>JAESUZ010003873.1:600000-1110532 GCA_017311185.1 Proteles cristata cristata
ACTTTTGGGAAGGGGAGACGGCGTGAATGGCTGTAGCTCCAGGACCTCAGGCATAAACCAGGACTGAGGACGCATAAACTAGGACGCATGGCCATCCTGGGCCCCCATGTTTATACACCGGTGTTCGGAGAAAACTGTTACTGTTTTTTGAGCCTGCTGTTTCACCGGTCTCTGTGCTGAGCGCTTTCGGGTTATCGTCTGATTTAATCCCCACAGTGCCGTGAAGCTGGTGTTACCATCTGCGTGCAGCTGGTTAGCATTGGAGCTGGGACGTCTTTCTCTGCTTAACTGCTGGATGGCACCAGCTCCTCAGAGGCGCCCCAGAGAGGCCCAGGGCCCCAGGCACGCTCTCGCCCCTCTGCAAGAGGTGAACAGGCTACTGTTAGGCAGGAGCGCGAATGCTGGAATAAATGTGCCGCGGGGGCAGACGGAGGCCGAGATTCTGCCTGGAAATGTCAGAGGCGGCTTCCCAGAGGAGAGGACCTTTGAGCTGGACCTTGAAACATGAGTTAGGATTTTGACAGACTGTGCAAGTTGGGGTGGGGGGGAGGGCAGTCCAAGCCCAGGTTGCTAAGGCTCAGAGGGGTGGGATGTGCGAACGGCTCGAGGCTCCCACCCCAAAATAGGTCTGGATCCGACTGTGGCAGGACGATAGTCAGGTCTGAAACGCGGCAGCTGGCGAAATGAAGCCCAGGAGTGTCGTGCTGTGGCGCAGGGCGGGCTCGGTGTTTTAGATGGTTTTGCTCTGAAGATGTGACTGTCCTGGAGGTGGGGGGCAGAGAGGATTTGCTGCACCGGATTTCCCTTCGACCGGACTTTCCTATAACCCAGTCTATACTCCAGATTGCTGGCAAGGTCAGGCAAAACTCGTTCTGTTGCATAGAATCGCTGCAGCAGAAATTTACCAGCATCTGTAGCATTAAAAAGTTTTCCGCAAGCAAAGTGATCGTCGACAAGAGCAATATTAACCTACTTAAAGGAGGCAGGTTTTAGTAGCGTCCTCTGCCAAGAAAGGAATATGCTTATTACAAGGTGTAAGTTAAGTCTCTTCTGTTTGTTAAATCAAATTCAAACAGCTTCAGCTTCCTCCACTCTCCCTCGCTCTCCAGGTCAATTCTGTCACCATATACATCGCAGGGTAATGAAACACTATTTCTTTAGATATGTCTTATTTCTCAGACTTTTCGTTAATTCATCCTGGCCTCCTTTCCTCCCTTTGCAATGAAGCGGAATTGTTAAAGCTTCGTGGCATCTAAAAATTTGAATCCATTAGTGGAGTACAGAAAAGAGGGGGTCAGTATTGAGGCTTTGGGATTGCAAAATCAGGCTAGAGAGATTTGAGAAGCAGAGGGGAACTGGATGCAAGGTTGGGAAGGGGGGAAGGAACAGCCACCTCCAAGGGCACATGACCTCTGCAGTCACACAGGGTCCTGTGTTGAGAGGGCCCTGAGCTTGGTTTAATGCCTTATTGCCGCGTACTGCAATTCTTAATAATTTTAGAACAGAGGGCCCCACATTTTAAAAAAATTATTTTATGTTTATTTATTTTTGAGAGGGGGAAGGGCAGAGAGCGAGGGAGACACAGAATCTGAAGCAGGCTTCAGGCTCCACACCATCAGCGCAGAGCCCGACGCGGGGCTCGAACCCAAGAGCCGTGAGATCATGACCTGAGCCGAAGTCGGACGCTTAACCGACTGAGCCCCCAAGGTGCCCCATCCTTGTTTTTAAAAACAGGTTTTATTATGGTTCAGGGATGATGAGGCCAGTAGATCAGAAGACAAGTGCCACTGAAGAACAGCTTGTCACAGCTGCCAAGAGGGAGGTCACATCATGCCACAGGGGAAGCACCAGGTTTGGTCAGCGGGCTTAGAGGGGTCAGGAAGAAGACATGGAGAGGAGACTTTATTGTGGTTTCCCTGGGAGGGAATAGGCAAGGCAGGATAGACAGGTTTCGCCGTGGCCCTGGGGCCTAGGGGCTGTCCCTAATTGTCTAGCAGGTGGCCCTGGGATGATGAGGGCAGAGGGACAGTGCCCTAGAGTGTCAGAACTCCTCAAGGGAGTGTTGGGGAGGAGCTGGGGCAGCTGCCCATGCTTTCCCTGCCTCTTCCTGCCCGTCCTCATCCGGCAGCTCATTGAACTCTAAAGCTGGGATACCCCTTGAGGATTTTCTGGGCCGACTCCTTGATTTACAGACAAAGTGAGAAGATAGGCCCAGAGAGGGAACATGACTTCTTCAAGGTCACACAGCATTTTAAAGGGGGGCTGAACTAGACCTAGAATTCATGTCTCCTGCCACTTAAACCACAACTTGGTTATTGTTTATTTTTTCTAGAGCAGAGTTATGTATAAGCCAGATCCACCAGACTATGAACACGTTAAGGTTTGAGTTCCTGTTACATATAATGTCATATCCCCAGTGTGTTAGAACATGGTAGGTGCTTGGGGCGCCTGGGTGGCTCAGTCGGTTAAGCGTCCGACTTCAGCTCACGTCATGATCTCACGGTTCATGGGTTCGAGCCCCGTGTTGGGCTCTGTGCTGACAGCCAGCTCAGAGCCTGGAGCTGCTTCGGATTCTGTGTCTCCCTCTCTCTCTGACCCTCCCCTGCTCATGCTGTCTCTCTCTCTCAGAAATAAATTAAAAAAAAAAAAAAAGAACATAGTAGGTGCTTGATACATGATTATTACAGTACATGGGTGCATTTCCTAGGATTGCCCTTACCGCAAAGCAGGATGCTAAAACCAACAGACATTTAGTCTCTCTCCGGTCTGGAGGCTCATAGTCTGAAACGAAGGCATCGGCAGGGCCACGCTCCGTCTGAAACCTGCAGGCAAGAATCCCTCCTCGCCTCTTCCCAGCTTCTCATGGTCACCAGCCATCACTGCTGTCCCTTAGCTCATAGCTCCATCACTTCAGTTTCTGCCTCTGTCTTTACATGGCTGTCTTCCCTTTGTCTACGCCTCTATTTCCAAATCTTTCCCTCCTCGTGAGGACACCGATCATGTTGGGCTAGGGCCCTCCGTAGCCAGGCAGGACCTCCTCTGAAGTTGGTGACGGCTACAAAGACCCTGTTTGTAATACGGTCACATTCACGGGAGCCAGGGGCCAGGACTCCAAATGTCTCTTGGGGGACACAGCAACCATGAGCCAACGAGGGGATGAATGTTTCTGATTTCCGGTAAGAAGGAGCTCCCCTTTCCCCCAGAGGTAACACGGGGGCCGCAGACTCAGAAGGAGGAAGCAGCAGCAGCTGTTCAGACCACGTTTACAGAGAAAACGGTCCGAGGGGATCCGAAAGCAGCTACCGTTCGAGCCGGCCTGCGGAGCCCACGGTTCTGGCTCCCTCACTTTCCAGGTGCGTCTGTGTGATCTGGGCCAGCGGCTTCAGCAACCCCTGTTCCCTCCTATGCAAAGCAGGATCCTCAGAGCACCTACCTCATGGGTGCCTTGGTGAAGGATGACAAGAATTAAGACGAGGGAAGTTCTTGCAGCGGCGCGCGGCACGCAGTAGGCACTTTCTTGATGGCCGTGATCCGTACCATCATCATCATCCTGCGATCTACAGAGTGCTTTTCACATATCTGTGTATCTTTCCATCTCCACAGCAAACCTATAATAAGGCTCGATCAATATCAGCTTCCTTTCGCCATCAGGTAGTTACTCATTGATGAAGCCGCCTCTCAAACCCAGCCTCCCTGTTTCTAGTTCGAGCTGGCCTCACCGGGCGGCGCCTGCCGGGCATCAGGAAGCCTGCTGGTGTGGAGATGTTTCTAACGGATCCTTCCTGGTGCCGTGGGGCCCGGATGTCAGAGAGCAGTGATGTGCTAGGCCCTGGGGGAGGGGGGCGGGTGAGAGACAGGGGGCAGGACCCAGAGGCCTCTACCCCAGTGTCTGTTTCCCAACGGGGACTATACTTTTCAGAAGGAGGGACTAACTGGGTCTTTTTTTATTTTTTACTTTGTATCCTCAGGCCCTGGCACATAGTAGATGGTCAATAAATGTGTGTTGGGTGAATGGATTTGTTATACGACGCAAACACTCACTGCTCCCCAGCAATAAAAGCCTGGGATGAGGGCATCTTGCCCAAGCAGTGACTACTGTCCACCAAACCCCACAGGTGGGCCATCGGTGTGTGAGCAACTTGAAAAATATGCTTCTGATGCTGTGTGCAGAACCCAGCTGTTGAGCTGGACATCCATCCAGTGGTCCTCACGTAGCTCTGGGTGCATCGGGAGGGAGGGGGTGTAAAGAGGGTCCAACATGTACGTGGCATATAAGAGGCAGGGTGCAATAAGCTGACATTGAACAGGCACTGAGTGGACTCTCCCAAATGTTCTCATCAGAAGTAGATAAGAACATGAGGCCAGGAAAGTGCTCCCTCAGCAAATCCGTGCAAAGGGCAACTGGCTGAATCCTGAAATAACTGAATGTTTTTATTGGCACTGATTCACAGTTGACTGTTTGTTCAGTAATGTAACGATGGTTAAGAGTGCATAGGAACACATTCTGGACAGACCTCTTACTAGCTGTGTGACATTGAGCAAGTGGCTTAACTTCTCTGTGCCTCAGTTCCCCCAACAGCAGTAGAAGAAGGAAAATATAAGTGGTGTATAGGATTGTTTTAAGAATTAAGATTTTGGGGCGCCTGGGTGGCTTAGTCGGTTAAGCGACCGACTTTCGCTTAGGTCATGATCTCGCGGTTCGTGGGTTCGAGCCCCGCGTCGGACTGTGTGCTGACTGCCAGCTCAGAGCCTGGAGCCTGTTTCAGAGTCTGCGTCTCCCTCTCTCTCTGACCCTCCCCTGCTCACGCTGTCTCTCTCTCTCTCCTAAAAATAAAAAAAAAAAAAAAAAAAAAAAAGAATTAAGATTTACAGGGGCGCCCGGGTGGCTTAGGTGGTTAAGTATCTGATTCTTGATCTCGGCTCAGCTCACAGTCTCACTGGTTCATGAGTCAGAGCCCCACATTGGACTACACATGCTCAGTGCAGAGCCTGCTTGGGAGTCACTGTCTCTCCTTCTTTCTCTGTCCCTCCCCCACTCATGCTCTCTCTCTCTGGATAAATAAACTTTTGAAAATTTTTAAAAAATAATTAAGACTTGTAGAGTGTTTAGCAAAGAGACTAGATCATAAATATCTCCCTCCCTTGTTCTCTTCATTTCCCCATCTTTCTGCTCCCTCTTCTTTTTAATGTAGTAATTTGGTTAGTTAGTGAAAAATATTTCCAGCTCCTTACTCTCTTTCCACCTCCATAATAAATTAAACTTCCTTGCCTGTTTTGATATTAGTTATAGCTGTGTGTCTTGCTTTGGCCAATGAATTTTGAGAAGTGACATGTGTCATTTCTGGGTGGAAGCTCTAATAACCAGCACCCTGCTGGCCACTTTCCCTTTTTCATCCCATGGCAATTGAGGCAACCCGGAGATGTAACCTCCTTAGTCTGATTCCTGAGTGAGAATGCTACAGAACAGAGAACCAAGCCAACCCATAACAGGCGTGGGGCATCAGGGAGATTTTGCATTCAGCCCTGGCACTTTGGGCTTATTTGTTACTGCAGCATAACCTGGCCCATCCTGACTGATACAGGTAGGGAATGAGTTGAAATAACCACTGTTTGTTTAGAGACATTTTTGAGTCTGTTGATCCCTTCAAGTGTGACGCTAAACCTTTGGAGTTTGAAGGTGTTGTGAATACAGAATGGGCGAGAACCACACCCATCTCCTTCACATGGCATACGCGGGTCTCTCCATTTCACCCTGGCCTTTTCTGTTCCCACATGTGCTCTGTGCTCTTCCTGACAAGCTCCCAGGATCCGTGCAATGGGCCGTGTGTTTGCACATCTCCAGGTCTTTGCTCATGAATGGGGCACCCCCAAACATCATGTCCCTCGATGAGTGACAGTGGTGAAGTGTGACAAGTGCATTGGAGGAGAGGGGGGGCATCGGGCTTGTTCCGCGAGGCAGAGAAGGCAGCTTTAGGATGAAGAGTGAGCTTCTTGTTCAGCGTGAGACAACTCGCGGGCCACTGGAGCTTGGCCCGGCCTAATAGTGAGCTCACCGCACTAGAAAATGTCCAAGTGGGGGTGCCACGGAGAAGGTGCCAGCTTAGCAGAACTGACACAAACTGTAAGCGTGTCCCACATGACCTTAGGTGAGTCATGCCCAAAGAAGGTTGCTCTTAGCTTCAATTCTCTCTGTATTTTTCCCTTTCAAAATAAAAATAGCTCTTACCCCTGGATTATAGACATGTTACTTAACGATTATAGAAAATGCAAATGATACTGAAACGCATAAAGAAGAAAGTAAAACATAAATAAAATTCCATTAAAAAGAGCTAGCCTCCATTAACATTTTGTCAAATGTCTTCCCAGACATTTCTCTATGATTGATACATAAGTCGACCGTAGGATTTTTTTGGGGGGTACCTATCTCTCACTGAATAATAGAAGAGGGACATCTTAAATATCAATACATGTACCTCTCCTTCATCTTTTATAAATGACCCTATCATCATTTACTTAATGGATCCCTTCCTGATGGGTACTCAGGTTGTGTCCAGAATTTTGCTGTCGTGATGGACATTCTGGTGTGTGGACCCATGGGCATACGTCCAGGCATCTCCTGAGGATAAATTCCTGAACGGAGTCAGTGAATTAGGCAAAACTGTTTCGACGAAACAAGAGAAGAGAACAGTGGTGTGGTCGGATAGAGGAATCACTGCTGGCCTAAGGGCAGCCTGCAAAGGGCTGAAGAAGAGATGGAAGGGAGATTGTAGCGGGGCTGGAAATTTGGAGGGAATGGACAGGTTTAGACGAGCCAGTCCCCAGGCAGAGACCAAATGCCGATAGCAGCTGTGATTTAGAGAGGGCCAGGCAATTACAAGCACTTTCACACGCATGGTCCCATTCGAGCCTCGCCACCGCTTTTCGAGGAACGTCTCTGTCCCCATTTTACAGAGGAGCAAAGTGAGGCCCCGAGAGGCTGTGGCAAAGGAGGGGTTGTCTTCTTTTATAGCGCGTGGGCCCCTTCATGGCTCCAGATCTTTCCTCTGCACACATCCTGGGCTAGCTCACGCCTCCAGACTCTGCAGATGCCAACTCGTCAGACTGGCCAACTCTTTCTCACCCTTGAAGAGGAAGACTGAGCAAATCTGACTTCTTTGTGAACCTCTTCCTGAGGGCGCCCCACCCACCCCACCCCCGAGCGTTAACTATTGTGTATTAACTGTTGGACCAGGGAGCCTGCTTTTGGTTGCAATGAATTGGGTTCCCTGACTCAACTGGCAAATAGTAAGACACTTTCTTACCTCGCATAATCAAAAGCTCTGCGGGTGGGTAATTCAGGGCCCTGCTTATCCATGCCAACCAAGCCTAGGGTCTGTCTTTCTCCTCTGCCATCCTCAACCAGGATGCTTGTCTGGAGCATCCCTGCGAATGTCACAGCACCTGGGAGACCAAAGACAGAGGGCATCCCTGTGCTTCTTTTATCAGGTTGGAATTCTTTCTCAGCAGCCCCCACCTGACCTCTCCTGTGTCTCGCGGGCTGGCGTTGGGTCACATGGCCATGCCTAAACCAGTCACAGCCAAGGGAATGAGACCAAAGCTTAAAAGCGCTAGGCTCTGCGTCGGCTGGGGGCACGGTCAGGGCTCTGCCAGCCAGGGAGGAGGAGGGAACGGCCCCTGGGGAGGCGGTCCCCAGAGTCTGTCCAGCGGTGTGCTCCCTCTCCTGGCTCCTCCACTAGGCTAGGAGCTGAGACAGGACGGGGCGTTGGGGTTTCTTCCTGCCTGTGTCCTTCACAGGCTAACCCAGGGCTTAGAATATTGATTGAATGAATGAATGAATGAATGAATGACGTGAATCAGTCGATGTTTCTGGAGACTCCAAACTGTGAGATTTTAGGGTTCTCTGTGCACCATCAGTGCCACTGCTCTGTTGATTCGGGGTGTGGGTTCAGGATTTCGAAAAGTGTAGGAGTAGCTTTGCCCTCACAAAGACACTGTAGAGTAGCTGGAGAGAAAGCACTAGAACCTGAAAACAGTGTGGGCTTACGGCCTGGACTCTGTCATGGACTGGACATGCCATGGGAGGGAAATGCCTGCGTAGGTGCCCAGAGAAATAGGATGAGGCCCACGAGGGACCAGACACCATGAAGGGCAGAGGTGGGCAGTAGAGAAAAACACCTGTGGACGCAGAGAGTGGATGTGAGTGTGATGGATTTAAGGCAGTGAAGGCACTGAGAAGGTCTGAAGGGGACTCATTCTTGAAAACCTACTATGTGTGGGGCATTGTACTGGACTTGTCTTATCATTCCTGTGCCTCTGTGAAGTGGCTCGTTCTCTCCCCATTTTGTAGCTGAAAACCTAAAGCTCAGAGGGTGAGGATGCTTGCCCAATGTAACAGAGCCGGGAAGTGGTAGAGCTGGCCTGAGAAAACAAATCTGTTCTGAAAAGCTGGCTCCTGTCTGCAGAGGGGCTGTGATAACCAAAGAGAGCCCACCAAAGACCAGTGGGCAGGGGAGGGCCTGGGAAGGGGAGCCTGGAAACTGACAGTAGGGCCTAGAAAAGTCCCGGTGCGGTGAACATGCAGGCAATCACCCCGGCAGGAGAGAGATTTATAACAGGATCCAGGGCAGACTTGAGGAGTCACCATCTTGGCATTAAGCCTGATATCAAATCTTTGATCTGCCAGTTAATATCTGTGACCTTGGGGAAGTCACCTCACTTCTCTATACCTCAACTTATTCATCTGTTAAATGATGTGTGTGCCCAGGGCCTGGCATATAATAAGAATTTAATACATGGAGCTATTCTAATTATCAACATTGTTTTTGCTGTTGTTTAGAACTTGGTGGGTAAGTAACCAGAGCTAGAGGTGACTCTTGGTGTGGGGATCCTGGGTTCTAGTTCTGTGTTAATCACTACCTCCACATTTGACCTTGACTTAATCCCTCATCATCCTGGCTCTCCGGGGTTTTTTGTTTTGTTTTGTTTTAATTTTTTTAATGTTTATTTATTTTTGAGAGAGAGAGCATGAGTCGGGAAGGGTCAGAGAGAGGAGACAAGGAATCTGAAGCAGGATCCAGGCTCTGAGCTGTCAGCACAGAGCCTGTTGTGGGGTTTGAACCCGCAAGCTGTGAGATCATGATGTGAGCGAAAGTTGGAGGCACCCAGGTGCCCCGTCCAGGGTTCATCTGTAAACTAAGGAGGTTGGGCCAATTGACTTCTAGCCTCCTCCCTTATTCTAAACTCCATTATTCTAGACTCTGTACTTGTGTGAGGCGGAAGGGGGAGGCCGCAGTGACAAATGGGATGGGAGCGGAATGAGGGGGTGTCTGGGGCTGACTTTGTACTGGAGAAGCCAAGGAAGAGGGGCAGAGGTTAGAAGGGAGAGCAAGGAGGAACCAGAGGCCAGGCAGCCGGGAAAGACGAGGCAGGTGTGCAAACCCTGGGCTGGGCAGTTTGGAGTGGGCGCAGAGGTGAACGGCTAACACGGAATGAGGCAGAGTGCATTGAGAACAGCTGCAGCGGACACTGCCTTCCTCGTGGGAAAGTCAGAGGGAGAGGAATCAATCACAGCTCTTCCTGATGCTTAATACCTGGGGGCAGGGCTTTGAAGAGTGTGTGTTAAAGACTAAGATTGAATTTCTCCAAAGTTTGCAGGAACACTGCAATTATGCCCGAGAACATGTCTATGAAATCCCCTTGAAATCTATTTTTAGGCACAAGGTTTTATAACCAGCGGCAGAAATTGAGTGGAAGTGTATGGGAGGCTGACCCTGGACAGTTTCCATGTTTGAGAAGAGGGGAAAGAGTATTTTTAACCGCAGACACCCCGTCTCATAGGGTGAGGCTGGGGAGGGGGCATCCTTGCCGCTTTGGGTTTCTCACCCACAGCCCTGCGAAGACGCGAGCTGTCTTTGACAGAAGTTGTTAACGCTCCTTACTCAGAGTGGGTGGCCGAGGGCGGCGGCCATGTGGGGGAACTTGTCTGAGACTTTTGTATATTGGAGCAGAGATATCTGAGACTCAACTTGCCAGAGACGCCTTATCCATCGTGTGTGGTTGTCACAGAGCCCAGAGAGCTCGGTGCGGGTGGAGACTTTCCTCTTGCACTGCTGTAGCAGTTAGTTGCTACTACGTAACAAATGGCCCCAAACTCGGTGTCTGAAAGCAATAAATACATACTATTGCTGGAAAATCTGCGGGACGGTCCCGGCGGGGCTGCCTCACACATCTGCAGTCTGCTGCTGCTTAGATAGGTGCCGATGGATCCTGCTAGGCTTTCTCATGAGCTGGGCTGTTGGCCGGCTCCGGGCTGGGGCGGGATAGCTCACCCCTCCTGCACGCAGCGTCCCCGCCTCCAGCAGCTCTCCTGGGTTTGTCCACATGGCTCGTATGTGACAGGGCTACAATAGACAGAGAGCAGACGCTCTCCAGGACTCGAAATCTAAGCCCAGAATTGGTGCGGTCTCCCCTCTAGCGCAGTCTGTTGGCCAAAGCAGGTCACAAGGTGACCCCAGATCCCAGGAGTGAAGAAGTATGGTGACATCCCTTGATGGCCAAAGGCACACTGGGAAGGTTTTTGATACGGACAGATTTAAAAACTTTTTTTAAAATTTTATTTTTGAGAGAGAGAGAGTGAGTGAGCATGAGTGGGAGAGGGGCAGAAAGAGAGGGAGACACAGAATCTGCCGAGCTGTCAGCACAGAGCCCAGTGTGGGGCTCAGACTCATGAACTGCGAGATTATGACCTGATCCGAAGCCAGCACCTAACCAACTGAGCCACCTAGGCTCCCCCAGGCAGCCTTTTAAAAAAATGTTTATTTAATTTTGAGACAGAGAGAGAAAGAGAGAGGCAGAGAGAGAGGGAGACAGTGAATCAGAAGCAGGCTCCAGGCTCCAAGCTGTCAGCACAGAGCCCGACACGGGGCTTGAACTCACAAACGTGAGACCATGACCTGAGCCAAAGTCGGACGCTCAACTGACTGAGCCACCAAGGCTCCCCTATATGGGCAGGATTTTAACTGGGGTCCTTGATGCCTTCAATCTGCACAACCACCAGCATCGGTGTCGACCTCCAGGGCTGTCACAGTGGGTGACCCTCCCTCCTAAAGTCTTCCTGGCACCCAGGATTCCCTCACTGTGCAAAGAGTTTTCCACAAGGGTCTTATCTATGGAATCAGAAAAACGTATGCCCCCCCTCCCGAAACAAGGAGAGATCGGTTTTCACTCGTGAGACTAGTGGGAATCAGTGTGTTTAATGTTCTGAAGTATTGGTGAGAGTTGGGAGAATTAGATGCCACCGTCACTGCCCAGCAGAGTTCCCAAGCCATGGCCCACCGAGGGGACAATTCTGCAATACGTCTTAGAATTACAAATACATGCAGGGGTTAAATACACGGTGGAATGACCATCTCCTGGAATGCCACCTGGCAGTGAAAGGGAATGAACTGTTGATGCATTCAACCACCTGGATGAACGCCAAGGAGTGGAAAAGCTCACGTACTGCGTGATTCCATGTAGGTAACATTAGGGAAATGGCAGAGAGACAGAGCACCGGTTAGAGGGTGTCAGGAGTCAGGGATGGGGGGGAGGGGAACAGGGACATCAAGAAGGGGAGCAGAGGGTCTTATGCTGATGCTGCAGCTGAGTATCTTGGTGGAGGCGGTGTTTCCACAGAGGTGCACGTCATAAAATTGCCTAGAGCTACGTGTGCGTGTGTGCATGTGCACGCATACGAGGCCTGTGTCACTGGTGCACCCTGAATGAGCTCTGGGCATTACACCAATGCCCAGTTCTTGGCTTTGATGTTGTACAGGATTCTGAGTGGGGGAGGCGGGGTGGGGGGAGGGGGCATGGGTCCTCCCTGTGCAACCTCCTGTGAACCAATGATCATTTGCAATAAAGAGTTAAAAAGAAATACCCAGACTCCCTGGCCTGGCAGATGCATACTATTGCTAGTGTCTATGTTAGAGACGTGAACTTGCGCCCTGGGAGGCCTATGCAGATGGCCGCTAGCGCTGTTTGGTGTCAGACCACTGGAAACAACCCAAATGGATTCTTTCCCCTAAGAATCATCTGTTGAGTGCCTACTATGTACCAAGCATTATGCCAGGCTCTGGGGCTAGAACCATGAACAAGATCGAATGTGGGGTTCACATTCTAGTGATCGCCCCACAACCAGAGGCTGATTAAATAAACCCCAGAGGGGCTGCACGGAGGAATCGTATGTAACGGAAACAAAGAAGGTAGATCTGTGTCTCTGCCTACTAGTACGGTTCTCTCTCCAGAGCCTGTCACTAGGAAGAAAGAGCAAGAAGCAGAATCAAGCATTTATTTAAAAAAAGAATGAAGAGGGGCACCTGGGTGGCTCAGTCGGTTAAGAGTCTGACTCTTGGTTTCGGCTCAGGTCGTGATCTCACAGCTTCACGGGTTGAGGCTCTGCATCAGGCTCTGCTGGCAGTGCAGAGCCTGCTTGGGATTCTCTCTCTCTCTCTCTCTCTCTCTCTCTCGTCTTTCGGCCCCTCTCCCACTTCTTGCACCTGTGTCTGCCTCTCAAAATAAATAAATAAACCTTAAAAAAGAAAGAATGAAGAGCCACGGTCAAATAAAGGAGGGCCAAGCTTTGGTGTGTACTTTGTTAGCTGTTAAGCCAGCCCAGCTCCCTAGAACGTAAGGCCCATGAGGGCAGGGGGTGGTGGCCATTTTATTCCATGCAGTTCCCCGACCCCAGCTCAGGCCTGGCCCTTAGGGTAGGACACTCAGATATCTGTGGAAGGAAAGAGTGAATTGCACCCATTTCTGGGCTGGCCAATGGCAGCATGCGGTCCTTCATAGTGATGTATTAACTTTACCACCCTTTCTGTACACACACAAGAGAGTGGGGGTTGGGGGGGCGTTGATTGTGTGCCTTTGGTCTTGAGGATGCTACATATTTTCCTTTCAACTTCATCATGAGCACATTCCCTACCCCACCCGTGACAAGCCACAGTCATCGAGTCTTAGGTCTTACTTGTCTACACTGGCTATTGGTTACAGAGTGATTTCACTCTTTTGTGGTTTGTGATACAGCATGTCAGCAATGCCTGCCTGCTTTGTCTCATGTAATCCTTCTATCAGTCCTGTTTGGGGGAAAATGGGTGTTCATACAGTTTCCCTGTGATCTGAGGCCCCAGCCCTTCAGGCAGGGTTTGGGGCACGCCGTGGCAGATGGCGTAGAAGCCGGAGAGTCTACAGTGGGACCTGTAGAAATTGCCTGGATCTGCTGAGCATCTCAGGGGGCTGCTGAGTGTTCTCTTTTCTTCTCCTCCCCCACTCAGCCCCTTGGGGAATCCGCCGTGTGTTCTGGGGTCCACGGGGAAGGCACTTCTGCATCCCGCTCTGTCTCTCCATCTCGGTTAACCCCGCGTGTGACTTAGAACAGAACACAGAACAGACCTTTGGGAACTGTTTGCTGAGATTTTTTAAAGGCAAGTGCTGAATTTCCCATTGCAAGGGGACGCTTGTACGACACTTAGCTTTTAAGGTAAGAGAAACAATTGTATTCGTCTTTAAAGCACAGAAGAATTTCTGTGATTGGATAGCCCAACCAGCAAGGACCTTTAAGACTCCAAGCAATTCATTCATTCACTCATTCATTCATTCACTCACTAAATATGACTCCAGGGCCTGGGTTAAGCCTGGACATGTGGCTTTGACCCATCCCCATCCTCAGAATGAAGAAGCAGGCATGCAGTTTATTTAGTGTGGCCCAGGAACCTGCATCCTGAGGGTCCACAGCCCACAAGTTGCCGTGACACCTTGCTGTCCCCATCAGAGGACCATGCACCATCCTTCCAAGTGCTGACCAAGATGACATAACATGGAGATGCTCTTGGGGTCACGGAGGGAATCATTTCAGGGATTCCCCCAGGAACGTGGGCATCCAGAAGCTGTGATCATGACCTCGACACGTCCCCACATCCATTTCCTGTGAGATCCTTGCGAACGTTCATTATGCTGCTACACAGGAGCCTGCGACTTGTGTGTAGCCAGTAAGCCTCGGCGCCCACAAAGCAGAAATTAATGAATGACGGTTGGGGAGAGAGACAAGGAATAGGACAGCCGCTATTTTGGGCTCCTTCTGCCAAAGCAGATCCTAATGCCTGCGTCCGTGTGTTAACTCTGTCCGCCCTTGGAGCAGAAATCGAAATCAAGCTGGCTTGGATTTTGTTTCCTCGCCAACTCCCAGCTCCTCGAGTTCTGTGTCTTGTAAAAATATGCAGATTTGGAATTAATAAAAAGAAAATAGAGCTACTGTGAAAATGGATTCTCACTCTCTTTCTGACTTCGTATGATTCATCCAGACCTTTGCAGAGCCAGCCGATAGAATGGACTAAGGTCAGAATAACAGAGTTCAAGTCTTGCCTTCTCTGCTTTCTCTCATCAGCCTCTCTGTACTTTTGTTTTCTCGACTCTTAAGTAGAGATCAGAAGGTAGCATTGTTGGAAGTTAAGGGAAACACTAAATGGAAAAGTTCCCAACACCTGTGACCCCATCATTAATGGCAGATCCCTTATATATATAAAGAAAACCATTACCCCCCATTCTTCCTAGGAAGACTGTGATTTGGGGGCATCAAGGTTTGGATGTAAGCTGCTGTGTGATCCTGGAGATTTAATATTTCTGGGTTCATGCATTTGAGGCTCGGAAAGATGGAAAACCTCCATCATTCTGCCTCAGTGTCCGTGTCTGGGACAGAAGAATGGAAACATAATACTCACTGATTATTGGATTTTTGCTGAGCACCTCCCAGGGACAGTCATTTGGAAACCATGGGGACCTCCTGGTGACTTCCGGCGCTGGCCTTTGGTGCTGGGCCCATATCATGGCCCACACTAAACTTGTGTTTCTTGAGTTTGCTTTCACATGGAAACATGTGTTTCCCTCCTGCCGTTTGACTGTGTCAGGCTCTAGGTAAAGGACAGGTGTGGAGGACCAGGAGGAGTCAGTGTGAGCTGGATGCTAATAGCATGGACTGTCGAGGTGAAGCCTTTGGGCCCTACAGTACTATCTAGGCGGTGGCCCCAGAGAACCGCAGCTGGAGGCAGCCATGGGGCCCAGGCCCTCTCCTGGCCAGAGGGAGCTAATGGTCTGCCCACCCCCCCCCAGCTGCTCGGGAATGTGTGGCCTGGAAACCAGCAAGGGGAGGGTGGCTTGACGCGGTGGCCCTGGGGCCCCACCTTATGGCATTGATGGCCTGGAATGCCTCCTTCATGACATGATCCATCATGCGATGATTTATGAACAGTCCTGTAATGTAAAGACATCCCTATCCTCATTTTACAGAAGAGACCCTAAGGCTCCGCGAAGCTAAGGAGCCTTCTGGAAATCAAAGAGCCAGCAAGTGGCTTGACCAGACCCCTCCCCCGACCCCAAGGCCTGTGCTACTTCCATTCTTGTTTTAAAAGAAATACTCCCGTTTTGACTTGAAAGCATCTGGTTAGGAGGAACTGCACACCCAGAGTAGGCCTTCATGAAGTGCCTTCCACCTGGATAAAAATTCAGCAACGATCCAGTACATACTTGTCGAGCACCTATTTACATGTCATGCACTGTTCTAGGTATGTGGGATTCACCAGTGAACAAGAATTACTCAATACGTGATTATGGATTGAATTTTTTTTTAATGTTTTATTTATTTCTAGGAGAGAGAGAGAGACAGCGTGAGCAGGAGAGGGTCAGAGAGGGAGGGAGTCACAGACTGAAACAGGCTCCAGGCTCTGAGCTGGCAGTCAGCACAGAGCCTGACGCAGGGCTCGAACCCACGAACCGCGAGATCATGACCTAAGCGAAAGTTGGATGCTTAACCGATTAAGCCACCCAGGGGCCCCTGGATTGAATTTTTAAAACTTGATTCAAAAGCTTTTCTAAAATGGGTTTGGACCTCTTAATTCATATCCAGGTAAAAATTATCAGACCATGACCTTTCCCATAATGAAGTGAAGGACTTTCCTCTAGAAGTAGATTCTGCTGCCCTTCTCTTTCTCTCTGTACAGCATTGCTGGGTGCAAGTGGACCCTGGGCCCCATAAGAGCCACTTCTCTGTATCTGGGCATGGCTCTGAGAAATGTTGTATGCATCTCTACCTCACACAGTCTACTCACCAAAAGGGAGAGGATGTAAAGTCACTTACCAGATTGACTAACTAGAGCAAGTCACAAACTTCAGAAGCCCCAGTTTCCTACAAAATGGAAAGAGTAGTACCTTTTGAGGTTGAGATAAGATGATATATATCTGTGTCTATTTATCTCTATCCACCTATCAATCCATTATATATCCATCCATCCATCTATCCATCTGTCCATTTCTGCGTCCATCTGCTAATCCATCCATCCACCCATCAACCCACCCACCCATCCATCCGTCCATCCATCCATCCATCCATCCATCCATCCATCCATCCATCTATCCATCCATCCGTGTATGCATCTGTCTATCCCTCTTTTAGTCTATACTGGTATGAGTGAGTGCTCAGCAAGTTGAGCTGTTATGAGGATGTCGGTACAATGCTCCATAGTAACAGTGGCTCACCCTGTGGATTGGATATTGAGCCTCCTATTGCTCTTAAGGGACTCTCGTTCAAGAATCAGGGGGTGTTTCCTCTTCTGTGTCAATCTCAGATGGTGAATAAGTCATAGATGGGACTTAGCTCCCCCCCAGTCCCTTTTCTGCTTTGCCCTTTCAGAATGAAGACTCATATTCTCTTGACACGGACATCGGTGTTGCAATTTGTCCCCAGAGCTTTGTGTCTGTTCTGCAGCGTGAGATCAGAGTCCTCAGTATGTGGAGGTGGAGGCTGGCAGAGACGGATTGGTGTGTACGGGTGGGCGGTTGGCCCCCCTCCGTTCAGTTTTGACCTCTGCATGGTCTCTGGGACTGGCCTTCTGCTTTCTCTCGGATGTTCTTCCCTCTGTTTGCCGTATGCTCACTGAACACCTACTCTGTCGAGCATCTGGGTCCTGCCCACACAAAGTCCGCCACCGGGTAGAGATGAGCAGCGAATACTTTAACAGCAAGGCAGAATGTGACAAATAAGGCAGCGCCCTCATGTCCACCAGGCTTTCTCCATGTGCAGAGGACATCATCTTCCTGGTTTCCCAGCAACTGCATGACAGTGCTGGTCCACAGGAAGGTCTCTGATCCGAGCCAGGAAGGGGGACGGGGGGAGCTTTCCATAAAGCTAAGGGGGAAAAGAGGCCTTTTGTTCTGAGATGACAGCTTCCCTACTCTTTCTGTGTTTTCTGTGATGCTGAAGCCAGAAGGACATTTTTTGTAGTGTTTGTATTTGGCAGTACTAGACGGATTCACCTAATGGTTTTTTTTCTTGGTTGGATTGGGTGGTTTTGCTTTTTGATTTTACTGGCCCAGGACATCCATAAGTCTGGGAAATCTTATTTGTCACTGAGTTATCTTATTTGGAGAGGGTTTATCTTATTTAATGTTAATAAGAATTCTGTGAAATAAACATTACTGTCTGCATTGCACAGAGGAGAGAATTAAAGTGCAGAGAAGTGGCCTCCCCTGAGTTCACAATGGCAAAGGCCAGTCTCAGTCCTAGTTCTGATTCCTGCCAAAGCCCTCACTTGCCTCCCACCCCAGCCCTGGGCTACTCCAGGGGAAACTTAGGGTGATGGATCCCGTAGAATACCTTGAGATATGCACTGGGTAGCTCAGGGCTTTTTGTTTCTTATCCACATCTGCAGGAAGACCCAAGTAACGTAGCTGAACAGTGCTAACCAATGAGCAGATAGTCTTGGATCTTCAAATCCGAGGTTCACACATAGCCCAGCGTGGATTCCTCTCTCTTAGTCACGGACCCGCCCTCCTTCCCAGCCCCTCCTACCAGGAAATGGAGCAGGCGTGTGGCCTAGGTGGCTTCCACATCAGTACAACGAAGGGAAAGGCTCTCATGCTCCATTCACTTTGCCTCTACAAGCTGAAGACCACGGTTTATAAAGGGCCGCACCCCCTTATATCATCACTGCATCCCCATCCTCACTCAGTCCCCAACCCAGGGCTTCTGTCTTGGTCACCCGATGCCCGGGGTAAATTAATGGCCTGTATTTTGGTGAGTAAGCACCTCTAGGTTTTGTAAAGTGACTTTGCTGGTTTGGCTGCTGCTGCTGGCCGTAGGTGGCCTGGTGAGAAATAGATCATGCTGACATGGAGGTCTGTACGCCTTCATTTTGCCCCCCTCTGAGGGCAAAGTTTTTTTCTCTGGCGGCTCTCTTGGAAGACTTGGGTCATTTGGCACAACCCATCAGGGACCAATCTATAGCTGAAGTGAGCTCAGACCAATTTCTGAACAAAATGTTTTCTCTTCTGATCTTGAACAGTAGGAATTTGAGGCAAAGGGCATATAGGAAGGTGTGGAAAGGGACCACGTACCCGTTATTCTAAATTTGTGCTTTCAAGTCAACACACAACATGCCAGTGATGGCTGGTTTGCTACATCTTGGGATTGGGGTGTCCTTCCCAGAGCCAGTTGCTGGGGCCCTCTCTGTGGCTGGGGCTCCTCAGAGAAGGGCTGACATCTGGCACCAGTGACCAACCCTCATTGTTTTCTGGGACTTTCCATATCTTGTCTTCTGGGTATTCCTGATAACCCTACAAGGTGGGCCAATGTGCACTGGCCTCCCTCACAACTGGAGAGACTGAGGCTGGAAAACTAAATAGGAAAAACACCTGATACCTTTCTCATGGAGTCATGGTGAGAATTTAATGAGTATATGAGTATGTGATAGGAATGATGATAGTGTGTGTGTGTGTGTGTGTGTGTGTGTGTGTGTGTGTGTAAATCAGACAAGTGCTTGGCACATAAGAAGTATTCAAAAAACATTGGCAATTGACCATTAAGATTTCTTTTTTTTTTTTTCAATGTTTATTTTTGGAGGAGGGTTGAAGGAGTGAAGGGCCGAGAGAGAGAGAGAGAGAGAGGGAGACACAGAATTTGAAACAAGGTCCAGGTTCTAAGCTGTCAGCACAGAGCCCAACGTGGGACTCAAATTTGGGAACAGCAAGATCATGACTTGGCCAAAGTTGGATGCTTAACCGAATGAGCCACTCAGGCGCCCCTATTATTAAGATTTCTAAGGCCATGTAACTAATAACTGGCAGGTGTCTTGAGTCCCAATAACCCTTTTAAGTCTCATCATTTTAACACACAATTCTTTGTTTTTCCACTAAGACTGAAAAGTCTCATTGGAGCAAATTTCCTCTAAAGCTGTTCCCAAAAGACTCTAAAACTAAAGAAAATGGTGTTGGCCTGAAACGTCATTGGAACATCATCTTCTATTTCATTCGTTTTGGAACCGAAGTGTTGAGAGCAATCTTTAGCCCACCAAGATAAGAGAAGTCAAACATCCTTGAATACTTGGGATGCACCATACACTGTGCTAAGCATTTTACAAATTCCCCTACTTAATCCTCACAGTAACACCTTGAGGAAGGTATTTGTATCATTCCCATTTTATTTAATTACTTTTATAATGTTTATTTATTTTTGAGAGAGAGAGAGAGAGAGAGAGCGAGCATGAGTTGGGGAGGATTAGAGAGAGAGGGAGACCCAGAATGAAAGCAGGCTCCAGGCTCTGAAATGACAGCACAGAGCCCAATGTGGGGCTCAGACTCAAGTACAGTAAGATCATGACCTGAGCTGAAGTCGGACGCTCAACCAACTGAGCCACCCAGGCGCCCCATATCGTTCCCATTTTATATGTGAGAAGACTGGGGTGCGGCAGGTTAATTATCCAACCAAGGCCGCCAGGAAGAGGCAGAGCTGATCCCCCGAACCCACACTCTTTCTTTGCTGCATCGCGCATGCGCCAGGAGGTGCGGAAGCCATCTCTCTCTGCCGCCACTCCGGGCCACGTGTAATGAATGTCCGCCTCAGCCCTGGCCTCTCCGTGCCCTCTGTGCCTTCAGCAGACAGGGTTCCAGCCCTTTCAGCCATGCCGCTCCGACATCGCAGGCTTCTCTCTGGGCCTCCTTGTCTCCAGCGAAAGTGTTAGGTGACATCAGCACCACACATCACTCCCACCCCAATGTCCCAGAACTAGGAGCTCCCATGAATTGGACCTAACTTCCTTCATTCTCAGCTTTCTATTTGGGAGGACAGAGAAACTACTGTTTAAGAAATGTTCCTAGGTGGGGCACCTGGGTGGCTCGGTCAGTTGAGCTTCCAACTTTGGCTCAGGTCATGATCTCAGGGTTCGTGAGTTCGAGCCCCGTGTGCTGATAGCTCAGAGCCTGGAGCCTGCTTCTGATTCTGTGTCTCCCTCTCTCTCTGCCCCTCCCCTACTCGTGCTCTGTCTCTTTCTGCCTCTCAACAGTTAATAAACATAAACAAACTTAATAATCGCCCACTTAAAAAAAATAGAAGTGGTTCTATTCTGGTGAGACTCTTGTCACAGATAGTCGTGGAGGCTCCAACATACCGTCCCTGTTTTCCACATGCCTAACACTGACTTGAGGAAACCACGTGGAGAGTTTGGTCTCTTGGTGCTTGGCTGTGGAGACCGGTATGTGCCAGACTGCATTTTATCAGAGAGGCACTGACCTCTCTCTCTGCTTACACAGAGTTAAGTTCCCATCCCACATGGTTCAGATGGAGGCAAGCACGAGGTTCTGGGTCATTGGGAATGAAAAGGGAAGAGAGGAAGATGAGGGACCCAGGAAGGCAGAGGGGACAGATCATGCATTTTACAATTTAACCACGAAAGGAGAATGAGTGGCTCATTAAAACAGTCATCCCTGCTCTAAATGGATCTGTTTAGATGAGAGGTTGTCCTTTGGTATGTTTGGGTAAAAAGTCCAGATATCCTATAAAAAGAAATTTAGTTTTAGAAATGGGAAGCCTTTGGGGCACCTGGGTGGCTCAGTTGGTGAAACGCACGACTCTTGATCTCGGCTCAGATCATGATCTCATGAGGTCAAGCCCCGTGTCGGGTTCTGTGCCGACAGTGTGGAGCCTGCCTGGGATTCTCTCTCTCTTCCTGCCTCTTTTCTACTTGTGTGTGCGTGCTCTCTTACTCTCTGCCTCAAAATAAATGAATAAGCTTCAAAAAACAAACAAACAAACAAACAAACAGAAACGAGAAGCCTCGTGTTGGGGCTTAGAAAACAAATCAGTGAAGAATGGAACTGGAAATTCTAGTTACCAAAGATTTGTCCATCATCAAGTTCACACGTAGGCGTGTGCGTTCCTGTGTGTGGCTTTTCATGCATAGGTCCACCATTAGACCACACCATGCCTTTATACACAGGGCGCCCCCTCTGAGCAGAAGCAGTCCTGGGGCTCATGTTGGGTGAGCAGACAGTGGGCTGGACTTAAACTCTATTTGCCTTCCTGGCTCCATGTGGCCCTGAGCAGCGGCGAATGCAGCCACACGCATGCACACACTCACTCTGTCCGTCAGGTGGATGCCATCAGCTGAGGTCTGGCAATCTCACAGTGAAGTGGAGACGCCTCGACTAGAGTCCCCACGGGGTACACGGCGGCACTTGCTTTCTAAGAGTCATTTCTGCAAAACCCACAGCTGTGCTCTGCTCGCTCAGCCGCCTTCTTGAAGATAATCTGCTTTGTTCTGTGCCTCTTCACCACCTGCCTGGCCCTGGCGAGCGCACTTACTGCTTTGACTCCACGGTACAGATTTTATTCCTTCCGGTGGGTACCTGCTTTCACTGGAAAGCAAACTGTGGTCCTTGCCATTTGTAAGGAATGTCATTTGAACTGTTGGTGGGAATGCAACTGGTGCAGCCACTCTGGGCAACAGTGTGGAGGTTCCTCAAAAAATTAACAGTAGAACTCCCCTAGGACCCAGCAATAGCACTGCTAGGAATTTACCCAAGGGACCCAGGAGTGCTGATGCATAGGGGCACATGGACCCCAATGTTCACAGCAGCACTCCCCACAACAGCCAAAACATGGAAAGAGCCTAAGTGTCCATCAACGGACGAATGGATCAAGAAGATGTGGTTTATCTATACCATGGAATACTACATGGCAATGAGAAAGAATGAAATCTGGCCACTTGTAGCAAGGTGGATGGAACTTGAGGGTGTTATGCTGAGCGAAATAAGTCAGGCAAAGAAAAATACCATATGTTTTCACTCATATGTGGGAAGGGAGAAACTTAACAAAAGACCATGGGGGAGGGGAAGGGGGAAAAAAAGCTACAGAGAGGGAGGGAGACAAACCATATGAGACTCTTAAATACTGAGAACAAACTGAGGGCTGATGGGGGTGGGGGAGAGGGGAAAGTATGTGATGGGCATGGAGGAGGGCACTTGTTGCGATGAGCACTGGGTGTTATATGGAAACCAATTTGAGAATAAATTATAATTAAAAATAACTTAAAACATAAAATAAATGCAGGATTCAAAAAGACATTAAAGAAAAAAAAAGAATGTCGTTCGATCCTTGCAGCAACCCTGAAGATTAGGGAATAGGGAATAAATACGCTCACTTTACAGAGGAGAATATAGGCTCTAGGAGAGAAACCTTAGAGAACAGAACATGGTGGGCGATCTGGATTCAGGGAGTCTGTCCCCTGGTCTTGAGTGATTCTTAGCGTCTGGTAAATTCCCTTGGAAGTGGGGACCTTCATGATCTCTCAGGCTTCCTTTCCCTTCCCCTGCTCACCTCACCCCCCAGGCTGACCGTCTTCAAGGATGAACTCCCAACAGCAGAAAAGCAACCAGCATCCTGATTTTGTCATTGTCCCGAGTAAAACAGCCATGAGTCGGCGGCGATCGCTACTGGAACCTGTTGCCACACCCCTGACTAGCTTTCATTGCTAGTGTGACCCCTGCCATGGTCATGATGGTCACAGACCTGCTCCTAAGAGCTGCGCCTGGACCTGGACCCTGACATGCTGGACACTCCTCTTTATAAACTGCCCTCAGAGCCCGGGTCCCCTTACCCCAAATATCCTAAGATGATAAATCTTTTTTTTTTTAATATTTTTTATTTATTTCTAGGAGAGAGAGAGACAGCGTGAGCAGGGGAGGGTCAGAGAGAGAGGGAGTCACAGACTGAAACAGGCTCCAGGCTCTGAGCTGGCAGTCAGCACAGAGCCCGACGCGGGCCTCGAACCCACGAACCGCGAGATCATGACCTAAGCGAAAGTCGGACGCTTAACCGACTAAGCCACCCAGGCGCCCCCTAAGATGATAAATCTTAATCCTTATCTTCATTTAGGCAGATAGCATATCAGTGCCAGGCCCGATGTAGGTGCTAAATAGATCACTGTTGCCTGAGACAATTAGTTGATGAATCCTTTGAGCGTGGTATTTAATAGGAGTGTTTCAGTTGCCAGTGGCCAAATTGGAACACAAATTAGTTTAAGCCAAAAATGAGTGTACTGACTCACATAGCTGCAAAGCACAGGGGTGGGGGCATCAGGCACAGCTGAATTCAGAGGTTCGAATCATACAATGAGGGCTCAGTTTTCCTTTCCTCTCTCAGCAGTGCTTCCTGTGTTGACTTCATGCTCAAGGGGTTCTCTCCTCGTGGTAGAGCAGATGGCCACCGGCAGTTCTGGGCTGCTGTGGTTTTTACAGTCAGTTCTCAAACTTACAAAAAGAACAGTCTTCTCCCTCCCCTGTACAGAAACCGCATCTGATGCGTGGACTGGGACTGGTCCAGCTTAGGTCATGTGCCTTTCCCCTTAGGCCAGTCGCTGTGGGCAGAAGGATGGGCTGCCCGGATTCTCCAGGGGAGGTGCAGTGATTGACAGCTTCACCTAAGCCCTAAGGGACCGGGAAGAGGCAGTTCTGCGATGGAGACTGGGACTAAGCAGACAGTTGATGCTCACTGCAAGGTCGGTTTTGAAACAGGCAAGATGTCAGTGGGACAGTCTGATAGACATTATAAGTCGAGTGATAAGGCTTTGGGTCAAAATGAGAAATGAAGTAGGGAGACGTTTTCTTGGATGATTCACCACCAGCCTTGAAAGGGGTGTTGGCTGTGACCTTCTCAGCGGTAGCAGCACGGAAGAAACCAGTCCCCATGCTCCTCCTGGGGACTGACTGCTTTGATGGGCAGAGAATTTGGGGCTTGGAGTTCATATTATCCAATCACTGCACCCCTCTGCAACATGACGAAGTAGGCAAAGCCATGCAGTCAGCAAAACTCCCCTTTAACTCTGACACGCATCCCCATCTTCCCGGGAGGTTTTCTACTGTTAATAATTCAGTACTGCCATCTCACCTCGTCTTCCCAGCCTCAACCTCTTTCTCTGACTCATCCTAGGGATTACAAAATGTGCTTAAGAGCACATGCCCCGCGGCACATGAACCTGGGTTCTAAACCCAGGTCTATGCTTTGTGGATCAGCTTCTCGGAGCCTCAGTTTTCTCATCTATAAAATGCACCTAATGATAGTACCTATCTGGCAAGGATATTGTGAAGGTCAAATGAGATCATGGAGGTGAAGTGCAGGCAGAAGAGATTCACTGGGCATGTGTATGATCATACATGTTGTGCCCCCATCTTTTATAGCATGATCAGGTTCCACGGAGAGAGCTAATGTGTTCACAGCACTTAGCAGTCTACAGTCTATACAGTCTACGAAGCATGAACACGTAAGAAGGGTCCATCTCCCATTCCAATCCTCATTTCAGCTACAGGGCTGCCCCTTGCCAGGTGCCATGTGGTTGTCCTGTCAGAAGCCACTGGGCTCACAAACTGACCCAAGAAGCCTTCTGCCCTCAGTCCTTCTTTAACCAGGCCAGACTAGATTTGAAAGATTCTGGAATTCTTTATGTTTCTCTTGGGTTTTTCACCTAAACATCCCACCTGGCCCTGATTCTGCCCTAGTTAGAAGTCCCTACACTGAGAGTCCACAGGGACACTCCCCACCCCGTCCAGGTCTGTCCTTCCTATGAACTTTCTTGCAGCGGCTCTGTCTTCCCAGAAAGCTCTCAGGTTTAGAATCTTAATTTAAAAGATACTTCCTAAGTATTTCCCATGGTGCTTTGTAAACACTACATCTATGGACTTATTTAATCATCATAACAGCCCTACTAGGTAGCTACTGTTGTTATCATCATTTTATAGGCAAGGAAACTGAGGCACAGAGAAGTTAAGTAACTTACCTTAAGTCACACAGCCAGTTCATGAGGAAGCTGGAATTTGAACCCAAGTCTGCCTGCCCCAAAACACATGTTCTTAGCCAGTATCTGTTTCTACACCTCTCTGATCATACTTTCTGTCTTAGGTTTTAATCTTGGGGCCCTCCTTACCTTCTGAGGTAACACATGCAATCACATGGGACTCCTTGCTCAGAACTTGCTGCCAGATGCATGGCAGCAAGGACTTCAGAGCTGGTGGTAGAGGCAGATGGAAAGTCCTTTATGGCTGACTTTTGTAAGGCATAGATGGAACCTCATACCCTTTAGATCCCTTTCCATCAGTCTCTATTCATTTTAGAATCAGTGTGGCTTGTGAAAGGACAGAGAATCTGGATGTGGAGTCCTGGTGAACTCCTACTCATTCCTCATGACCCAGCGCCAATGCCTCCTCCTCCGGGAAGACTTTCCTTACTGCCTTAGGCATTTCTGATCACCTTACATTGCCAATTCTCCATTCGTCTAATACACACATTTTGAGCACCACTGTATGCCTGGAGATCATAGGTTCTGCATACTAAATCGCCCACTCTCACAGGCAGGGACCAGGTTAACAGAAGAGTTAAGTTTGCAGGCTTTGAAGACAGACTGTGTGTTTGAATACTGGCTCCTGCATTTACCAGCAGTATGACTTTGGGCACTTTCCTTAACTTGCTGAGCCTCAGCTTCCCCCACTCTTAAGTAAAAAACACATAAAAATAGCACCTGTCTCTCAGGGTGTGGTTGTAAAGATGATGTGAGTTAATATGTCTGAATATGGAAGGTGCCTAATAATTGTGGCCAGGCAGCAGGTGCTTAATAACTGTTTCAGTTGTTATTCAGGCTGCTTTTGTACTTGTCTTGAGCACCAGGCACGGTGCCTGCAGCCGGCAGGTGCCCCATGAATATTTGGGTGAACAGGACAGTGAGCGAGTGGGTTGAACCCTCTACTCTTTGGCACGTGAATCTCCCTGAATGTGAATTAGGGAGACACACGCCCGCCTTCAACTTGTGAGGGTTAGTGGGGGTGTCTGAGACGTGACAGGACCTTGAAAATGGGGGGTAGGGGAGTCTCTGCACACCATGGAGAGATTGCCATCATGTTGGCAGTAGGGACAAATGGCCTGGGGCTGGGTCTCCGGGCCCCCAGCAAGGGCTCCAGCCTGGGAATGGGGCCACTCAGGGAAGGCTGGGGAAACTAGGAATAGGCCGATTGGGACACAGCACCTGCGAGAAGTCGGCCTTGGACAAGGTCTGAGCATGCTCTCTGCTCTCCAGGAAGCTGGTGTATCCCAGGGAGCCCTGTTGAGGACGAACACGTAAGGTATCAAGAGCCTGTGCAAGGTCACACCATTAGTGAGTGCCAGAGCTGGGACTCAGGAGCATGCAGCCCGGCAGAATCTGACCTGAGCCCTGCAAGGAATGAGGGTAGCTTTAAGCCTCATTAAAAGGGGGAATCCCACAGAGACTGCTCCATGGGTCTGTGATGACCCTCAGAACCTAACCCATCACTCGCCTGAGCCTGCAACAGGAGGAAACGGAGGCCAGTCCATGTGGTCCTCCATTGTAGACGGCAGAGTGGAAGCCCCCAGGGGTCGGTGATCTCCCTCCGGGCCACAGAACAAGTAGGTGGCTGGAGACAGGACGTCTCTGCTTCCAGAGGGTTTTCAAGGTTTTCTTTTTGAGATGCAGGTGAGGATTTAGCAGAGGATAATCTAACCAATACCATGCATTCATTCATTCCTTCATTCATTCACTCATCCACTCAACTGATGGTTACTGTGCACTTACTGTGTGTCTGGAACCTTCCAGATGCTGGGCTCCATCAGGGAGCAAACCAAGTATCCCTCGTGGAGCTGACATTCTACCAATATTCTTGTACCATGTCCTCACCACCAGCTTATTCATCTAATTGAACCCTCCTGCTTACCACACACATACCCCCCTCACACACACATACACACACCCCACCCTGGAGGTATCACAATCCCAATTTAAGGTTGATTATCCCCAGGCATCTTTGTGTATTTCTAGGACATATACATGTTTTTACACATTATGGAAGTGGCATCATACTGTGCATGTGTTTCTGCAGCTTGCTATTGAGGATGTATTCACATTAAAACGTGAGGCTCGAGTTCATCTTTTACTGCTGTGTCGTATTCCACTGAGGGGCTCTGTGACCGTTTCTTGGTCTGCTCTTCTGCTTTTGCACAGCGACAGAGCTACAACAGACATTCCTGCATGTAACTCCTGTGCAGACAGGCAAGAGTGTCTCTCCCCTTCGAGTTTGAACTTTAGCCTTGTCCTGTCCTGATTGTCTCCCAAATTGGACAGGAGCTGGAAGCCAAAAAGGATACGTGCTCCTTTTATTTACTTAAGGAAATCGTTGGCTACCAGGCACCCACCACGCAAGTCCTGGGATGGCTGTGGTGAGGGTGACCTCCCCCACGGGGGTACCCTGCCCGCTCCTTCAGGGCTATTCAGGGATCAGGGCTGGGGCGGCGAATTTAATGGGAGAGCAGTGCTGAAGAGACCTCCTTAGAAATGCTATGGGTCCTGACATTTAGAAGAAAGTAAAGAGAATCAAATAGTTGAGCATAGACGTGTGTGTGTGAGAAATGGCACGTGCCTTATCTCATAAATACCCTCATGACATAGTGTATTCTATTTCTGTTGCTGTGTAACAAATGATCACAATCATAGTCGCTTAAATCAACACACATATATTGTCTCACAGTTTTTATGGGGCAAGAGCCCAGACTGGGCTTTGCTGGGTCCTCGGCTCGGGGTGTAGAGTTGCACCGGGCGGGTGCGGTGCTCTCCTGTGTGGCCCAGCGTCCCCCACCAAGCTCCTGTGCTTGCTGCAAGAACTCATTTCCTTGCTGCTATAAAATTTATTATTTCTCCAAGGCCAGCAAGAGAGAGACTCCAGACCCTGCTTTAAAGGACCACGCAGGACAATTTCCATTCAGCTTCATTTAAAGTCAACTGATTAGGAACCTTAATTACACCTGCAAAAGCCCTTTACCTTTGCTGTAGAGCCTAACCTGGCCACCGGAGTGCTACTGCAGCAGCCACAGGCCCTGCCCATGTTCAAGGGAAAGGAACTACTCAAGAGTATGTACGGGAAGGGATGGGAGTCCTGAGGGCTTGTTAGAATTCTACCCACCACAAGAGGGTACTGTTATCATCACCACTGTCATTCAGCAATTAACCTTGGTTACACGTCAGGCAGGTACATACAGCTGGGATTCAAATCCTAGTCGACCTTGGAAGTGCACTTTCTCCCTGGGCCTCCAGAAGCTCTGGACACTTTTCTAAGAAGGGAGAAGGGACCCCCCCGCCCTCCACCAGGCCTCACAGACATGTGCTCCCTTGGGTACGTCCCCCTGGAACCTGATGGGGAAAAGGCCATCTCCTCAACTATACTGGAGCTCCCAGAAGCCAGGGCCAGCCCCTTCGTCTCCGAGGTAGCCTAGCAGACGGTAGGGGCCCAGCAGATGTTTGCTTGCTGCAGGCCGCTCGTATCTCCTTCCCTTTTCTGCCTCCAAGCTGACCTCCTCTGGGGACTGCGGAGCACAGCTCATTTCCCAGGGAGCACAGGCTTTATGCTACAGAATTTCATCTCACAGTTTGGCAAGGATTGGATGCTCCGGTTAACTGAGGTATGCCCCTCCAGACTTACACATTAATGGTTTCTCTCCTTATTATAAAAGCAATTCATATTTGTTTTTGGATAAAAAATTTCAATGAGCGAAGTAATAATAAAAAAACATCTTAAGTGCCCAGAATCGCAGCCCCTAATGAGGACCACTGTTAGCATTCTTTCAGCAGTCGGCATAGCAGAGGGGGCCGCACTGCCCGGGGTTTCATTCTGGCTTCCCCGTTACCAGCCACGTGACCTTGGACAAGTTATTTAACCTCCCTGTGTCTCAGTTTTCCCATCTGTAAAGTGGGCATGTCAAGAGTGCCTGCCTCGTAGGGCTGTGGGAAGAGAACTTGGGGTAACACATGGAAAGTACTGAGAGCAGGGCCTGGCGCACCTGTTAGTCACTAGCAGCGTTTTGATAAAAAATAGGATCATATCTAACATACTATCTTTTTAAAACACGGTTTATTGTCAAATTGGCTTCCATAAAACACCCAGTGCTCATCCCAACAAGTGCCCTCCTCCATGCCATCACCCATTTTCCCCTCTCCCCCGCCCTCCATCAACCCTCAGCTTGTTCCCTGTATTTAAGAGTCTCTTATGGTTTGCCTCCCTTCCTCTCCCTAAAATACGATCTTATAGCCTTTCTTCACATCACATATCTTTCCTTGCCAATAAGTACGATGTCATCCACAATGTAATTTACAATGGCTAAAACACCCTCCACCTAAGTGCAGAATACGGTACTTAAGCAATCCTTTATTTCGGACCTAGACAGCTTTCATTCTTCATTAGAACTAAATCTGAACGGAACTGGCCTGCTGCTAGGTCTTCATGCACATCCTTCTTTTCTGTACTGTAGAATGGCTTTCTAGAAGTGGGAGCCCTGGGCCGAAGGCCATTCAGTTCCCGCAGCCCTCCCACTGAGCGCCCCTCCCACTGAGTGCCAGGCATAGGGAGTCCAGCTAACCTCCAGGGACACTTAGCCGCTGGTCTACTCCTGTCCGGGTGTGCGTGGTTCCGTCTCCTGTCACCCACGCTACCTCACCGCGCTGTCACCCAGCCACTGCCTCAGTCAGCACAGGGTATGAGCCTAGACCACTGGCAGCGGCCAAGGGCTCCCCAGGGCTGGGTGGCACCCCGTCCCTGCCAGGAGAAGTGACTGGGACCTGGCCTAGGTCCAGGGAAAAAACCAGATCCAGAGAGCAGGGTTCGGTTTCGCCTCCCCCCCTTCCTTTCTTCCCTCCCCCCTTCTTTACCTCTGTCCGTTCTTTCCCCTTTCTTCATTGAACCTACAAAGTGCCAGATCCTACGCTGAGTGTTCAATAAGCCATAAAAACAAAACACACATAATCTCAGCCCTCATGGAACTAGTGAAAGAGATGAATAGAAAATGGATAAAATTCACAATTACAGCTTGGCAAGTTGTGATCAGGATTACGAAGGGGACGTCTGCATTGTCGTGGGACAGAATGACCAGAAACTGACATTCACCTTAGTTATGAGGGAAGATCTCTCTGAGGATGTGACATTGACACCTAGTCCTGAAAGATGAGCACGTAATCACAAGGCAAAAAGTGGGGAAAGGAGATTTCAAGCAGAGAGCTTGCGCGTGCAAAGGCCCTGCGGTGAGAACTGAAAGGAGGCTGGTGTGCTTAGAGGGAGGCAGGGCAGATCACCAAGGTCTTGAAGTTCCGAACAGCCAGACAGGCTGATGGGATGCGTGGCCCAGCTCAGAGTCAAGGCCATGATTTGCGTTGGGTAAAGTCAGTGTTTGTGAGAGTAGGCCAGCGCCAGGTTGTCAGGAATCTGGACTGTGCCTGGACCTCAGGCATTATTTGCTGCTGGACCCACGAGCAAGGAGGTACCTGGTGAGTGGCAGGCCAGGCCACCTTAGAGGGCCAGTGCCAGACCCTCCAATTTGTTCTTACTGCTGCAAACATACAGGGCCTGATTCCCTCTTCATTCCTGTGACAATGGTAAATCAATCCTCACAAATGCCGTGAAGCACAGATCTATGTAGGAACACTGCCGAGTGTCACAAAGACAGCATTGAGTGCGAGAAGGCCAACCCCAAAGGGAACCTGCTGAATGTTCCCAGTCACGTGAAGGTCAAGACCGTGCAGAACTAATCTGTGATGACAGAGCTGGCTGGGGACTGGGAGGGACGTGAAGGGGGCTCCTGCGAGGCCGGCCATTTCTGTGTCGTGACCCAGTGGCTGGAAACACAGCATTCACTCTGTGAAAATGCAGTCTCTGGTCACTCATCTGTAGGTCTGTGAGACTCCAGTAGACTATGTACTACAACTAAATCCTATCTCCCTCAATATTACCAGCCTCGAATAGTTAGTATATGGCCCGATCGTGAGAAACGCTAAGACAAATCCAAAGTAAGGTACTTCTCCTAAATGTCAGTATTGCAGGAGGGAAAGCTTCTGGGGAGCCGTTCTAAGTTAAAGCGGACTGAGCCAACATGACTGAACATGACGCATGATCCCGGGTAGAAAACATAGTTGTGGAGACATGGAGACGACTGGGGAAATTTGAACATGGACTTTGGATGAGATGTATGGTGTCAGTGTTGAATTTCCTGGGGGGAAGGAGGAGGCAGTGCTTGGGTACCTGGATGTCTGTTCTTAGGAGGTTCCCGCTCAGGAACGAAGGAGAAAGGGAGGGAGAGAGGGAAGAAAGCGGCTCAGATGGGGTAGAATGTTAACAATTAAACTATTCTTGCAGATCTTCTGTAGGATTACATTTTTCAAAGTACAAACATGAGAAGTAAAGAAAAAACACTATTTTCTATTTAAAAAAAAAAACCCAACCACTTAACCAAGCTAATCTGCGTGAACCTTGTCTGTTAGGCATTTATTTATATGCTTTATATATAATCTATGAGTCAGGTCTTTATAAATGATAAAAGTCCAATCAAGTAACTGAAGTGGGTATTTATTGGCCCATGTATCTGAACGAATCCAGGGATATCTAGTTCCATGTCAGGCTTGATCAAGGATCTAAAATATGTGACCCACTTTCCCTCTTTTTTTCTGCTCTGCTTCTTCTGATTTGCCTTCATCTTAAGACACATTTCCCCCCACTGAGCAACCCTGTAGAGGGTAAATTCCCCCAAAGAGAGGAGGCTGGAAGTCCCTCCATTCCCCTAAATGGTTTCCACACTTGCACATAATCCACGAGGCAAATGGTCTTCCCCCTTGTGTATATCAGGAGCCCACGAGTCAGGGAAGCCATAGCTTCCAGTGTGTGCAAGTCTTAACCACAAGGACCCAAGAGCTGGAGTTTGAACCTGGATCTGTCTGCCCCCCAAGCCTACGCTTGCCTCTGTTTTATATAACCAGCCGTCACAGTACAAAAAGTCTGGGACGAGGCAGTGTGAAGAACACCTGAACTCCACCCTGCCCCCGTAACTTTTGTTTTTTCTTTTTTCTTTTCATTTCTCTTTCCTTCCTTTCTCGTCTCCTTTCCTCTTTTCAAGAAAAGCACACTGAAATAAGATGTTGCCATGAGAGCCGCTGAGGATTACTGGTTATACACCTTGGACTTGGACTTGGGGTAGGTCAAGTCAAAAGGGAAGTTTCCAAGGAGACTTTCTTATGCTAAAGACTCCCAGATTACTGGAGACCTAGGTGGTTTTTGTCTCTAGCAGAACATTAGCATTAAGGCAGTAGGGAGGGAGCTCCTAGAGAAACTTGACTCTGCCTTTGCCTCAAGTACTTGTCAACGGGCTGCCGGTTATAAACAAAGTTAATTTCACCTGCCTTTCCTTCTTGCCTTTGTTGCCAAGTCACTATGGAGGGTGATGTGGGGGCTCCAGGAAACGGAGTCTATGGGTTTCTGGAGATTAGGCTATTGTTAAGATTGCCTTTTCCCTCTAATTTGCTAAGACATTTGTAAACTGATGGAGACCCAGGTCCTTTATGACTGTGATCTCTATCAGTTAGCCATTTGTTTCCTTTCCTTTGTCCTTGGGCAGCCAGGAGTGCCTGAGGAATGCCCCACACATCCCACCTGGGGTGGGGGGCGGGGTGCTAGCTTGTACTTTGCCCCTCAGCCTGCCTCACGCTCCCTCATCACACCATTTGGCAAATCTGCCAAGTGCTTGGCAAAGAAAAGCCGTGGTGATGGAATTGATGGCGACTCCTGCATGTCCTGAATCACCCACGTCTGCAATCACAACATGTCTTAACCCTCACAACGTCCGTGAGAGCGGACCCGTATTAACCCTCACAACGTCCCTGAGAGCGGACCCGTATTTTTCAGAGGAGGACACTGACTCTCTGAGGGGAGAAATGAGCAGCCTGGGCCACCATCTAGCATGTGGCACAGACAGGAGCCAAGCCACACCCTGTGATAACTTTGTGCGTCGCGGCCCTGAACTTGTACCCGGCCTTCTCTGAATCACCCGGGGAGTGCCCTTCCCCCTGGGCTGAGAACCTGGGGACTTCAGTGTGGCTTCCTCTGTGGGTTATAAGAACTTGAATCAAAGGCCACTCTGCGGGAGAAAAAAGCCCTCCGGCTTTGCTTCAGCCCAGGCACCTTCTGTCAAGGATCCTAATGAACACAAGTGTCATTTTTCAGTGCTTTCTATGCATCTGTTAGTGACCCTTAATAAAAATTTATGACCCTAATAATCCTGTTCTGCACACCCTGGTCATATCATCACTCACTGCCCAGGTAACCTGCAGACCTTTAAAATGTAGAGACTGCGTCTGGGCCGGCGCCAGGGGTCCGGCTCCAAGTGATGGGAATGGCGTGAATAATGATTAATCCGAACCACCTTGTGCCGAATGCAAAGCCGTTTTCTTGACGCAGGCCATTGGGCCAGGAATCCTAGAAAGAGCAGGAACTGGAAGACACCTGGACTTTGCAGAGAGCCTGTGAAAGCACTTGTTATAACCAAACTTAGCTACACCTGCCGACTCTCCACCTCCCAGCGCCGCCACCTTTGTCTTCCTCCACGGCTGCCAGCAAAACGCCAAAAACCAAACGTGCCTCCTACGCATCGAGCCGTATTGAGCTCCAGGGCCTCTCCGGGAGCTTTGAGTTTGTAGATACTTTACTTACAGGGTTAGAAACTGGAGCCCCCGGGCGGCTGGGAAAGCTGGGGGTGACCTGCGTTTTCAGAGGCTTGTTTGTTCCAGGTTCTCTCCGCGGAAACCCCAGCTTGTGATTTAACCAGGGGGGGAGGGGCTTATCATCTCAAAGGGTTGCCGGAAGGTTGCAGGCCCAAAACTGCGAATCCGTTGTTTGCTGGGCTGTCGCCTTGAGTAAAATCAGAGTCTCTAACAGGCAAATACAGACGTTTGCGCAAATAGTACAGTGGATCCTGGGGTCCCCCGTCCACCGCGCTTACAACGGAGTCCCAGCGACTCGGCCTTTCTCCGTGACTCGGGGTTCCTGGGAATAGTGCTTGGTGGGGACGTCAGGGGGATGTTTCCCTACCGGGAAGGGGCTCCTGGAAGACCACCAGCACCCTTGGGTCTCCTGTTAGCTAAGCAGCCCGGTGTGCTCAACCCCTCGCCTTACCCCAGGCAGCTCTGGACCTTTACCATCACCTACCCTGCAGGTCACACCTGCTACCCAGAGGGTACCTCTGTTCACATGAGAAATGACCTCCTTTCAACCTAAAACATTCTGGGATCTTGGACCCAAAAGAGACCTTACAGAATATCTGATCTTCCTCCCCACCCAATGCAGAAAACCCTTTATAGTCTCCTTGCATCAGGGCCAACCAGCTCTGCTTGAATGCCTATAGTGACGGGGAAGTCACTACTCCATAGAGCACCAGCTCTGTTGTTGGAAAACTCATTTTTGTGTTCATGTCCAGTATTAGTCTTAATTCTTCCCTGTTGGAGCTTCTACTCACCAGTCTTTGTTCCCTGTCCAGGTCCTCTTCCACACAGGAGCCCTATAGATATTTAACAACTAGTATCAGGACTTAATTTTTCCAGGTCAAATTCTCCCTCCCTTTATTTTTTAAATTTGTTTTTTGGGTAAAAGGATTTTTAGATGCCTCTCCCTCCTTGCAATCCCCAACCGCCGGCTCGGCCATTATCTTCAGAGTGACAGCTGCCTGTCAATATTCCTCTTCAAGGGAGTCAGATGTCACCCTTCACTCACATTGCCCTAGTCCAGAAAGAGGGGCACCATCACCTCCCTTGATGAGATACTCTACCTCTTTTAATACAACCCAACTTTGATTTGGCTTTTTTTATTTTAAGCATCCACATCGTACTGTTAATTCCTATTAACCCTGTCAAATATGCCTCCCAAATCTTTCTCAGAAAAACTACCAAGCAAATCTCCACTACCTTATAATTAATTTTCTGAGTCCAAATGCCTGCCTTTCATCTATCCTTGAATATCACTCTCTCTGCCTGGTCCAGTGTTTCTGCTTGCTGAGATAATTTTGGCTCTGGAGTCTTCTACCTTGTGAATTACTCATCCCTCCCAGCTGGGCTGACCTCAGCCAACCCTCAAAAATTTATTGAATGCGTGCTGAGCATTCAGGGCCCAAGTTAAAGGATAAAAGCGTAACATGTTTAGGGTTGTAAAATGAGGGCTTATCTGGGGGGCCCGGAGGGGCATGCAAGGCCAAGGTGGTAGGCGCAGTCTGCGAGGGAGCAGTCTGCGAGGCAAGAGAGGGAGTCACGAGGAAAATGGAAAAAGAATCTTCCAGGAATGGAAGAGCCAGTGCAAAGGCCCTGAGGCAGGGGCATGCCTGCAGGCATGAAGGTCAGTTTAAAGTGATCTGACAAATAGCGTGTGATTAAACTACTCAAGGTGGTAGGCGCAGTCTGCCAAGGTGGTAGGTCTGTGGATCACCCACGTTACACCTGCCCAGGCTCTTGTCACAAATTCAGGCGCCTGGGTGGCTCAGTCGGTTCAGCATCCCACTCTTGCTTTTGGCTCAGGTCATGGTCTCATGGTTTCGTGGGTTCGAGCCTTGCATCGGGCTCTGTGCCGACAGTGCGGAGTCTGCTTAGGGTTCTGTCTCTGCCTCTCTCTGCTCCTCCCCCACTCATGAGGTCTCCCTCTCTCTCAAATAAATAATAATAATAATAATAAATACAGGCACCCAAACCCACTCAACTCCTGGACCCAGAGCCTGGGGGAGGGCACGCCCCCTTATGGGTAACTTCCCTGGATGACTAACACACACCAGAGTTGGAAGGCACGGCTGAAAGCCCTGAGGAGGTAAGGCCGGGACAGGCGCATCAGGCGCATCGAAGGGGAGCTTATGCAGAGTAAGAATGGGCCCTGAGCTGCGGGCCAGAGTGGCTCCCAGAGGCCGAGCGGGGTGGGGCAGCTCTGCCCACCGGCCCTGCCCCCCACCCCTCCCTCCTCAGGAGAACCCGCAACACCTCCATTCGCTAATGTGGACGTGGGGTCCTGGGTCCAAAATGCCATCCGTGTCCTGCCTGGGGTCCCAAACTGAGTCCTCTTTTGGGCAAGAAAAGCATTTGACAAGTAGGCGTCTTGTTCTGGTGAGGACGGTGGCTTCTCACAGTCTCCACTCCCCTCCCCCCCACCCCTGCACCGTTCTGAAAAGGGGCCCCTGCCTCCCTTTATATTCTTAGTATCCCAGTTGTTGGGTGTTTGCCTCCTGGGCTGTTTTGCATTTACAGGCAGTGTGACTTGAGGCAGTAAGACTTGGGTTCTAGAACTTCTTTTCTAAAGGCGGGGGCAGTCAGTGTTCAACAGGATCCACTGAGTGCCTACTGTGTGCTGCCTACTGTGTGCTGTGTGCTACGCTCTGTGCTACGGGCTGAAGATATGGCCAGACGCAAGCAGATGGGGAGCCCTGCCCCAAGGGAGGGTAAATTCTCCTGGAGATGGATAGCGAAGAAAACTGAGGGTTTTACCTGGTGAGAAGTGTCCTGGAGAAAAAATGAAACAGGACAGGGGCGTCAGGAGTTTGGGGTGCAGTTTTAACTAGGAGACTGGGAAGGTGACTTGAGCAAAGACTTGAAGGAGGCAAGAGAGGGAGTCACGAGGAAAATGGAAAAAGAATCTTCCAGGAATGGGAGAGCCAGTGCAAAGGCCCTGAGGCAGGGGCATGCCTGCAGGCATGAAGGTCAGTTTAAAGTGATCTGACAAATAGCGTGTGATTAAACTACTCAATATTATATTAACGTCCTTATGAGTATTGATAATCTTAGTAGAGCCGTAGAATGTCACTTCTGAGGCACTTGGCAGCTAGGGCATTATTCAGGAATTAGTCTGGATTTGAATCCCAGCTGTGCAGTTCTTATCCTGTGCGATCACGGCCAAGTCACTTAACCTCTCTGAACTTCCACCCAGCGGCGATAATAATGAGACCTATAGTGTAAGTTCGTCACGGAGATCAAATGCACAGAAGCACGGAGTTAATGCTAACGTGGAGGCAGTAGTGAGAGCCTGAGCCCCCCTGCATCACCGCTTCACCTTGTAGGCTGAGAAGCCACAGCCCAGGGCTGCCCCGCCTGTGTCCCTGGGGTCACATGGCACCAGGAGGCTGGAAGCTGGACTGGGGGTGGGGGTGGAGGCCTGGCAGCCACCGAGAGGGCCTGCGAGCTCCCCACCCCTGCCCACTCCCACACTTTCTCTCCTAGCTCAGCTCTTTCTTTTTAAAAATGAAACAGCAGCCCTTGATTTTGAAAATAGATCACTCAGAGCTCTCCTCCCTCTAATTAGGTTGTCTGAGTTGGTTATTTTGCATAGTGAGGGAGGGAGCTCGGAATTCACCCGGAGGCCTGAAGAGAGTCAGTCCTGAGCCTGTGGAGACAGGGCCACCCGCCAGATTTGCCTCTCTGGACAGGAGGGACTGGGGTTTGACCTGGGCCACACGATGGCTTAGCAAGGGGTCGGCCTCTCCTAACCCCATCCCAGCGTCTGTTAGAACAGGGGCACCAGTGAAGGTGCCCCGCTGAGCTCTGGGGTCCTGGGGGTCAGAGGACATAGGACGTGTAAAGGTTCTTGGTCAGCGTAACCGGGCGGAGCGTTGGGGGTGGGTGGCTCTTGGATGGGACTTTGTGACATGGAATGCACTCAGGCTACAGGCTAAGAGCCGGACACCCTGAAAGGCCATGCCCTTTTCCTGCCGCCTTGCTCCTGGGGTCTTAGGCTAAGAAACACCAGCCTCTGGAACCCATCTAGGGGTTCCCGGAGATGTCTGAGGATCCCTCGAGGGCGTCAGGGTGTCTGAGAGCATGGGCAGGTCTGAATTAGGTCGACACAAACTCCCTCCTACCACTGACCTTAAGCCAGTGCTGTTGCCTCTCTGCCTCAGTTTCCCCATCTATAAAATGGGGGAGAATATCTGACTCCCCTGGCCATGGCTGGAAATGCCAAGAGTAGTTTTGGTAGCGATCACCTCTGAGATGGGCCTGCCTGGTCCCTTCATGTTCCCAATGGGCAGACCGGGGCCCCAGCGAGGAAAGGGTCCGCTCGAGGATACACAGCCTGCAAGCGGCCAGGCTGGCGCTCCCAGGGCTGCGGTGCTCCGTTTGCCAGAGCCGCAGGGAGCGCGGAAACCTTGCCTGGATCCTCACCGGAGTCTAAGGGGTGGAAGAAGCAGTCCCTGTTGCTTGGTAACCCCACTCAAGTGGGAAGCCTGGAAAACGTCAGGTGGTGCGATTTGCAAGCTCAGAGCGTCATGCGGGCAGAACTCCGCGGTCCCAAAGGGGAGAGACCCCCTCCTCGCCACCAGCCATACCTACCAGCCTCCAGAGAAAAGTGGGCCGAGGGTGGGGGCCCGTGCCCCTCGGCCACACGTGCGTTCTGCTGCAGGGCAACGAGGGCAAGCACGTGGCAGGGGCCCCGCAGGCCAGCCAAGGAGCGGGAGAAGGCTGGCCAGGGGCTCGCCAGGGACTGACCCCCATCTGTCCAGCCATTCACTTCCTGGGCTTCCACCCGAGCATCTCTGGGGCTGCTGGGAGGGCAGGGGGCCATCTGATTGGCCCAGGGTTCCTTTAGCCCAGAAGGGCAGATGGAAGTACCTGATGAACAGAACACCATGGGACCCGGGAGCCTGGGTGGCCTGGAGACAGGCCTTGGGCAGGCCCCGGAGCACGGTGGGATGTGGCGAGGAGGAGGCGCGAGGCGCTGGTTACGGAACGGCCTCCCCGTGCCAGTCGGCGCTGGGCGTTCTATGGCGCACGGGGTCAGGGCGGTGGAGGAGACCAGAGAAGGGGTGTGTGCGCAGAGTAACAAGGGTGTGTGTTCAGCCGCGGGCACAAGGCGGCAGGTGTTTGTGTATTTGACTCACTTCCCCCAACCCTTTGGCTGTCTGAAATCGGTCACGGCCACTTTGAGAGGCGGCGTTGGCAGGTAGGGGGAGAGGGAATCTCTGACCCTCCAAGCCCCTCGGGGCCGCAGCGGGCCGCAGGAAAGCTCCACGCGGGTGAGTCGGATTCTATCCCGGCTCGGCCTTCTTAAAACCCAAAGCAGGTCCTTAAGTGTCTGACTTTTGCTTGCTTTCTTGATGAGATGGGTTGCAGGGGGCTGTTCGAGAGACCCTTGGAAGTTGCTTCCGTCCAGAGGAACTCGCCTCTAGGTTTTCCTGATGAGCCCAGAAGCAGAGCCCTCCCGGGCAGGCGCAGGGGGCAGCCCTTGGTCTGTTCTTTCTTCTGTGACTGCTTGCTTTCTGTTGCCAGATTTGACAGCTGCCAGCCCTGTGCCAGGACGGGCGGGCGGGACCCCTGATGCAAGAGGCGCCGCGGCGCCTGTCCTGCCTTCCTGAGCGTAAGATGTCAGGAAGGGATGGGAGATGTCATCTGCACGCCCAAAGGCAGTTTCAGGCACACGTTCTCAGATGCCTTTGCTTTCATCCTCTCACCCAGGCAGGGTTTACGGAGGGCCTACTATGTGCCAGGCACTGTGGGTGTGCTGGGGATACAAGGCTGCGCAAAACCAGATGAAGTTCCTTCCCAGGCTGGCTAGGAGACAGACTTTAATCACGGTGTATGTGTAAAGCTGTAGCTGTGGTGAGAGACACAAACGTGTGTGGCGATGTGGGAGGCTGATGGGGGCTGGGGAGGGAGCCTGGGCAGCATGGAAAGGCAGGGCGTCCCCGAAGAAGGGACGCTGCAGGATGCAGGATAGGGAGGAGTTAGCCAGGCTAAGGGGAGAATGAAGAGACAGAGAGGCCCACCTGTGCAAAGGGCCTGTGGCCTGATCTCCAAGAGCCAGGAGGGAGCGGTGCAGGCTGAGAAGTTGTTCTTCATCCCCAGTGCAAAGAGGAGTATCATGGCTGTTTGAAGCTGGGGAGCTGGTTCTAACATGACACAGATGGATTTGTGTTCCCAGAAGCTCGATGGTGAAGGGCTGGGGTTCACAGGGAGTCTGGAGAGGAACCACCGTGTTGTTCTGGGCTAGAGGCTCAGCTCAGGGCAGCAGCGGTGACTGGAATGGGGAGGCGGGGCTGGCCTGGAGAGCAACTTGGCCTTAGAAAGAGGTGATGGAGTGACTGAGGGAGGGGCCTATGGAGACAGGTGATGGAGTGAATGGGGGAGGGGAGCATGGATAGCTCTGGGCTTGTGGTTTAGACACCTTGGCAATAGCTCATGCATTCTTTCGGAGATGGGGGAGACTGGAAGAAGGCCAGAATTTGGGTGGCTGGGGGTGGGGGGGGGAAGAGATTTTGTTTTTCCCCAAATTAGGCATGGGTAGCCTTCTCCATTTCCTTCCCTTTTCAAGGCACCTGAGAGATCAGATACCTTTGCTCTTATGTTTCCAACAATCTTTTATCATCTCTCTTACCTCTGAGAAAGAGAAAATTAAAAACACGCCCAGCAGACCCAGGTCCGAGGCTCACAAAAGACTTTTGGTGAAATAGGATTAGTCCCTAAGTCCTCGCAAAGCTCGTGGGGTCGTGCCAGGCGGAGGGGGAGGTCTAACCTGTGGAGAAGCCGAGTCCCATGACCCAGGAGGCTTCCAGAGGTGCCCTTGGGTGACGCCCCGTTGTCGCTCGACACAGATGTTTCGGGAAAGGAGCTCGGGCCTTCATGAGTAAGTAGCTTGACTGCTCTGCAGCTGGGAGCCAGGCAAGAGGGGCTGTGCTTTGTCCCCAGGCAAGGGGACCCCGGAAGCTGCTCTGTTGATAAAGACAAATCACAGGCAGAGGGCCCCGTGGGGGCTCCGGAGAGGAGGAAATGAGACCGTCCCAGCAGAAGCCTGCCAGGGAGCCCACAGGGCGCAGCTTCCGGCTCTGGAGTAAAGGAGTGTGAAGTTCAGAGCCCCCTGGGCTGCTCCCCAGCTCTGGGAACTTGTCTGCCTTCCCTGGGGTCCAGTTTCCTCACCTGTGACACAGGGCTGATGCCGTTCCTGACCTTTCAGGGTAGATGTGAGCAGTCAGCGAGACCCCTTGTCAAATGTTCACGGTCTAGCCTGGCTCACGGGCTGTGGGGGTGGGGTGGTACCTTTGTAAAATAACATCGGTGATCGCAAGTCATTAAACCTCACTCAGTCATCTCTTTGGACAAAGACGGTGTGTGGGGGCGGGGAGGAGGATTGTTCTGTCCCCAGGGAATCCAGAGTCTCCTAAATAAGATGGTTGTAGCTTAGCATCTACTTTCCCAGGGCAGCCGATGGGAGGGGAGGGGGGGTAGGCGGGGCAGGGGAGGCTGTGACCCTCACACTGTCCCAAGCAGGCGGGTGGTGGGTGGTTTAGTGGACGCAGCTCCTTCTGTCTTCTGTGTCTGCACTCCCCTCCCCCAGCCAGAAGTGCCTGGGGGGGTCATGTCCCTTCCAGTGTGGGGACCCTTGGGCGGTTACTGGTGGGCGTGGGAGGGTGAAAGCCCCCCTTCCCTGAGCTGGGCAACCTTGAGATGTGCCTTAGCCCCAGAGAGCCCTGCCTGAGGCCACGCCCTTGCTCTCTCACTGTCCCTGTGTCCCTTACAGCTCCTCCCCTTTCCACACCACTCACACAGGAATCCTCTTAGGGTCTGCAGGAAGTGTGACTGTGTTCCCATTTTCCAGATGAGCCACTTTCTCGGGTGTCCCACAGCCAGCGGTAGCTGAGCCTGGCCTTGGGCCAAAAGCCCTGGTTTTTTCCACCCTGCAGCATGTGATAAAGGCTTAAACAGAGACATACCCATTTCCAAACGAGGCCAGAGGAATGGGCAGCAGATTACCATGTGTGAGCATGCAAGGAGCCGCTGCAGGGCAGGGCCTGAGCGACCAATGGGCACACAGATAGGATTCCTCGGATGGAGGTGGTGGGAAGGGCACTCTAGGAAAAGGGAATAGCATGTGCAAAGGCACAGGGGTGCATAAAAAACACTGCTTGCTGGGGAAGCACTTGTGCCCCCTCCCTGCAGCCTCCGCTCCTGACTGCCTCCCTGCGCTCCTCTCATCTATTCTGCAAGCAGAAGCAGCCAGAGTTGTCTTTTTTATTTTAAACTTTTTTTTTAAATGTTTTATTTATTTCTAGGAGAGAGAGAGAGAGAGACAGCGTGAGCAGGGTAGGGTCCAACAGAGAGGGAGTCACAGACTGAAACAGGCTCCAGGCTCCGAGCTGGCAGTCAGCACAGAGCCCGACGCGGGGCTCGAACCCACGAACCGCGAGATCATGACCTAAGCGAAAGTCGGACGCTTAACCGACTAAGCCACCCAGGCGCCCCTGGAGTTGTCTTTTTAAAGTATGAATCCGATCATGTCTCACTGAGCCTCCTGCAAAAACAAACACAAACCTTCAGTGACTTCCTCTTTCACATGATAAAAAAACGGAAGATCTTTCCATGTCCAACCCTTGCCAGCCTCTGCCTTCCTTTCCTGCCCTGCCCCTTCTCCTCTCTCCAGCCACCTTGGGCAACTCTGGTCTCTGCACACTGTAAACTTGTTCCTGCCCTGGGCCTTTGCACGTGCTGGCTTCCATGTTGGAGAAAGAAAATTTCTTCCCCCAGTTCTCCAGAGGGCTGGGTTTTTCTTGTCCTTGAGGTCTAAGTTAATGCTGTGCCTCAGAGGAGTCACACCGCGGCGCGTTGCCGTGTTAATTCCATCGTGACATTTACAGCCATTTTAGTCGCCAGACTTGTTTAATTGTTTTCTTGTCTGCCTTTCTCTACTGGAACACTAGCTTTCTGAGGGCAGGGATCAGCCCAGGGGCCTCTAGCAGCGCCAGCTCATACTAGGTGCTCTGAATATCTGCTGCATTTGACCGGTGTGTGTGGATGGATCAGAGACTGGGGAGGGACCAGGCTGAAAAGTGAAAGGCCTTGAATGCCAAGGTAAGGCATCTCATGACATCATCCTTTGAGTACTAAGGAGCTACCAGTTAAGGTCACTGCCTCAGCCAGTTCCAGGGGGAGAGGAAGGACAGGGAGAGCATTTCCAGGGTGCTGTGGGATGGCCAGAGCTAGACAGATTGGCTTCCCATCCTTACATGATCTGGCCACTTCTCCCTGTGTTCCATTCCTGATCCCATCCTTTTTTAGAAGAGTGCGAAAGAGAAGTGATGAAAGTGTGGTCCAGACCCACTGAGAGGCGCAGCTCCCCTCCATTAGAGCCTCCACCTCTTTGCTCGCTAGGCACCCCCCGCCTTCCTCCTTCACCCCTCCCCAGCCCCTCCTGCCATCCCCATTGCCTATCAAATAAGTCTGATGCCTTATCCACGTTTCTCCAGAAACTTTAACCCGTCCCCGAGGACACCACAGTGCATCTAAGGGCTTATTTTTTTTGGACTCATTTTTCCTGTCCTTCAGATTTGTTTCCAAGAGGAAAAATGTCTGGTCCTTCCATGGCACTGGCTTGTAAAGAGCTGAAAAGAATTATTAAATATACCAATTAATCATAAATGAAGCATTGACGAAGAAGGAGGTGGCGTGCGAGTTGGTTGGATTTTTAAGTCAGGTTCCCACAGTTTATCATGGGGGAGGCTTCCTCCTGTTCCTCCCGAAAGCGTGTACTGAGTCAGATTGTTTAAAAGGAAGGAAGGAAAGAAGGGACTTCTTCTGTTAGAAGACGTAGCAGGAGGATCACTTCTGAAACGGTTAGGTGGTGATGGGAGGGGACGCTGAGGGGCCCACGTGGGCAGGTGACCCCGGAGAAGCAAGGGAACCTGGTTGGGTTCTCCTCTGTCATGTGCGTGTGAATCGCTGGGACGCTGGTCCCCTGCAGAATCAGAGGGACCCTGAGCACCTGTGGTCCTCGTGATTCCCACCTCCTGTTGAGGCTGCCGGCCCATGGACCTCACTTGAACAGCAAGGGTCTAGTGGGCCAGATGCAATGATTGCAAGCCGGTTAGTACTTGGGGAATAGTCCTGTCGTACTTGGGGGAATTTGAAAAATAGAGTTCCTTTGCCCTACCTCTGGGGATTCTCACTGAGCAGGTCTGAGGAGGGGCCCGAGAATCTGCATTTCTAACAAGCTCCCAGGCGGTGCCAGATGTTCTTGGTGAGTGGCCCACGCTTGGTTCCTCCAGAGGAAAGCGGGGTGGTGCGAGAGGGGTGTTGCAGCCAGACTATCCTCAAGGGCCTCACACCCTAACGGAGAGTGAAGGGGGAAGTGGAGAGTAGAGGTGATTGGTGTGGTTGAACTTGAGTGAAGCTGAGAGCCCAAGTACACAGCCTGGGTATTTCCATTGACCATCATTCTTCAGCGTGTCTTGACCTATGGGCAAGATTTGTGATGACTTGTGAGCCGTTTGGACTTTACTATAGTTCTAGATTGTAGGGAAGCTAAAATGGTAGCATTTAAAAAAAAAAAACACTGGGCAGGTCCTCTAAGCCTGCCCAGGCCCGAGGGGTCCCTGACGACAGCTCCTGGATTGGAGGCGTGGTGACGAGGAGGCCACATCACCAGTCGCTCTGGGGACATTTCTCTAAACGTTGTGTGCAGACAGCTTGATCAGATTCTCTTGGGAGTTACGAAGATGCAGATTCCCTGACCCGAGACCTCCTGAATCTGCAGGGAACCCCTGGGGCCGCATTCGTTTGCCAGCTCCCCAGGGGATTTTATTACACTGAGGACCACTCCCTCCAAAGCACAACATGGTACATGATTCGGGGCCCTCATTCGATCACTTTCCCAGTGGAAAAGTCACCCTCGATGGCACTTCCTTGCCGTCTTCTCTCCACCTTGCCCACGCGCGTTCCTTCCTCTGCACTGCCGTGCTGGTAGGTTCCCTCCCCTCTGGGGGGCTTCCTCCTCCGGCAAGCCTCTCAACCCACACCAGTCTCGCCTTCTTTGGGTCTTTTGTATAATTTTTTCCCTTCTCTTGTATTTGGACATTTAGTTCTTCCCTGAACTTTTTTCCTCCAATTTTGTAATTTAAACTCCAGTTAACATACAGCGTAATATTAGTTTCAGGAGTAGAATATAGTGATTCGTCACTAACGTATAACACCCAGTGCTCATCACAAGTGCCCCCCTTAATGCCCATCACTTATTTAACCCGTCCCCCGCCCACCTGCCAACGCCAGCCCTCAGTTTGTTCTCTACAGTGAAGTCTGCTTCCTGGTTTGCCTCCTCCCCTCCCCCCCACATGTCATCTGTTTTCTTTTTTATATTTCACATATGATTGAAATCCTATGATATTTGTCTTTCTCGACTGACTGATTTCACTTAGCATAATACTCTCCAGCTCCGTCCACGTCATTGCAAATAGCAAGATTTCATTCTTTTTGATGGACCGGTAACACTCCATTATATGTATATGCCACATCTTCTTCATCCATTCCTCCATTGATGGACATCTGGGCGCTTTCCGCACTTTGGCTACTGTCGATGGCGCTGCTATAAACATTGGGGTGCGTGTGCCCCTTCGAAACAGCACTCTTGTATCCCTTGGATAAATACCTGGTAGTGCAATTGCTGGATTGTAGGGTAGTTCTATTTTTAACTTTTTGAGGAACCTCCGTACTGTTTTCCAGAGGGGCTGCGCCAGTTTGCATTCCCACCAGCAGTGTAGGAGGGCGCCCCTTTCTCCACATTCTGTCAATACCTGTTGTTTTCTGGCTTGCTAATTTTAGCCCCTCCTTTTTTTTTTTTTTTTTTTTTTGAGAGAGGGAGAGAGAAGATACATGAGTGGGGAGAAGGTAGAGGGAGAGAGAAAGAAAAAACTCCAAGCAGGCTCCATGCTCGGCGTGGATTCAGGGCTCAGTTCCATGACCTTGGGATCATAGGGACTCTGGATCATAGGGACTCTGGGATCACAACCTGAGCCAAAATCAAGAGTCAGACGCTCAATAGGCTGAGCCCTCCAGGTGTCCCTAATTTTAGCCATTCTGACAGGTGTGACAGCTCAACCCGTGGTGGTTTTCATTTGCATTTCCCTGATAGTGAGTGATGTTGAGCATCTTTTCATGTGTTTGTTGGCCATGTGGATGTCTTCTTTGGAAAAATGTCTATTTACGTCTTCTGCCCGTTTTTTAACTGAATTATTTCATTTTGGGGTGTTGAGTTTTATGCCTTCTTTATATATTTTGGATACTAACCCTTTATCAGATACGTCATTTGCAAATATCTTCTCCCATTCTGTAGGCTGTCTTTTAGTTTTGTTGATGGTTTCCTTGGCTGTGCAGAAGCTTTTTATCATGAGGAGCTCCTAATAATTTATTTTTGTTTGTTTCCCTTGCCTCAGGAGACATATCTCGTGAGAAGTTGCTATAGCCGATGTCAGAGAGGTTACTGCCTGTGTTCCTCACTGAATTAATCTAGAACTGTTTCACTAGTGGTATTGTGGCATCTCCTGCTTGAGTTAGTCACTAATTCAGCAAATATTTATCGAGATCTTTTATATGTCAGGCTCTAACTAGGCTCCTGCTTTCAAGGTGAATACAACACTGCCTTAGAGCAGGTCACCATCTAGTGTGGGAAATAGAGAGAGAGAGAATACAATAATAAAAGTCTTCTAGTAAGGACTTTGGAGTCAGTCTGCCTGGGTTTAAATCCTGGGTCCACACAAAATATCTGTGTGTCCTTGGGGAAGTATCTTAACCTTTCTTGTGCTCTGGTTTTCTCACCTTTAAAACAAATGTAATAACAACGCTTGCTACAGAGGGTTAGTGTGAGGAATGAAGAGCGATTAAATGAGGAATGCCTAACACACTTCAGGCTTCATGTAAGACTTCTCTAATAGGGGGGTTGTTGCTGTTTAGGTACCTTAAGGAAGGGATGGCTCCTCAGTCCACCTAAAATAATCAAAAAGGCCTCACGGAAGGGAAGATATTGGAAGTAGACGTGTAGGATGAGCAAAACTGTGTTGAGAAAGAAGAGGAAGAGCATTCTAGGAATAGGGGAAAGCCTAGCCTTTGCTTCTATAAGGGCCTAGAAGCAAGAGACGAAATGACCCAGGAGGCTATGAAGCTAGGGCATGGAGCTGGGTCAGAAGTGAGCTGGAGCAGGGGGGACTTTCTGAGCCTCAGAAAAGTGAGGATAATAACAGCAGAGCATATGCCCTTCTGGAGAAACAGGATTCAAGTAAATAGTAATAGGCACTCAGTTTGCAAAGCTTAGTAAAGGTTGGCAGAATACTCTAGAAACTGCACTGGGAGCAGACGTGAGGACAGGTTGAACGAGTCGCATAGGGAGCCTATGGGGAGGGTAACATTATAGCCCCACCTCCAAACGGGTCACTCAACTCAGGAACCCTCCTGCCTCCATCCTGCCCTGTTCCAATCAGACTTGACTATGGATGACGACTTTGGACGCCAAAAAGCAGAGTCACCCACAGCCAGTGAAAACTGGGCACCTTTAAGTCTTGGAAGCTCCAAGGTTGAGTTGATGGCCAGCAGCAGCGTGATGCTAGTCACTGTACGGCCTTCCCGCCGTGTCCTAAGTGCTTTGGGGCACACCCCTGAATGGCAGCCAGTGGTGGCCTGTCGCCCTGCGTGTGAGTCGTACAGCCGCTGTCGAGTGCTTACCCTAGAAATCTCCAGCATGCTGCTTTTTTTGGCCTTGATTTTCTTGCATTGTGATAAAAAATCCATAACATAAAGTTTACGACTGCAACCATTTTACGTATGAGGCTCAGTGGCATTAAGCATATTCACATTGTTGTACAAACACCACCGTCCATGTGCAGAACTTTTTCACCTTCCCAAACTGGAGCTCTGTCCCTATCACACTCCAACTCCCCGTTCTTCCTCACGCCAGTCCCCGGCACCCACCCTGCCTACTGCAGGGGCCTCATCTAAGTGGAATCATATAGTAGTTGTGTTTTTGTGACTGGCTCATTTTACTTAGCACAACGGCCTCAAGGTTTATCTGTGTTGTAGCCTGTCAGGAGTTATTTCTTTTCAAAGGCTGAATAATATTCTACTCTGAGTAGAGATCACATTTTGCTTATCCATTCTTCCATTGCTCGACACTTGGGTTGTCTCCAACTTTTGGCTATCGTAAATAATACTTTTGTGAACATGGGTGGAGAAGAATCTGAGTCCCTGCTTTCAATTCTTTTGTGTATATACCCAGGAGTGGGATGGCTGGAACACATGATGTTCCACTTTTACTTCTTTGAGGAACCTCCATGCTGTTTTCCATAATGAATGTGCCAAGGACACTCCTTTTGCTGCATTTCCCCAAGCACTCATCCAACCAAGATCTCCTCGGACTCAGGTCACGCTGTAACATCAGTACATGGTCTTAGAATAACACTTGAGTGACTAAGTTAAAGCCATAGTCTAGTTTGTTAAGGTGAACACACCAGAATGGGATAGGTCTCCTTTGTGACTTAAAAAGATCTTACTTAAAAAATATTTTTTAAATAAAAAAATTTTAAAAAATAAAATAAAATAATTTAAAAATTAAAAAAAAAAGATCTTACTTACCTTAGAGCCTCCTCTTCTGTCTGACTCCTAGAGGGCACTGCCCGTCATTTATTTTCCCAGATATATTTATGAGTGGGTTATGGATTTTATCTGGAAATGCTGTAAATCTTTCTGCCCCTCTGGGCAGTATGGGGGGTAGTCTTCAGTCTTCAGAGGATGATTCACACCAGCCAGGCTACATCCAGGGCTGGAGTGGACACAAGAGGCCCCTTAATTTATTTATGATTGAGAAACGGCCCTGTTATCTGGACCACAGTATTCTCAATCCTTGACACCCCACGTTCCACGGGAAACCAAATCAGAATAGAAGGCCACTGTATTGATGTACCGTGGAGCTACCATCATCCCAGCCAGAAATGTAGAACTCTCCTGGTTTATAAGATTGCATGGCCATCAAAAGATGGCCCCAAATTGAAGAAGAGGAGTGAGATTGAAGGAGTGTGGAATGTCATAAAGCTAAAAGACTCCCAATGGGAAAGGGCTGGCCAGGAGATTACAACAGCTGATGCTAGCCAAATCTACCACCACCTTCATCCATCCACTCACCAATCCATCCATCCATCCATCTCTCCTTCAGTCCAACCAACTATCCATCCGTTCATGTCTCTATCCATCCATCCGTCCATCCATCCGTCCATCCGTCCGTCCATCCATCCATCCATCCATCCATCCATCCATCCATCCATCTCTCCTTCAGTCCAACCAACTATCCATCCATCCATGTCTCCATCAGTCCGTCTGTCCGTCCGTCCATCCATCCATCCATCCATCCATCCATCCATCCATCCTTCTCTTTCAGTCCAACCAACTATCCATCCGTTCATGTCTCTATCCATCCATCCGTCCATCCATCCGTCCATTCCGTCCAATCCATCCATCCATCCATCCATCCATCCATCCATCTCTCCTTCAGTCCAACCAACTATCCATCCATCCATGTCTCCATCAGTCCGTCTGTCCGTCCGTCCATCCATCCATCCATCCATCCATCCATCCATCCATCCTTAAGCTGAGGTTTGCCAATGAATAGGAGTTAACTCGTCTAATAAGATGGAAGAATGCCCTGAGTTGGAGGAAACAGCATGTGTAAAGGGCCTGCAGTAGGAGGCAGCTTGTCAGCCAGTAGAGCTGAATCATAGAGAACCAGGAAGTTCACACAAGGGGAAGCTGGAGGGGTGAGCAGGGGCTGGATCATATGGGTGTGTGGGACACCATCAGGAGTTCTTATTCCAGTAATATTTAACAGAACTTTCTGTGATTATAGAAACAATCTATAACTATGCTATTCAATATAATAGCCTTTAGCCACATGTCCCTTCTGAGCACTTGAAATGTGGCTAGTATGACCAAGGAACCAACTTTTGTTTTTATTTCATTTTAATTACATGTAAATAGCCACATGTGGCTAGTGGCTGCTGCATTGAACCTTGCAGGCCTGTATCATAGAACAGCAGGAGGCCATATGAAGGGTTTCAGCAAGGGTTGAATCAACATAATTCAGTTGGTCTCTAGCTGCTGTGCAGGGAACCGATTGGGAAAAAGAAGGAAGGACGTGGTAATCCCCAGTGAGGAGGCTTCTACAGTATCCCAGAGAAGAAAGTGGCCACCTGGACTGGAGAGTGAGTGTATGACGGAGAGAAGTGAAGAGGTCTGGGAGAGACCGGGGACGGAAAATCAACAGGACTTGTGATGCAGGAAATGTCAGTGACTTGGAGGCAAAAGTGTTGGGTTAGCCCCCAGGTTCTCTGGCAAACACAGCGGGACAAAGAGTGGAGCTTTTCCTGAGACAGGAGGGCCAGACTGGGGAGGGGTCGTGAGTTGTGGTTGAGTCACATTGAGCATGAGTGGTTGTTGAATTGTCTATGAGGAAATGTCATGTGGGAGGTCGTAGCTCAGACAAAAAGCATGGGTTGGAGATAGAAACATGTGAGCCATTTATGAATGGGTAGAGATAGAGGACAGGATGAGGGAAGAGGAGATCTACACTGAAGCCTTGAAGGCCTTCAACTCTGATGCTGAATGGAGGAAGGAGCATCTGTAGAGGTGCGGAGAAGGCATGGCTGGAGATGTTGGAAGAAGCCCAGGAAGGTGTTGGTCATGGAAGCCAAGGGGAGAGACTGTTTCCAGTTGGAGAAGTGGGGAGTGGGGTCAAGACCTGGAGAGAGGTCAAGCAGACTGAGGACAGAGCCATATCCATCCGACATGTGAGTATGGAAATCAGGGGTGACCTAGTCAAGGGTAATGAGTTGCGGACAGCCCACGTATGCCTCCGTGCCCTCCTTCTGCACACTCATGTCTGCCCAACACTTCACTTCATTGGCTGCTAATAACCCCTACTGAGATGCAGTCAGGTTCTGCAGACTTGGGAACCGGTTGAAGGTGACTTTGTGGTGATGTTACAGTAAGGCTCTCAGCCAGAATCCGGTTCCCTTTTTTTCCCATATTTTTGAGGGCATCATACAGTAGCTCCCAAGTTCTGGAAACGGTGTTGACTGCTACTGTCACAAAGAAAGAAGGTCTCTGTGTCTGGTTAGTTATAAATGCAGTTGGTTCTGCCCCACTAATTTAGCTTAATTAATCTGTATTTCCATCATCCTCATTTGCATCTAAAGCCTGAATGACCAAGAACTTCCTTCTAAACTCAACATCTGGCCTCCATCCATGTCTTGTCCTACATAGATGCGGTTCACCTCATTTTCCCCAGTCATTTCGGTGATTGTTAGCACACTTTGATTGGAAGAGATAGAATCCAATTGTGGTTGCCATATGCCAAAACAGAGATATCGGCATGCTGCAAGGAACCCATTCATTCATTGATTCCCTCACTCACTCATTCATTCATTCAGGGTTCCAGCTATATACCAGTCACTTTTCTGGACACGGGAGATGGTCAATAAACAAACAAGTAAAGTTATGTGGTGGTCAGTGCTGTGGATGTACAGAAATCCAGGAAGGAGGATTGGGAGCGATAAGGGAAAGGGTGGCAGTGTTCAAAGAGTTCAGTCCAGGAAAGCCTCACGGAGGAGGTGACATTGGAACAAAGGGTTTCTCCTTTACTCCTGGGGATGGCTGAGGCTTCGAGTGGGCTGGGTCTCTAGAGAGCAGTGTGGCTGGGTCAGCCGGAGTGTGGTGAGTGATGGCAGAATGGTAGTGGGTTAGACCATGCAGGGTCATTGCCAGGACTTTCATTCTGAAGGCAGTGGGGAGTCATTGCAGGGTTTCCAGCCAAGGTATTACGTAACGTGACTTGGGCTGGACAGGACCATTCCTGCTAGGAGGAGGCCTACGGCAGAAACAGGGAGACTAGTGACGCTATAACGCAGGACAGAGATGACGGTAGCGGTGGAGATGGCCAGATTCTGGATATGGGATGGGAGTCAAGTATGACCTCAAGGTGTTGAGTTTGAGAAATGGAAGGATGAGGTATCACTGAGAGGGAGGGAGGAGATCATGGGAAAAGTAGGGGAGGGCTGTCAGGAGTTTGGTTTTGGATATATTAAACTTGAGATTCCCGTTAGAAATCTAAGAAAAAATGTGGACGAGGCAGGTGGGTACAATGGTCCAAGTTGGAGATAAGATTAGGGAGTCATCAGTATAGGAAAACTCTTAACATGGGATGAGATCATCTAGGTAGTCAGTATAGGTACAGCATAGGACTGAGAAGAACCCTGGAAAATTGTCTGGAGTCTTTCCTTTCTTGTTCTTACCATCACCTGTTCTTTGTTGTCCTTTATTACACCTGGGCACCACCAGCTGCTGAGTTTACCAGCCCTCAGTTTGAGGCTCCGGGAGAGAGAAACAAACTTGCCTTTTCCGTGCTAATATTTTAAGGAAGGAATCTGATTGGTCTAGTTGGGGCAGGTGCCTCCCCTCCTGAACCAATCAGCTTTGCCGGGGGCGGGGCCATGGTATACTTCTATGGCAGCTCCTTCAGTAAGGTGTCAGTCCAGTGAAGTGAGGCACACTTCCCTGAAATTGGTGGGCATAGTGGGCAGGTGCAAATCCAAGTAGGGTTTTCCAACACTGATTTAAGGGCACGCAGGTGACTTTTTCCCCAGGGAAGACTGGCCAGCCAGACATGGGCCATGGAATGTCTCCTGTCGATAGACCACCACCAGCCCCTTCCTCAATTTCTCACTGGTCCAGACTTGCTGGAGACGCTGATTTATGATCGGCTGCTGCTCAGACCACTACGATTGTCACCCTCTCAGCACCTCCCAGCACCTCCTTCAGCCCAGCAGGCAGCATGTTGATTTCCTTGCTGATGTGCTGACAAGACCATTTTCAACCACCCCGCCTCCCAAATTAGACTCCCAAGTGCTCTCGTCTCCGCAGCCACAGGCAGCCCCTGGTCAATCTTCCCCTTTTGCATGTTAGGCCGTCTTTTCAGGAATACAGCAGGGAGCAAAGCAGAGAGCAGCCTGGAGTTGGGCAACGAGGACCTTGGTGGGTGGACTTCATCTTCTTCCCTCACACCTCTCCTCCCCCTGTGGAAGCAGATGTCTCTGTTTGTACGCTTCTCTGCACTTCACCCCTGAGTTTTATTTCCTCGCCTGCCTGCCCTTTGCTCATCTGCACCTTCTTTTCCTCTCTTCTCAGACATGGTCAGGCTTCCTCTACTGAGGAAAAACTACTCCTTCCCTTTATGCTTTCACTGTTCAAGGATTGTCTTTGAGCCCCTCCTTCCTTCTCCAGCCCGAGTTTCCCAAAGAGCTCTACATCGGCTCCGACTACTTGTCCCCCATCCCCAGAAGCCATAGCAGGGCCCCCATCCCATTGTGGACAGACCCACAGGACCCTTTCTGTGTCCATCTTCTGCACTTCCCCATGGCCGCTGTGATAACACGGCTGGGCCCCCCCCCACCCCCACCCCTCCTCTTCTTCAGGGAACTCTCCCCCAAGCTTCTGTGGTGGCAAGTCTTGAGCCTAGAGGAAGCCTAGGGGAAGGAGAAGAAACACAAAATAAAGCAGAGAAGTAAGGACTGTTCAGATGCTGGGCAGCTAGGAGGGCATTTTCCCATCCAGCCCAGGCTGCCATCGGACTCTCACTTTCCTCTGCCCCAGACTTAGCCACCCAGGCCCCCTGGGCACCCTGCCCCTGCGATCCCGGTTTTCACTTCTTCCAGACCCACTTCCTCGCCACTTCTCCCACTGCGGAAACCCTCCTGCAGACTGGACACAACTCAGATTCCTCTTCCTCTGCATCCCTTCCCCTCCCAAATCCTCGAACTTCTGGAAGAGGCTGCCCACACTCATTCTCACTCTTGTCGCCCCCACCATGCTCCCTGCACTGAAGTCCCACGGCTCTGCTGAATCACAGCATCATAGAATGTTCTTTGTAGTCCGTCATTCACCTGGCAATTAATCACATCCTGCTGTGCTCTGTCTCTGATGCTGTTGATTTGCAGGGTGCTTCACGCCTCGTATTATTATGTAACTCCCCACGTGTTGTCTCTTCAACCTGAATTCAGTTCCGGTGGGGGTGGGGGGAGGAGGCAGGGGCGCCTTAGCTGTCTTTGAGTCAGTCCTCCAAAGCTCTTAGCGGAGTGGCTCACACAGGAGATGCTCAATAAATACGTGATGATTGATGGGCTTGTTGTTGAATTTTCTCCAGCCCATCCTTTATGCTGCTGTCAGAAAAATCTTTCTCAAGGATTGTTCTCATTACATAACTCATCCAGCTCCCTCCATTTAGTGTGCTGGCGTTACTGAGTGTTTGCTGGGTGGGTGGCACCGGGTAGGGATTTGGGGGGTGAAGGCAGAGTGAGTGAAGAAAACAGCTGATACAGGCCCCATGGGTCCGACAGGCTCAGGAAATGAGCACAAGTGGAGGGTGTAGACGGGATGAAGTGATGAATGGAGGAGCCCTGAAGGCCACGGGGAGTCAGAGAAGTGGGGGTGTGCTCTTAAGCTCTGATCACCGAGGCTGAGCTGGGGAGGTGCGAGGACTTGAGCTGGGTGTCTCGGATGGGGAGGTTTGGGACGGGGAGGGATGAAGGAATTCTTGGCAAGGAGAATTTGCGGAGGGATGCGACTGCCGTGTGGCAGCCTAAGTGTCCTCTGAGGCATCCCCAGGATGCCGTGAGAAGGTCAGAGACCAGAGTGACTTGCAGAAATCTAGGAGTCTTTATAGATTTCAGGAGGGTCATCGATGTCCCTGAATGGGCAGGTTGCCCAGTTTAGAAATGCGAACTCTCCCAAGCAGTCACACAGGCAGAACCCTCTCAGGGTCCCATCTCCTGACGGCTCAGCTCCCCTCCTGTCACCATGGCAGACCTGGGCCCCTGATAAGCTGTGACTTCCAAATCCAGGGAGGCAAAGGGTGGGCTTTTCTCTGGGGAGAGCGGCCTGCTGGGCCCCTTAGTTGCCGGGGATAAGACAGACTCTACCAAGCAGCCCTGAGCCTGGCCGCTGGCACCCACATCTTTGCAGCAGGGGTCCCGCTGGGTGTCTGATGGGTCTGCCCGGGTTCAGCGGGGCCCCCTCCGATTCCATGATGTGCAGGCCTGTGTGTTGGACAGAGGACGGTGGCACTTCTCAGTCCTCCCTTTGATGGTATGCTGGTCACGTGAGGAGACTTCCGAATGCTCTAGGATGGAAGGAGACGCAGGCTGCCACCCCAGCGGGAACTGGGTGCCGATGACGGAGAAATGGGGACTGTCTGGGGAGGTTTTAGAGGAGGTTAATGCAAACTCCATTCACAGACCTTGTTTTGCACGCCTGTCTCCTCTATGGCCTCTTTTTCTTTTTCTAGTAGGTGTAATTTCAAATCGCAAAAATGATTTTCAAAAATCCTCATCTCTTTTTACTTGCAAGTACCCGTTGCTTACATTTTCCTCAGTTGTCCTGTGTGTGTTTGCTCGCCTATATGTGTCTTATCTTCTGAGCAAGCGGTAAACTTCCCTACACTTCACTTCTGATGACTTCACTATGTATTTCCTAAGAACAGAATGCGAGGATGGTTATCATAATTTGGAAATTTCATACTAATCCAATGCTCTTCCTTCATCTGCTGTCCAGAGCCACCTATCATCAACTGCCCCAATAATGCCCCCCTGAAGATTTTCACTCTGGCTTTTTTGGGCACGCTTTATTTTATGTTTAAATTTGTAATTAGAAATAATTTCAAGATCACAGAATAGTTGCAAGACTATAACAGTACATCTACACATTATGCCTAGATTCAGCTATTACTGATGTTTTACTCCACTCGCTTTACCATTTATGTAGATGATTTCTGTCCATCTACATACGTAACATTTTTTCCTGAACCATGAGAATAACTTGCATACCCCATATCCCTTTACCCATAAATACTTCAGTATATATTTCCTAAGAAGGACATTCTCATATAGCCATAGTGCAGTTACACACTCCATAAAATTACCACTGATGTAATATCTTTCATCGAGATGAAATTCACATAGTATAAAAGCAACCATTTTAAAGTGAATAATTCATTGGCCTTTGGCATATCAAAAAAAAAACATAGGCCCACCGCTTCTATTTCCAAAACATTTTCACCACCTCAAAAGTAAACCCTGTACCCATTAAGTAGTTTCTCCCCATTCCTCACCTCCCTCCAGCCCCTGGTACCCACTAGTCCGTGTTCTGTCTCTGTAGATTTATCTACTCTGGATATTTCTTATCGATAGAATCATAGAACCTTTTGTGTCTGGCTTCTTTCACTTAGCATGGTGTCTTCAAAGTCATCCACACTAGTTTGTAGCAGAGCTTCATTCTTTCTTATAGCCAAATAATACTCCATTGTATGGATATACCACAGTTTGTTTATTCATCCGGTGATGGACATTTGGGCTGGTTTTACCTTTTGGCTACTGTGAATAGAGATTCTATGAATGTATGTGTATATATATTTGTTTGACTACCCGTTTTCAGTTTTATCGGGCATATGCCCAGCAGTGGAATTGTTCGTTTTGATTACCTGGGCAAGGTGCTTAATTGACTCACAGTATCTTTACTATTTTATCCCCAACCAGTGGGAAAACACTTGAAGACCGTGAAAATATCTTGCTTCTCCACAAAGTTTCCCCTAGACTTAGCCTCCATTGGTATCCTCGCCCGAATCATTCTTTACTGCGACGGTTACCAAATACTGGTTTTGCAGCCCATTCATTCTCTCTGCATTTTCCAGGTGGACCACAGCATGCTATCCAGGCTTTCCTCTCCCCACGGACTCATTGACTTATCCATCCTTAAGTTTTCTTTCTTTTTAAAGGTTTGTTTATTTTTGAGAGAGGGAGAGAAGAGAGAGTGTACTCATGCATGAGCAGGGAAGAGGCAGAGAGAGAGGGGACAGAGGATCTGAAGCAGGCTGCATGCTGATAGCAGTGAGCCCAGTGCAGGGCTAGAACCGACCAACTGCTAGATCATGACCTGAGCTGAAGTCAGACACTCAACTCACTGAGCCATCCAGGTGCCCCTATCCATTTTTTTCTATGTGAATTAATGAATTCCTGCTTCCCCTCCTCAAAGGCTTATAATTGCTTACTGTCTTTAATTCAAAAACATTTTTAAATATAGTTTATTGTCAAGTTGGTTTCCATGTAACATCCAGTGCTCATCCCAATCACTGCCCTCCTCCATGCCCATCACTCATTTTCTCCTCTCCCCAACCCCCCACCAATTAATTTTTTTGCTTATTTGATTTTGAGAGAGAGAGACAGAGCATGAGCAGGGGAGGGGCAGAGAGAGGTAGACACAGAATCTGAAGCAGGCTCCAGGCTCTGAGCTGTCAGCACAGCCCAGTGTGGGGCTCGAACCCATGAACCGCAAAACTGTGACCTGAGCTGAGTTAAGTCCAATCCTTAACCAACTGAACCACCCAGGGGCTCCTGTCTAATTTTTTCATGCTTAAATCATCCCAGAATTGGCCCGTGAGAGCCTCTGCAAGCTGGTGTTTGTATCCTTGTGACGTGCCTTCATCTTTGTTTTGTTCTAGGTTTTGCAGGGGGGATGGTGTAAATACCTCCTTAACTTTCTAGCATAACAAGATGTTCCTCCTGGCCTATCTTGACCCAATCCCTCCCAGCCCTATGGTCAGCCATTTCCCCAAGGATCTGTGGTTCCTGTGAGAGGAAAATGGGATCGAAGAACAAGGCCTGAGTATAGACCTTAGCCAGGTCTCCTCAGTGCACAGGTGGGGTGGGGGGAAGCTGTGGGGGCCAGAGCCGCTTCCCCACCTCGCTCCGGTGCTGCAGGGGTCTTCTGCAGTGTGAAGCACCCCTCCAGCATAGCAAATACTCAGAACAGACCGACCGCAGGCATTACCTCATGCTGCGTCTCTTGTTAGCTAAATCTCTGTGCATACCTGTGATTATTTCCTGAGAAGTGGGCCTACTGGGTCATGAAAAATCGTGTGTTCTTTAAACATAGGTTATTTCGATGATATGTGTGCACTGGACTCTACTGAGTCTTGCATAGGTCAGATGCTTTGCGTGTACGTGTGTGTGTCTGTGTGCGTGCACACACACGCGTGCATTCATGTACACAGTGAGTACTTTTGTCTTAAAAGGTGAGAATGTGAAGTTATATGCTTACTGCTCTATCTCCTCCTGGAGATTTTAGGCTGTGCCTGTCTTATTTGCTACCTGATACCCAATTGTGCCAGGCACATGCCTGGTATTCTGTAAGTGACTGGCAAGTGAATACTGATGGCCAAGTATGCTCCCATATGTGGAGCACGTACAACACACTGGGCATTGTTCAATGTGCTACACATGAATTAACCCCTTTAATCCTTACAATGGCTGTATTGTTGTATTCCCCATTTTACAGATGGGAAAACAGGAGCTCAGGGAGGTTGAGCGCCTTCGCCAAGTTCACACATCCAGGAAATGGAAAAGCTAGATTTACTACCTGGCAATATAGCTCCAGAATCCATGCTGTTAACTACAACAGCATACTATGGGATGGATGGGTGGGTAGATGGATATGTATGTGGATGGATGGATGGATAAGTGGATGAATATGTGGGTGGTCAGTGGGTGGACGGATAGATGGATAGGTGGATAGATGGATGATGAATGAGTGGATGGGTGGGTGGATGGAGGAGTAGATGAATATGTAGGTGGTCGGTGGGTGGAGAGATGGATGGATATGTGGGTTGATGGGTGACGAATGAATGGATGGGTGGATGGATGGATGAGTGGATGGATGTGTGGGTGGGTAGATGGATGGATGGATAGATGGATATGTGGGTTGATGGGTGATGAATGAGTGGATGGGTGGATGGATGGAGGAGTAGGTGAATATGTAGGTGGTTGGTGGGTGGAGAGATGGATGGATATGTGGGTTGATGGGTGACGAATGAATGGATAGGTGGATGGATGGATGAGTGGATGGATGTGTGGGTAGGTGGATTCATGGATGGGATGGATGGATAGGTGAGTCAACCAGACATGGTAGCTCATCCATTCCTCTTGTTTTTTTGACCTAGCTTCTCATGGAAATATCTCCATTCCCTCCTCCTGCTTCATTGGAACCCACTGCCTCTCACAGTGTGTGTCCAGGAACTATACTGTCAGATGCGTTCCCAGTTAGAGCTGAGCAGTGAGAGAGACAGAGAGACATGAATATACAACTGCCATCCTTGTTCTAGACCAGACGTCGCCAAGTGGTAGCTTAAGGGCCAGATCTGACCCCTGGATATGTTGTTTGATCCAGTGAACACTAGAACAAAACAAACAAGGGTTTACTATTTAAAGATCAAGGGAGTTACCTTGAATTTTGATTTCCACCTTCTCTTTAAGAAAAATCAGAAGATTTGGGAACACCAGGGGCGCCTGAGTGGCTCAGTCAGTTGAGCATCTGACTCTTGATTTTGGCTCAGGTCATGATTTCAGTTCTTGGGATCAAGCCCTGAGTCAGGCTCCATACTGACTGTGTGGAGCCTAATTAGGATTCTCTCTCTCCCTCTCTCTCTCTGCGCCTCGCCTACTTGCTCTCTCTCTCTTTCTCTCAAGATAAACATTTTTTTAAAAAAAAAAGGAGAAGAAGATTTGGGAACTCAGGCCTTCATATGTGCTAGGCCAGCCTGGGCTGGGCTGAGAATCAGCTGTCTGTGTGATATAAGACTTGAGACTCTCCCTTGGCTGTAGTCCTCACTCATGTCTCCTCATTCATCATCTGCTTGGTCCCTGGAGAGCCTGAGTTTGCAATCCCTGATCAAGACACTGCCCCCTGGTAACCAGTCCAAGGTGAGATTTGCTTTCTTGGCCGACAGCGTTTTACCTTTGACTCCTTTGAGCAAACAGCTATCTACGAAAGTGATATTGCCCTACCTTCTCCCTGTACCTTTGCAAGTCCTGCTTTGTTTCTGTGTGTTTCCTTTTGTTCCCTGAGGCCCCAAGGCTGTTAGTTGCCCTGAGTCCAGTTGAGACTCCAAGGTTGCTCCTTTCCCTAAGGTTTTCTCAGTACCTCCCTGCTGTGGTCCATACACCCTCACTGTGGTCAGGAAGCCGTTGGGGGCTGGGCCAAGGACTTCCCAGCCTTTCTGCTCTCTTTCCTGGTTCCGAGTGCCCTCCTCCATCGCTGAAGCCTCCAGGAATCCCCAGGAGGGTCACAGAGGTCTTTCTGCAGCCGCTTGCCCCGCCTGCCCGCTGGCCCTCCCACGTCCCTCAGATCCCAGACAGCCAACGGGAGATCCTGTCACAGGGCCTTCACTTCCCTAGGATGTCCCTGGAAAGACACTAAGGGGTCCCAGGCCAGCACCACACCCTTGCAGACTCCTGTGCCCCTCCGCCACGGTGTCTGCAGCCTGAGCGTGATTCTCTGTGACAGAGAAGACAGAGCCAGTTTCGGGAGGAGTTGCTGCACTGTATTCTCCTCCCCTTGGGCCCCCTGTGTCCTGATCTCTGGCGTGATTCCCGAATCATTCTCCATCTTCAGAGCAAGTCCTATAGGATGAAAGGGCCCCTTAGATAGTGAGGATCCCGTCCTGTCGCCTTGCTATGTGGATAAGCAACTCGGCCCCTCAGACCTCCGTGTCGTCATCCGTACTAGAGAGACAAAGGCATTTACAGTGTGCTGACTCCTCTCTCCGTGTCCTGGGAGGCTGGCCCCACGGATTGGACTCCTGAGCTGCTCTGCCCTCCAGCTTTAGCTCAGGCTCAGCCAGGAGGAGGAAAGAAAGGTCGGGGTATCTCCTCACTCCCTCTGCCTTGAGACCTCCACCATGGCTCCAGCTGTCACTGGGCTCCATGATACTCACACTCTTCCTTGTCCCTTCAGGACAAGGTGAGGCAGCAACCCCCAAACCGAATGCTAGCCTCTGACATCCTCCCTGGGACCCTGTCCACACCTTGTAAGTATTCCTTGCATGAAAGTCTCTCGTTTGAGGGGCATCTGGGTGGCTCAGCCACTTGAGCATCTGACTTTGGCTCGGGTCATGGTCTTATAGTTTGTGCGGTCCAGCCCCACGTCAGACTCTGTGCTGACAGCTCAGAGCCTGGAGCTTGTTTCAGATTCTGTGTCTCCCTCTCTCTCTGCCCCTCCTCTGCTCATGCTCTCTCTCTTTTTCTCTCTCAAAAACAAATAAACATTAAAAAAATTGAGTCTCTCATTTGAGCCATCTGGGGTAACTTCTGCTGGGTGCATGGTAACAAATTATAGACCGTGTCTGAAGGACCCAGCTCCTTGGCCGGCCATGTAATTTGTTTACTGTTACCATCATGCCACTTTCTAAATGTTGCTTTTCTTTTTTTTTCTTTCTTTTTTTTTTTTTAACCTGGGTGTGTGTTAGAAGGTGTTCTGGACTTGTAGGTAGAAAAGTCTCAGTGTGGATCCTGACTCTTAATTACTGAGAGTATGGCCTTGGCAAATCCCTTCGTCTCTCTGAGCTTCAGTTTCCTCATCCGTGAAATGAGGTTAATAACCGTGACCCCTGCCGTGGCTGTTGGCTGCTAGGTGTTTTGAATCTGTGCCTGGTGTCCAAAGAGGTGGTCAGTGTGTGAGACCCTGCCTGTGGCCTTGACTGTCCTGTGAGCAAGATGAAGACCCCTCTTTAACCCCCAAAGATACACATTTGGATGAAGAAATGCTGCTCCTCCATCCTTGCTTGTTCCTGAGTCTGCAGGGGTGACAAATAGAACACAGGTTATTTCTGGAACTTTCTGTCTTAGCCTCTGGGCCTGCAGGACCCCCATCACTCATCCTTTCCGTCCGACAGGCGGAGGGGACGGTGTGAAGTATGGCTTCCCCTGAGTGCACCAGGGATGCCGCAGTGCTTTCTCGGTGTCCCCTTTGCGGTCGTTGAAGCTGGATGTGGGCAGCCATCTTTGAGCACTGCCGGTGAGTCTCCCAGGGAGGCGTGGGGAGGTCAAGGGTGCAGGAGTCAGTGGCCCTGATGTGGCTGGGAAGGATGAGGATTAGACAGTACACACCTAGAACCCTCAGCTTTCTTCTGGCCCTGAGATTCCGAGTCTTTGGTGTCCCCTACTGTCACACTCAGTGGCGCTGTTCCATTAGTTTCTGTTCGTCGTGCCCTGCCTTGTATCGTTATTTGATCACTTCGGTTGCCAGCTGTACGAATTCAGGTCCACCTTGTAGATTTTAAAAAGGGAATATAGGGGCGCCTGGGTGGCTTAGTCGGTTAAGCGTCTGACTTTCGCTTAGGTCATGATCTCGCGGTTCGTGGGTTCGAGCCCTGCGTCGGGCTCTGTGCTGACTGCCAGCTCGGAGCCTGGAGCCTGTTTCAGCCTGTGACTCCCTCTCTCTCTGACCCTCCCCTGCTCACGCTCTCTCTCTCCTAAAAATAAATAAAACATTAAAAAAATTAAAAAAAAAGGGGGGGAATATAGAGGTTCTCATAACTAAAATGGTACAGCTTCAGGCACAGCTGGATCCAGGAACACCAGCTCTGCCTCTACCTGTCAGCTATGGTTTCTTTGTATCTCTTCATGACATTTAAAGATGCCCCCAGCAGATCGAGGCTTATGTAGCACCAGCTCAGACACCCCAAAGCGAGTGCCCTTTGCTCAGGAGCTCCAGCAAAAGTCCTGAAATTGGTTTTTTTTTTTGAGCCTGACCAAGCAAGCTTGGGTCATGGTATCATTCCTAACCAATCATAATGGCCAGGGGTGTGTGACGATCTGATTAACTGAGTCTGGTGCCCAATCTGGCGTGAGACAGAGGGGGAAACAGGCCCTCCGGGACCACAGGGAATATTAAGAGGTTGGACCTGATGACTCGAAAATCATTCTAATATGTGAGGCTTCTGTAGTTCTTATTTGTTCATTTGTTGAGCAGCATAGTACTGTCATTAAGAGCTAGGCCACTTGAGTTCAAGTGCTGGTTGCCCCACTTCCTGGCAGTGTGAACTTCAGCACGTTACTGAACCTTCCCGAGCGGTATTTTTCTCGTCTGCAAAATTAGAATAAAAATTGTGTCTACCTTGGAGGCAGGCTGTAAAGATTACACCATGTTTGCAAAGTGCCGAGAACAGGGTCTGACACATAGTAAGTGATCTGTGGATGTGCTTCGTGCTAGGGATTCCAATAAACCCACCAGACCTGTGCCCGGCCCTGACGGAGCTTAGAGTCTGGGGCAGGCTGCGGTTCATCTCATCAGCACATCCTGGTTGAGACCGACTATGAGAGATGAAATGAATGAGTGATTATAATGCAGATCGGGAAGTGTGAGAGCCCAGAGAGTTACCTAATTTGGGCTTCCAGAACTGAGGATCAGCAGATGAATCCGGAAGTGGAAGGGTGTACCTGGCAGAAGGAACAGCAAATACCAAAGCCTGTAGATAAGACTGGATATGCTGCCTTGGAGAGGTAGAAATTCGAGCACAGCTAGAGGTTGCATTGGAGGTTGGGTGGGGAGGTCAGGGTGGGAACGGCATGAGGAACAGCCATGGAGAGGCTGAAGAGGGCACTAGGTGACACAGTGCCCTGCCAGGGTCTTGCAGGCTCTTATAGGACCTTCAGCTTAGGGACTGTGCAGACACCCTGAAGAAATTTGTATTTTGTTTAATTTTTAAAAGTTATTTTCCTTACAACAGCTTTTATGAGGTATAATTGGTGTGTGATAAACTGTGCATATTTAAGTATACAATTAGATAAATTTTGCCATGTGTATATACCAATGAAACATCCCCTCTATCAGTAATGAATAGATCCATCACTCCCAAAGGTTTCCTTTGTCTCTTTGTTTTCACCCTCTCCCTGTGGCCGTTCCCAACTCCTCCAGCCCCAGTGAACTACTAATCTGCTTTCTGTCACCACAAATTGTCAACTTAAAATTTCCATACATTTATATAACTGGAATGATACAGTTTGTACTTTGTTTGGTGAGGGGTCTGGCTTCATTCACTTGAATGTTTTAATATTCCTCCATATTGTAGCATATAAGGATATTTCTTTTCTTTTCTTTCTTTTTTTTTTTTTGCAATGAAATAGTATTTCTTGGTAGGAATATAATCACAGTTTGTTATCTATTGCCCTAGAGATGGGCAATTGGGTTGCTTCCACTTTGGGAATGTTACAGATAACTCTGCAGTGAACATTCACGTGCAAATCTTTGTGCGGACATCTATTTTTCTTTCTCCTGGGTAAATACTTAAGAATGTCATGGTTGGATGTTATCAGAGGTGTATAATAAACTTTTTAAGAAACTGCAAAATTGTTTCCCCGAGCGGGGGTACCATTTTACGTTCCCATTATCAGGTTACTAGAATTCCAGTTGAGTCTAATTCTCACCAACACTTGATGTTCTCACCCTTTTCTGCTCTAGTTATTCTAATTCTTGGGTAGCAGTAGCTCCTTGAGGTTTAAAATTTTTTTTTTCAATCTTTATTTTTGAGAGAGAGAGAGACAGAGAGTGTGTAAGCAGGGGATGGGCAGAGAGAGAGGGAGACACAGAATCTGAAGCAGGCTCCAGGCTCTGAGCTGTCAGCACAGACCCCGACAGGGGCTCGAACTCACAAACTGCAAGATCATGACCTGAGCCGAAGTCAGACGTTCAACCGACTGAGCCACCCGGGCACCCCACTCCTTGTGGTCTTAATTTGCATTTCCCTGATGACCAGTGATATTGAATGTCTTTCCAAATATTTATTTCCCATCTGTATATTTTCTCTGGTGAAATATCTGTTCCTACCTTTCCTCCATTTTGTACTGTGTTGTTTTCTTACTTATTTTAGAACATTCCTTATATCTTCTGGATACTTATCTTCGATCAGATATATAATTTGCAAATGTTTTCTCTGAGTCTACGACTTGACTTTTCATTTTAGCAGTTTCTTTCAAAGAGCAAAACTTTAAGTTTTGATGAGGTCCAGTTTATCTACTTGTTCTTGCGTGGATAGTGCTTTTGGCAGTGTGCCCAAGAAATAATTCCCTCCGTCTTTGCTACAGTTGCGGAACGTTGTCTTGTTTCTGTCCCTTGTTCTGTCACTTATTGAGAGAGAGTAACTGAATTCTCCAACTATGATGTGAGCTTGTCTATATCTCCTAGTATTTACATCAGACTTTGCTTTGTGTATTTTAAGCCTTCTTCTTAGTTGCTTAAACATTTACAATTGTCATGTCCTCTTGATGAGTTGACTCCTTTATCATTGTGAAAGGGCCTTCTTTTTTCTCTGCTAATATGCTTTGCTCTGAAATCCACTTTGTCTGATATTTATGTAGCTACTCCAGGTTTTGAGTAATGTTAGCATAGTATACCTTTTTTCCTTTTTTTTTTTTTTTTTTGCTTTTGACATATTTGTGACTTTATGTTGAGGTGCATTGTTTGTAGGCAGCATGGAGCTGTGTCTTGCTTTTCGATACAGTGTGACAATCTGGCTTTTAATTGAGGAGCTTAGACCACTTACATTTATTGAGGTCATAGGTACATTAGCTTTAAATCTCTCATCTTGCCATTTGTTTTCTTTCCTTTTTCCTCTTTTTCTGCTCTCTTTCAGATTGATGGAATGTCTGATTCTATATCATTTCTTTTGTTTATTAGCTCTCATTATTTGTTAATTTAGTGGTGATTTGAGGGTTTATAGATCTTTAACTTATCCCAGTCTATCTTTGAGCGGCATCACTTTATACGTGGTATGGCTTATAATAGTACTTCTAGTCTCCACCCCTGGACCTTTGTACTTCTCGTCATGTACTTTACATTCGTGTATATTAAAAACACCACGCTACTTTTATTATTTTGTATTCAAACAATCAATATCTTTTTTTAAAGTTTTGAATAATTTTTAAAAATGTATATGCTTGCCTATGTAGTTCCCATTTACAGTGCTCTTTTATTCCTTGTGAAGATCTGTATTCCCATCTGGTATCATTTTCCTTCTGTCTGAAAGACTTTCTTTAACATTTCTTATAGTACAACTCTGCTGATAATGAATTCCTTTGGCTTTTATATGTCTCAAAATGTCTTTATTTTGCCTTTGTTTTTTGAAAGATATTTTTGCTCATAGGTTTTCTTTCTGTATTTTAGAGATATCGCCCCCACTGTGTTCTCATTTACATTGTTTCCAGTGAGAAATCTGTCATCTTATCTCTGTTTCTCCGTATATAATGTATCCCTTTTTTGCTGGCTGCTTTGAAGATTTTCTCTTTATCACTTGTTTTCAGAAATTTTATTTTGGTTGACTTTGGTACAGTTTTCTTTATGTTTCTTGTGCTCGGGTTTCTTTGGGATCGCTGGCAGTAGGCTTTCGTGAAATGTTGGAAATGTTTCAACCATTAGTTGATCAAATGCTTTTTCTGCATTCCCTCTCTTTCTCCTCCCCGTTGAGGATTCCAGTTACGAGTGTGTGAGGCCACGTAATCTGTCCCATACCATGCTGATGCTCTGTTCAGTTTTTTATTCTCTCCTCTCATTGTATTCCATTTCAGATAGTTTCTATTGCTGTCTTCAAGTTCACTGGTCCTTCCTTTCATACTGATCTGCTACTGGCCTCAATGTGTGTCTTGTTCATTTCACACATTGTATTTCATTTTCATCTCTAGAGGTTGACTAATGCCTTTTTAGTATCTTATCTCTATTTGACGTATCTCTATTTGAACACATGGAATTTAGTTATAATAACTATTACTGTGTCCTTATCTACGCATTCCAACATCTGGGTCAGTTCTGATTGATTTATCTTGTCAATGTGATTTCCTGCTTCTTTACATGCCTGATCATTTATTCATTGGATTCCAGACACTGCTTTTCACCTTGTTGGGTGTTAGCTATTGTTATATTCATATCCATGTTCTTGAGCCTTATCTGAGATGCAGTTAAGCTACTTGGAAGCAATTTGATTTGGAGGGGTTTGGGGCCTTGCTTTGCTTATTTGTTAGGTGAGACCAGAACAGTGTTCATTTCAAAGCCAGGTACTGACCCCTACTGAGGCAAGACCCTTCTAGGTGCTTGACTCAGTGACTGCCGAGGGTTGCCAGTCTGACTGGTGGCAACGGGCACTATTCCCAGCCCTGCCTGAGTGCGAGCACTTACTCCTCTTATCCTTACAGATGATTCTTTTCCTGGCCTCTTCACACCCAGGCCAGATCAGTACTCAGCTGACTCTCCAGAATTCTCACTCTATATTTGTCTCATCTCTCTGGTCCTCTTTCCTGGACTCTCACCTCTGTCTCTTCAATTCTAGGCACTGGTTTCTACCTGGGTTTCCCCTCCTGGTCTGTGGTTGGAAACCTCCGACGCCCCAGACTCTGCTCTTATTTGCCTCCTCTCAGTTATCATTGACCATCGTTGTCTGACGTCCAAGTGCAAACAAATTCGTTTTGAATGTTTTGCCCATTTTTAGGTTTTCTGCAAACGCAAGAGTAAATCTCTGTTACGTCATCTTGGCTACAAGTGGAAGTCCCTTGAGCAGTTTAAATCAGGAGAGCAGTAGACCAGCTTCACCGTTAGAACAATCCCTGTTTCTAGAAGTTCTTCCTAACCTCCCTGGGGTCTGAGGCATCTGGGCCCGTCTGCCTGAGCGAGCTCATCCTTCCCGCCTCCTCCAGCCCAGAAGGGTGGTGTGGGCCTGAAGCCAGCCCTTCACGACCAGCCCTGGACATTTCCTGGGAAGTGGCCCAGCCTCCCCTGCTGTCACCTCTCATCTTGTCTGCAGGTCCCTGGCACTCAGAGGCAGGGAGCGTTTGGGTGAGTGAAGCAACTTGTCACTGTGTTGGCAAGAGCTGGGAAGCTGATGCCAGGACAGCGTCCAAGGGCCCCTGGAAGAGAAATTCGCCTTTACGTTAGAGCAGCACCTCCGCTGCAGGCTCGTCCACATCCCGACCCCATGGGGCCAGCAGATCGAGGACGTTTATCCCTTTTTTAGGGGCTGGCATTGTAGGAGGTCACCCAGATGCTGAGCAGCGTACTTTGTGTTTCTGAGCAGTTCTGCAGGTCTTGAGGCCAGGGTGGCTCTGAGGGGTCCGCTGGCCTCGCCCACGTCCCCAGCACCTCCAGCGCGGAAGGCCCGGGAGTGACTCGGAGCCACCGCCACAGCCTCCTTGCAGGCAGGAATCTCTTTGAGCTGAGGCCCAGGAGCACTCTGGGAAACACTCCCCAGGGGACCATTGGCAGAGGCCTGCCTTGCCTGGTCAGTGCGAAGCTGGCAGGGATCAACAAGGATGCCCGAGAGGGCACCATCCTTGTCGGAGAAGAGCGGGGCTTAATGGAAGGATGCCTGTGGATGCTGTGTTGTCACTGCACTCCAAATGCTACCTGGGAGGAGCCGGTGGAATTTTCCACCAGGGCCAAATCACAGACTGCTAGATAGCGGCCTCCGATTCTGGCCTGTCCCTGCTGTCCCAAGTGCTCAGAACCCCAGAGGCGTTGGGGGGAAGGGATGGGGTGGCTTTGAAGCTTCAGGACATGGCAAGAAATGGCATGTGAGTACAGTGGAGGGACTTCACCACTGTGCACACCGAGTAGCCGAAAAGTCATCTTGTGTCTTGTGTCCTCAAGATGTCATTGGTGAAGGGAGGGGGACCACGGGTGGCTCTTAGAGCTGTTTCCTGAGTCCTTGGCCTGCAGCAGTAACCACCAAAGCTCTGAGCCACAGCCTCCAACCTGGAGGGCTTCTGGCTAATCCTGTGGACGCATGTCTAATTTTGTGTACATCCTGCTGGCTATTTCAAACTGGAATTGGTTGCCAAAATTCCCAAATTGGGAGAATCCATGGAAAAACCTGGATCTCCAACTTCTCTTGAAAATGTAGAAGACCAGGCAGCGTGGAGTTGTGTGGTGACCACTCTTGAGCCCACAGCGCCCCCCATGGTCTCCGCCACACCCTGGTGCCTCCCGTATAATCGGCAGGTACCTGCTCATGGCCGTGGACACTCAGCTCACAGTCCTGGCAGGGTTTGGAAGCCCTGTCCTCCACCAGAGAGGGCTGGTCCCCCTCTGGTTTCCATTCAGGGGGTCAGCTCCCTTTCCTTTGTGACAGCCTCAATCTGAGTGACAAGCTGCTGTGTCTTCCTGATACACCCAGCTCAGACCTCCAAGTCTCCCGGCAAAGTACCCTGGCTGCATCTCCAGTGAGGCTTCTCCACCAGGTCTGCCCCTTGAGAGAGGGATCCGGAGCTCCTTCCCAGGAAGAGCGAAGCAGTTTTTATTCTGGCAGAGCGCAAAGCCTGACACAGAAGGCATGGAGCTCGAGGCCCTAGGAGGGTCAAGGTACAAGGACTTGGTACAAGGGTTCTTCTGGGCGAACTGGCTGGTCTGACATGGGGTCAGGTGGCACACAGCAGTCGTGAGCACGGGCCATCCCTGGAGGCAGGGGGTGACTCCAATGGCCTGTGCTGGGTTTTGTCAGCCCTCAAAGACCATGATTAGAGGCTCTACAAGGGATGTTTTATATTTTCTTAATGTAGCAATGTCCTCAAAGACATGTTTCCTCAAGGCCACACAGAGAGGGTCCTGGGAGTCTTTGGCATTGGGAGGTCATTAAGCTTGACTGGGGTCAGGGGCCGGCGTGGTGCATCTATGAGAGGCCGTGAAAGGTGTAATCCTTGAGTAGAGGAATGGGCCACCCTGGTGATGTCTTCCCGGCTGAATTGGACAGAACCCTAGTAGGGTCACCTTGGGATATAGTGCAATGGCAGTTATCGAAACCGTAGAAGCCAGGGCATTGTCATGCACCCACTGTCGCCAGCTAACCCCGAGTTGGCTGTATGCAGGTCCTGTGGCCTCAACGGCCTTGAGCATCAGGAGGGGACATTTCACCTGCAGGTAACAGAATGCATAAGGAAGCACTAAAGTAGTAAATGTCCAGTTGTGGACGTTCCCCAGGTTGATTCAGTAAGATTCAATGCCATTTCAGTGCGTCAGCCTCATGGCTGCAAAGTGGCTGCCATTGCTTCACAGGGAATCAACCAAAGATAGGAAGAAGGGGGAAAGGAAGAAGGGCTCTCCTTGTGTGTCTCTTTGGACAGGAGAGGGAAAGCTTGTCTGAGCCCCCTCTCGCACAAGTCTTAAAGAATGGGTCAAAGGGAACCCTTAGCTGGGAGAGAGTGTGAGAAAGCCGGAGTCAGACATTTCCTGTCTCTGCTATGTCTTGGCAGCATAAAGAATGAGAGGAGGAGAAGGCTTGTTGGGTGGATGATAAATGGGCTGCCCTTCCACAATGGCAGAATGGAGGCCAGATGAGAATCTCATGGCGCTGCTGGCAGATGCCCAGAATCCACGTTGCCTAAGCTTTGTTGCTTAGGGTAATTATTTCAGAAAGTGCTAGACTATTAAAGGTTAAGTTAGTCTACCTCCCTGGCAGGTTTCCCGGTTTTTCTTGCCCACCCAAGGGCCCCTGTGAAGAGCTGGTGCCTCCATGTTATGTCCTCCCTTCATTACAATCCCCAGCCCCATCTCTTACCCTCAGGAAAGAAGGCATGTGATTTGAACAAATTCACACTCAAGTGTTAAGGCTGATAGGTCTCTGGTCATGGTCCCTGTCTATAAGCGCACAAAGTCTTCTGACCTCAAAGAATGAATCATCAGGATAAGGTTTCCAGAGGGTGGGATTTGGAAAAGAAAAATATAGGGGCATCTGGGTGGCATAGTCGGTTAAGCATTTGACTTCAGCTCAGGATCATGATCTTGTGCATGGGTTCAAGCCCCGCGTTGGGCTCTCTACTGACGGCTCAGAGCCTGGAGCTTGCTTTAGATCCTGTGTCTCCCTCTCTTTCTGCCCCTCCTCTGCTTGCACTCTATATCTCTTTCTCTCAAAAATAAATAAAAACATATAAAAATGTTTAAAGGAAAAAGAAAAGAACAGTATAGTGTTTCTGGAGAGGGCTGGAAAATACGGAACAGAGGGAACTCTGTCCTCTGTTACTTGATCATTGCACAGCGGAAACATTTGGGAAGCAGAAGGAGGGTAGGGAAGTAATATTTATGGAGCATCCAAGTATGTGAGTCCATTGCACTGTCACGGTGACCCTATAAGACCGTGATTAGGATGCCCGTTCTATAGATGAGGGGAGAGAAGTGCACAGAGGCTATGTCACGTGGCCAGGGTCACACAGCTAGGAAGTGGCAGAGTAAGGGTTCCAGGCCTGGGCGGCGCAGGCCACTGGTCCTACCCAGACCCTGCATAATCTTGTCTTTTCTCATCTTCCTTCCACTCCAGCCAGGGCCGCCCAGGGCCCAGTCAGAAATCACACAAAGATGCTGCTCCCTGAATCCGAATGCCCTAATTTCCCCCAGGAGCCTGCAGTTCCTGGGGTGCGGGAGGCATCCTGCCAGTGCTGCGCCCTTCCCCCGGGCGCATGGGACGGGACAGCAGGAGGGAGATGGCCAGGGAAGCAGAGCTGAGCAGCTGGCCTATTGGGCCTCGCTGTCTCTGGGCTGTCACAGCACAAGGGCCCTGTGACATTGGGGGGACCAAGCCAAGACCTCAGTGTCCTAGACTTTGCAGGGCCTTGTCACCTGAGCCACCTGCGGGGCGCCTGGCAGAGCCTCTTCTTCTTTTTTTTTTTTTTAATGTTTTTTATTTATTTCTAGGAGAGAGAGAGAGAGACAGCGTGAGCAGGGGAGGGTCAGAGAGAGAGGGAGTCACAGACTGAAACAGGCTCCAGGCTCTGAGCTGGCAGTCAGCACAGAGCCCGACGCGGGGCTCGAACCCACGAACCGCGAGATCATGACCTAAGCGAAAGTCGGACGCTTAACCGACTAAGCCACCCAGGCGCCCCCAGAGCCTCTTCTTTAGATGGAAAAAGAGGAATCAGGAGAGAGGAAGGGACCCATGCATGCCCAGTGTCCCCGTGTGGCAGGGCCAGAGCTCCGAGCCAGGCCCTCCTGACTCAGTCCAGCCCTCCACAGGCTCAGAACATTTCATCCCAAGCATATGAGGCACCTGCCACGTGCCAGGCCCTGGGGTGACCAAGGTGAGCGAGGCAAGGTCCCTGTCCTCCCCGGGCCTCAGCACAGTGACAGCTCATGCAGAGGGATACTCTTGAAGCCAGTGCACGTCATTAGTGCTTAAAGGACGCACAGAGACATTGATCTAACCCGGGGTGGCAAACTCAGATGTCCCCTGGGCCAGGCGGACGCCCTGCTGTGTGAAGATGGAGGTGACAGTTGGGGTGGGACTGCGGCCCCTTGAAGGGGGACAGTCACATCCAATAATTGGCCTTGTCGGAGTGTGGGATCCAGGAGCCAGGCATCCCCATTTTTTAAGGAAATCCAGGAATCCACACTTAAATATTTTTTTTCTAATTAAATTTTTTTTTTAATGTTTATTTATTTTTGAGAGAGAGAGACACAGACTCAGGCTCCAGGCTCTGAGCTGTCAGCACAGAGCCTGACACGGGGCTCGAACCCACGAACTGTGAGATCATGACCTGAGCCGAAGTCAGACGCTTAACCGACCGAGCCACCCAGGCGCCCCTATTTTTTCTAAATTTTAAAGGTACCCCTAAGCCAAACAAAAACGTATCTGTGGGTTGGATTCTGCCCCAGGCTGCCAGGCTGTGCTCTTGCACAGACAAGGAAAGGGTTTTCCTGAGACCTCACGGCAAGACGATGGCCGAGCCAGGCCTCAAAGCCGAGCCTCCAGACCCAAGCTGGAGACCTTGTGGGCCTGCTCCACACTAACCTCAAGGTCCATTTCTCTTCTGCATGGGGGGGACGATGTTTTAGTTGGGGGAACAAACCTCTTAGAGTGAGAAATACAGTCCTCTCGAAGCTGTTCCTGTAAGAAGCTGGGACACTGGCGGCAAGTGCTGTTCAATCTTCTGGCGCCTTCCGAAGAGTGGTCTGCAGTTTTAATCCTGACTCTGTGTTTGACATGGGGCCGTTTCCACTCCTTGTTGCTCAAAATGCAAGGGACACAGCGCTTCCCCTTTAAGGGGGCAGCACATGCCATTCATGGTGTACGGAGCCCTGGCTCCGTTCTGGGCCGCCAGGCTTTGCGCAGAACCGCCCTTGGTGGGAGAGAGGGGTCTACCCCACTGTGTCAGCAGCAGCCCCTTTGGCAAAGACGTTCTCTCCGGAACCCTGGGCCTCTACGAGTCCGTGTCAGTTACCAGAGCTCGGGTATCACTGATTCAGCCAGAGGCAAAGTGATTAACAGCACAGGGGTTAGGGCTGGATGGAGCTGGGTTTGAATCCTGACTCTGCCACATATCAGCCGTGTGACCTTGGGCAAGTCTCCTCATCTCTCTGAGCTTCAGGACCTCATCTATAAAATGGGGGTTAATAATATTTACAAGCAGAGCTGCGGCACAACTCTGTTCCGATCCGAGGTGCCCACAGTGGGCAAGTTGGTCCAGCCCCTTGGTTATTAATAGTCATGTTAATTACAACAAATCAACATGTCGTTCAACTGAATTAAGAAACAGAAAAATTCTGGGTCATAACAAATTTGGCAAACGCTTTTCCCTTCTGATTTCTGCCGAGGTTAATTTTTAAAAATTTTAACGAGCATTTATATATAGCGTTTACCAAGTGGCAAACTCTATGCTAAGTGCTTTATAAATATTGACTCATTTAATCCTTGCAGCCACTCTGGAAGGCAGATATGTTTTCCAGACGTACAGATGAGGAAACTGAGATGTTGAGGGAGCTACAAGCACTCGGATAGGAGGCTGGCAAATGGCAGCGCCAGGCTGCAGAACCTATCCGTGTGGCCGGGGAGCTGGGCACATAACGACTTGCTCCCCTCCTTTTAAGCTTTATTCCTTCTGAAACACATTTTCCCGTTTGCAGTCGATCGGCCCAAAGGAAGACCTCCTCCTTTCTCTGTCTGAAGACATAGTTGAAAGACTGTGTCTTTGGGAGACAAACAGCATGGGATCAAATCCCCCACTGCCTCCTGCCCAGCTGTGGGACCCTGGCATGTAATTCCCCCTCTCCCCTGGGCCTCACTGTCCTCATCTCTAAACTGGGCTACTGTCTCCACCTACCTCTCAATTAGAGGGAAGTGGAATCAGCCACGGACGTGAAAGTGCTTTATAAAGTCTTAAATGCACTGTCTGGGGCTTGGGGAAGTGAAACCGTCGGGATCATTAAGCTGATTTTCCCCCAAAACACATCCAGCACTTAAGTGTCTCCTTGCACCGTCCATGAGGGTCCAGGAGACTCACAGTGAAACCCGCAGGCCAACAGTGTGCCCCCGTCCACCCCCCGCCCTGGCCAGTGGTCCCTCCATCCCACGGTGGGGGCTCCTCCTCTGGCCCCGCCTGGATTGCTGTCCAGGATTCAGGTGTGTTCACAGTCAGATGCTGAGAGGCACAGCCCTCCCTCAACGCACAGCATCCGTAGCCATGTGGGTCGTGAGAGGGTTTCTGCCTGTCGTTGCTTGGCAATATTTTGTTTAAATGAACTTATGCCAGGGATTAATATAGTTTGTGAATTTAACTGCTTGCTTGGCAGGAAGGGGAAAATGTGCAGAGTTTTAAGAAATCTGGTGTGAAAATGGTTTTTAGAATGCGGGCGTACAGATGAAGCTTCGGGGTGGGGCGCGTGGAGCTGGACTCCAGAGGAAGAGCCCCAGGGTCCCGTCCCTCCTGGGCCACTTCCCAACTGCGGGACCCTCCACCCGCCACCAGAGCTGTCTATCTCCTCTGACAAATAGCAGCCCTACCACGGAGAGGTGGAGAGGGGAGCGGGATGGGGACGGGGGAGGCGAGAGGGTGCCACCCAATGCCTGGCATGCAGCTCTCGCTCAGCACAGCACATGGAGAGCTAGCCGCTGAGAGCAGGCTCCCACCTCCTCTCCCTGCGCCCAGAGGGCTGGGGGCGCAGAGCACGTGGGAATCTTTTCTTTCATAGTTTATTGTCAAGTTGGTTTCCATATAACACCCAGTGCTCATCCCCACAAGTGCCCTCCTCCATGCCCATCACCCCCCTTCCCCTCCCCCTCACCCCATCAGCCCTCAGTTTGTTCTCAGCATTCAAGAGTCTCTCATGGTTTGCCTCTCTCCCTCTCCCTCTCTCCCTCTCCCCAACTATTTTTCCCCTTCTCCCCCACGGTCCTCCATTAAGTTTCTCCTAATCCTTCTATACATGCACACATATGGTATCTGTTCTTCTCTGCCTGACGTGGGAATCTTCAATGAGAGAGTGTGTTGAGGAGTCGGGGCGCCTGGATGGCTCAGCTGGTTGAGCGTCTGACTTCGGCTCAGGTCATGATCTCACGGTTTGTGGGTTCAAGCCCTGCGTCGGGCTCTGTGCTGACAGCTAGCTCAGAGCCTGGGGCTGCTTCAGATTCTGTGTCTCCCTCTCTCTCTCTGACCCTCCCCTGTTCACGCTGTCTCTCTCTCTCAGAAATAAATAAAACATTACAAAAAATCTTTTTTAAAAAGTGTGTTGAGGAGTCAACAAGTGGATGGTAATCACAGGCCACCCTCAGTCTTCCCAGATTCCATATTCCTTCTTAAATTTGCCTGCCTGCTCAAGTGTCCGTGTAACCCCCAAATCAGTACTCGGGGTGCTTCCGCAGTCCCTTGCACATGTGCTCAGGGCCGTGCAAATCTTGCTGAACCAGTTGTTGCTCTGCCTTCTCGTTTGAGCTCCCGTTTGTAAACAAGTGCGCATTCCCCCCGGCTACGAGGTGCCCTCTTTTTTGTCATTTTGCACTTTTTGTTGTTGATTTCACTGTTTAAAAGGCCCTCTAGTGCAGGGCCAAAGTGCCGTCTAGCATTCCAAAGCCCCGGAAGGCTGTGCTATGTCTTGTGGAGAAAATTCTTGTGTTAGATCTTCATTCAGGCGCGAGTTACAGTGCTCTTGGCCGTGAATGTAATGTTAACAGATCTGTAGTAGATATGAAATAAGGTGTCTTTATATAGAAACACTCCTAAAATAAAGTTAGGTATTGATTGGTTGGTGAAAATACTGTGAGCAGAGGCTCTCCGGAGACTCACCCCATGTTTTCTCAGGGACAGTGGTTCACTCTTCACTGATTCAGTGTGCGTGGAAACGTCGTAGAGCCTAGTTACTGCTAAGAGTAAGAATGACTGTATAGCGAGGGTTACTGTGAGTCTCAACTGTTCAAGAGAGAGTCAGGAAGGAAGTCGGGGCTTGGGGTTCTCCCATCTCAACAGTGGTTGTGAGGGTCAAATAAGACAAAGGCTGGGAACTGTCGAGTCTGGGTGCAGGCGTTGTAAATGGCATCGCCTGACTGTTGCATGGACATCAGCAGTGTGGTTGTGCACCGAAGCCGCCGGGGAGGGCCTGCCTTGGCCCATGGGGCCGAGAATGAGTTTTAGTGTCCCGTGTCGAGAGGGGACAAGGGAGGTCCTCATAGACCTCACGGGCACACCCCCTGCACGTTAATTATTTGCCGAAGCTTAGACAAGAGCTGATCCTGGTGGCCGTGCATTCCCTGGCCATCACCCGGCCTGGGACACCATTGTCTCTTGCCTGGACTGGATATGGCTGCCTCACTGCTGTCAGCTTCCCCTCTGGTGTCCCTTTATCCATTGTCCACATGGCAGTGACCAGGCCCCTCACTCTTTATGCCCTTAAATGGCTTCCTGTCCCTGCTGTGGCCTCTGAGACTCTGGGTGGTCAGGCCCCTGGCCACGTCTCCAGCTCTCTCTGATCCCATGGTGCCCCGTGCTTTCTGCTCCAAGCACACTGGCTTCCTCTCTGATCCTTGAACACACTGCACCCCTCCTGCTGGAGGGCCTTTGCACTGCCAACCGCACCCCCCTGCCCTGTCCCTGTTACCCTCCCCACCTCCACTACCCGCACCTGCTCACAACCTGTGTGTCCTTTAGGTCTCAGCTCAAGTCACTTCCCTGATGACCCTGCCCCAGGACAAAGTGGGCTCCATGATGTAGCCCCGCCCATGAGCACACGTCCCCCTTCACAGAATGTATCTCAGTGACACTTCACATTCATTTGAGTGACCACTTGGTGAGTGATCCTCTCCCCATCTCTTCCCCCAGACTCCACACAGTGAGACACTGGGCCGGTCTTCGCTCCCCACTGAGCCCCCAGAGCAGAGGAGAGGGCCTGGCACACTGTAGATACTCCGTAAGCTTAGTAAGTAAGCCAACGCCCACTCCCATGTTGACTCTGGGGACACATCTTCCTGGACCAGATCCAAGCTCTCCCTTGCACTTCACAGACCGAAAGGACAGAATTCCCATCGGTGGAGCCCAACCATCCACCAGAGTGGAGAGCTGAGATGTCCCCATCGGAAGAACATGATGATAAGGTTCAAAGAGATGGGAGACATGGCTCAAGGTTGCATAGCTAAGAAGGTTCAAGGGCAGGATTTATACCCAGGTCTGGCTGACCCAGGAGCCTAAGGTCTGAGCGTCTCCCCTCCAGCCCGTCGCTTGTCTTCTCGCCCTTGGGTCATACACATGCTGCACATGACAGTCTTAAGTGTGAAGGGAAACATTAGAGGAATGAAGTCTTGACCTCATGTCACCCGCCTTTCTGAGGCTTTTCTTTGAACACACTGGATTCTGCTCCTGGGGGCTCTCGGTGGCCTGGTCGCCTTCAGCACATCACTTTGCAGAAAGGTGCTCACTTCTTAAAGAAGCCAAGTCCAACTGATGGATTCAGTGCCTGCGGGCAGCACTGGACATGGCTGGGGATGCGCTGGCCTCTGGTGGGCCCTGGAGGGCACACAGGATGCTGCCACAGTGGGACTCACTGGACTCACCGCCTTTAGTTTACACATGGGGAAACTAAGGCCCAGGGTAGGGAAGGGATTCAACCAAGGTTAGAGGGTGAGTTTCAAGAGCAAAATGAGAAGCCGAGGCTCTGGCCTCCCCGGGACCATGTTGCTCACCTTTGCACTGAGGTCAGGAAATGCAAACAAGAAAAGCTTCTTCCTCTTCCAGTCAGTCTCTCATGGCATCTAAAACTTCACCATTAATTCTTTTGCCTTAGAGAAGCTTTGGCAAGTTCTCTAACAGATGGAAATAGCCTTGGATGGGTTGAAGAGGGGAGGGATGCCCTAAGTCATCCCCCAAACAGTTTATGCATTCATGTCTTCATCCACCCACCTATCCCATTGTCTCTTCGTCTGTATTTCCATCTGTCCACTTACCTGTCTCCACTCATCCATCCACCCAACCCATCCCCTTCCCTTTCCATCTATCTCTCCACGTCTCTCTTTCCACTCACCCATTCTCCCACCTACCTACCCATTCATCCATCCTTTTTAAAACACGTTTATTTATTTGAGAGAGAGAAAGAGCAGGGGAGAGGCAGAGAGAGAGGGAGACACAGAATCCGAAGCAGGCTCCAGGCTCTGAGCTGGCAGCACAGAGCCCGACGCGGGGCTCAAACCCACAAACCGTGAGATCGTGACGTGAGCCAAAGTCAGACGCTTAACCGACTGAGCCACCCAGGCGCCCTTCATCCATCCCTTTCTTCAGATTTTCATTGAACACCAATTCCGTGACTGGCTCCGTGGACTAAAAAGCTGAAAAGTCTGAGGTCTGGCCTGTGCAGAGCCCCAGTACCCTAGGGACAGCAGATGTGTAAGGTGGCCTTTCCCCTGCACTGTGAGAGTAATGCTGAGGGGTTCTCAGATTGGCTTTACAAAGAAGAGGTGACCAAGCAGAAAGAGTCTGGAGACCCCGATCCTGAGTGCATCATCCCCGCACACGGTGTCCTGGGGTAAGGCCCCTCCCATCTGGACTCCGCCTATGCATCTGTGATGTGGGCAGACTGGACTAGATGAGTGCTTCCCAGACTCAGTCCTTCATATACCTCCGTCCACACCTGCAGATGAGAGCACCTGTACTAAAAAGTGCTTAATGCTTTGATTCAAATGAGTCCTTTTTCTTTTACCCAAAATTCATTTCAGAATGAAGCCTTATTGCTACCATAAATGGGAAAAAAAAAAACGGTAACAGCTGTCATAAATAGAAAGTAACCGTAAAAATACTTGAAAAGGGAAGGCAAACTGCTGATGTTAAATCCTAAGTAGACAATTTGTCAGCAATGAAGGCCGGCTCCCCTCGGTTTTTTTATTATATAATTTTTAATGTCTTTTAAATTTATTTCTGAGAGAGAGAGAGAGCACGAGCAGGGGAAGGGCAGAGAGATGCAGAATCCAAAGCAGCTCCAGGCTCTGAGCTGTCAGCACAGAGCCCGATGTGGGGCTCGAACCCACAAACCATGAGATCATGATCTGAGCTAAAGTCGGAAGCTCAACCGACTGAGCCACCCAGGCGCCCCTCCCCTTGGTTGATAGAGAATGTGGCAGGCTCTGGAGAGGCCTGAACAGACACTGTCCACTTGGAATGGCTTCCTCGCAGTGGCACTGAGGCTAAGGGCCACACCTGTCCCAAAGCAGGGCACTCTGCCTAGGAAGCCTCAGGCCAGGGATCCCGTCCCCAGAGGCCTCCCTCTGTGTCCCGGGCCTGCCTTCTCCCGAGAGCTCACACCTCCCCCCCTCCCCCCCAGCACACCTCCCAGAAGTCAAGGCTCAGGAAGCCAGGAGCAGATTCGGTAACCCAAACCGAGTGGTGTCTGCTTCAAATCCTGACCAGGGAAGGAAACCAATATGGGAATCTGAAGCTGTCCCGTCCCAGAGCTCGGCGGGCGTCAGGTGCCGCCTGTCACTCAGGCAGGGCCCTGACCCGTTCTAATCTTACCTTCAGCCACCGGACTCCTCCCCCACCCCTCATCCCTGACCCAGGGTCCCCACAGCCCGTGACGGTGTAGAGTCTCCCCAGTGTGTGGCCTTTCTGGATTCCCCCGTGATGTTCACATGTATGCCCAGAAAATAGCATCGCATCCCTCAGTTCTGCCAAGACCTGTGGTTCCCAGTCAGTCTCCTCGCCCTGGAGGGCAGGTGGCCCGGTGGGCGGCGCCAGCAGACCCAGGTGTAGCTTGCCTTGTGCTCTGATGGCTCCTTGCGCGTCCACGCCTCTGAGTTTCTAGATGCTGCTGAGCTTCCTGCAGCAATGCTGACATCAAGGGTATTACTTACCTGAAAAAATGTTCCATTTTGGATTCAGATTTCGGAAGGATATTGGAAATCTTAAAGCTGCTGCCAGCTCTGTTGAGGGACTCCAAGAAGCCCACTTTCTCAGCCGGCCTTGGCTCCGGCCTTGGCAGGAAGGGTCATCTTGGCATTACCCGGCCCCCCAGATCTGAAAGGCCACTCCGCAATTGCCCAGAAGGGGCAAGAATCCAGCACTGGGCTTTGCCTTAGAAAGTGCTTTTACTCCGGACGCCCAGGTGGCTCAGGTCATGATCCTGTGGTTCACGGTTTCGAGCCCCGCGTCGGGCTCTGTGCTGACAGCTCAGAGCCTGGAGCCTGCTTCAGATACTGTGTCTCCCTCTCTCTCTGCCCCTGCTTGTGCTCTGTCTCTCAAAAATATACATTTTTTAAAAAGTGCTTTTTCTCTCTAATTAATAGTTACAGTCTCTCATGCAGGTCTTGCGTTTCATTCATTCATTCATTCATTGAGTGAATGGCGGTTGACTGACAGGCACAGTCAGGAGAGCCCTGTAGGTTACTTAGCACCGACATCCCTCTTGCCAGGGCCATACCGCTTGTTAAATATTTTTAAACCTCATCCCTGTATTCAAAAATATTTATTGAGCACACACTGTGTGCTTCAGTCCCACAAAGCTCTGGGACACGGTCCCTCACTCAAAAGCATACGGCAGACACACGCCCATTACTGCAGTGCAGAAAATCCAGACGGTGCCTGTCGTGGGAGTCAGAGAAGGGTGCCGGCACGCCTTGGCCAGAAACGAAGCAGAGACCTTCTGGAAAAGTTACTCAGAGGGTGAAATTCCACGCTCAAGATTCTCATGGAATCCCTGAACGGCGGAGCACCGAGGCATCCCTGGGAGATCTGTCAGGCCAGCGTTCCCAAAGTGGGTGCTGAAGATGCTAGTTTTGTGAGATGTTAATAGACATCACTCAAAAAAAGGTCCGAATAAAGTTAGTTTGGGAAATGCTGGGTCAGGCAAAACGAAACTGGTTTGTATGTTGCAGGACTTTACAGAACCTTGGTGTGTTCCCTGCTTTGTGAAACCTGTAAGGAAGGTGAGGGCTGTAGCGTATTGAGGGAGCCTTTCAAAGGGCTAATGCTCCCCAGAGCTCCTCCGACTCCCTTATTCACAGATAAGGAAACTGAGGCCCGAGAGTGGCTGCTGCTTGGCTGAGTTCTCATAGGGAGGAGGGGTAGGGCGGGGACTAGAATCCGGTGCTCCTGCCTTGTAAGCAGGCTGTTCAGGGCGTGTGATTTGGGCCTAGGGTGCTCGCAGCACGTGACTGGAATAGAACCTACGTGCACAGCAGCAATCCTGGGAAGATTACCGGAGGAGGCACGCCATGAGCTGGGAAGTCCAGGGACCCTGGAAGCCAATGACTTGGGACTTTATTGACTAAACTGTAGTATCACTGAGAACCAGCTACACCCTCATTAGTGCCCAATTTGCAGAGCGAGAATTTCAGGCTGGGGGAAGCTTCCCGCCCGGGATTAGTCCCTTGAATTCACAAAGGATGGAAGCACGTGGAGGTAGCTTTTCCAGGTCCCCTCTTCTGAGAAGCCTCCCTTGGTTGCCACCCCCAAGTCAAAATGATCCCTCCCTTGAAATTCTAACTCCACGTGTTTTGAAGAAGCGTTTTACCTTTAACCTATCCTTTCTGGCCAAGTTTTGCGTTTAGCCAGTGTGAGATCTGGTTTATAAGCAGTTTGAGAGCAGAGCTGAGGGGCTATTCTTCCTTATCACGGTCAGCGTTTTGTAAGAACTCCCTGGGTGCTGGACGCAGTGCTCTGTGTTTTCCCTGCATCCCGTCTCCAGTTTACCTTCACCAGCGCACCTCCCGCACCATAGCTGTTTCTATCCCCATTTTACAGAGGAGCAGACTGAGGCTCCGGGAGGTTGAAGTGACTTACTCAGGAAAATGGGCCAGTATATGATGATGCAGAGACTCAAATGTGGGCCCTTATTTCCCTTTGCCTGTCCGCTTGTGAAGTGGGGCTGAACCCAGCCGGAGCTGATCCCGCAGGCATGCCGCTGTCCTGGGGCAGTGACCTGAAGCCTGGTCCGTCCTGGGTCTACAAGTCTGGGGTCGGGGCCCCCACCGAGCAGCCTTGCTCTGAGCTCAGCCCTGTTGACTGTAAGAGGATCTGGGTGTGCGGTGGGGTCGCTGCAGTGTAGAGGGGCAGTAACACCCGACGGACAGCTGCATGGTCTTCAGGCTGCCCTGTGCCCAGACTCACCCCAGGCCGTCCCAAGTCCTTGTTTCTCACTCCCCCTCTCGTCACACCAGAACTTTCCATGATGGGGGGCTGGGGCTCTGGTTTTCCCACCAACCACTCTCCACCTCTGCCCTTCACCTTTATTCTGTGGGCAGAAAAGGCCCGGACACAGAGTTCATAGCTGTTGTCAGACACCGAAGAAGCCTTCTCCCTGCACTTGTGGTCTGGGCCAGGGGCTGGGGTCGGTCTCCTTTCTTCCGTGATTAAAAATTCACCAGCAAAGGACAGACGCTCATCAATCTTTCATCTCGGCAGTCTCTGTTGGAGAAGACAGGGACACCGCTGACGAGGCGCGACTGGCCGTCCGCAGCCCCAGACCTCGCTACCATGTGCACGGGGTCAGGGCGGGCGGGGCCGGCTGAGCCTGGGGGAGTCCCTCGAACATCACCAGAAGGCGCTACGCGTGACAGGTGGCTGATCCGGAGCTTTCTACCGCCTGTGACCTAAAGATATTAGGGAGGGGCCACAGAGGGTCAGGAAAAGGTCTGCAACAAAATGATCCGGAGGCAGCTGAATAACCACATGGCTAGTCTTATCTAATTAAAATTGTGGGACGTAGATACTCGAACGTTGCTAAGAGTAGATCTTAAATGTTCTCACTGCAAAAAAAAAAAAAAAGATGCTAGCTTTGGGACACAATGTAGGATATGCATATACACGCATTACTTAGCCCCATGGCGATAATCACTTTGCAACATAGATGTGTAGCAGATCAGTGTGTTGTAACTTACACAATGTTGTAGGTCAATTACATCTCGATAAAACCGGAAATCTATGTAAGGTATATCTTCCATGTTTGAGCCAAGCAGGCAAAGAGAATAGAAACTCTCCAGTTGAAAAAAACAACAAAGACGGACACACCTTGAATGGATAACGGGGGTGAGGACCTCAGCATAGAGCCGACCTGGAGAAAGCTTGCTCGGCTCTCGTTCTTCTCACGGCTGGCGGTGTGGCTGGGGCTGCCGCAGAATTCACCTGCTGGGCTGGCTTAGGCATGTTAGGTAACTTCTCTGGGACTCCGCTTCCTCATCCGTAACACGTCGATGGGAACAGTCCCTGCCTCCAATATTTGGGGTGAAGAGTGAAGGATCTGAGGATCCTTCAGTGTCAGAAGATCGCCACTGAGCAAACAGCCCAGGGCTTAGGCCTTGTGTACCCCAGGCCAAGGGGAAGGGGTGGCCTGGTGCGAGAACGGAACACTCGCTCTGCCGTTTCCCAGCTGCCCACCCACCCCCCGCCTCAGTTTCCCCACCTGTACTCCGAAGCAGGTACAAGAGCAGGTGATTTCCTGGGGCAGTGCTGGTTCCGCGGTCCAGGAAACCCCGCACGCGGCTGCCTCTTGCCGGGCTCAGGGTTTTCCCCGAAGAGTTTTGGGGAGAGGAGTTCGCAGGTGGCCACTAGGTGCCCATGGCTGTGCCGCGTCAACCTGGTGCCTGTGGGCTTCCTGCAGCTCTGCTCCCGTGGCTCCGGGAGCCCTGGGCTGGGCTGTCTGTCCGGGAAGGGGCAGCCCGGCTCACAGCGAGAGGAGCGTGAGGGCGCCTGGTGGAAAAAGACCAGCAGAGGTGGCAAGAGAGGCTCGGGGCGGGGGCTGGGTTCCCTGTGCGGGGGCGCGGTGGGCACGGCTCACCCAGGTGAGCAGAGAGACGCCAGCCAAGCGTCCTTAGGGTGGCACTGAGCTCCTGACACTGGGTGGGACCTGGTTATCCTTGGCTTGGGGCCTAAAGGATGTGGGTTCCAAGGATGAACAGGGCACAGGAAGGCAGGGCCACTGTGCTAGACATCTGCCACTTGCCCCTTGAGACCACCCTCCCCTTTCCCGGCTGCCCTGGCCCCTGGAAGATGACCTGGACTCATCAGTCCACTTCCTCCCCTCTCTGGCTTCCTGTTGGCTTTGGCCAATAGGGAGCTGTAGCAGGATATAAAGGGAGGGTGGGCAGAGAGACGTTAAGGTATTTAATATTCGGCTGTGTCCCTCAGGGTCCCCTGGGGCTGGCTGCATGCCTCCACCCCAGGTGCCGGCTCTTCTCTGTGCTGAGTCTGGAAACGTCCCCTCTCCCCAGGCCCTGGGGGGAGGGGGGTGGCCACAGAATCCCCACCTCTGCCCCCCACCCCCACCCCGGGAAACCACACCACTCCTGCGCACGCTTTTATGAAGAGGTCCTTTATCAACCCCTTAGGAGCCTGCCTGATTCAGCCCCCCGCCGGGAACCGCAGAGCTGGGGTGCAGGAAAGGGATGCGGGAGAGGAGGCCGCGGGCCCCGCCCCCACCCAGACTGCCCCACCTTCTTCTTGGTTCCTCCGAGGGGCCAGTCTCCCTCCGTACGTCCAGTTCATATGTCTGGAGCAGGAGAAGGGAAGGCAGGCGAGGGAGCCCACGCAGACCTGAAAGGGGGCTGGCCGGGGCTGTGCAGGCCCCTGCAGTTCCCACGGCAGGGGCGGCGGGGGCGAGCCGCACAGGGGCGGACAGGTGGGGATTAGGGAGCATCTGCGGGCCTGAGCAGGCGGCCCTCCTGGCCGGAGCCCATCGCCGTCCTGCTGGCAGATGGTCCAGAGGTACAGCTGTCCCCAGAGGCTCAGAAAGCCGGACGTGTGCTTGAAATCCCTCAGTTTCTAAATACTGGGATCAGTTCAAATATTCCATTTTAAACAGCCGATCTGAATCTGGCCGCCAGGGTGTGACCTGGAAAATGCAAGCCCCTCTCTGATCTCAGTCTCCTTTGCTTGTAGGTTTCCCACCCCCGGAGCGCAGACTGAGAGCAGCCCAGGAGAGAGGTGAGTGTGAGCGCCGGCGCCCCCGGTTCACCTGGAGGGGTTCAGGACCCCCACTCGCACCTGGGCACACGCTTCAGCCCCATTTGTGGCCCAGGTTTAGAAATATGTGGTTTGCAACTCATGTGCCTGTGCCCTGTCCACTCTCCATGCTGTCCTGCCCTGGGTACCCCACCTTCCTAACCTTCCTCTCTGCACCTCAGTTCTCAGCACCCCCTCACCCAAACCTGTGGGTAGCAGGAAGAGGGAAGCCAGAAGCAGAGCCGAAGCTGTAGTTTGGGCCTTTTCCTAAATGTGACTTCCCTGCCCCTCAGTGCCCCCTCCCCCGCCCAGAGCCTGTGTGTGGCCCCTTTACCTTGGTGTGATATTCTACCAAATTAGAGGTGCAGTTGGATTCGTAAATGTTGTTGTGCAGTAAAAAGCAATATTCCGATGTGGGTTACAGGGCTGTGTATCAGTCATTCACACTTTAGTATCTTTTAATGCCACCTGATTACTTTTTGATGACTCTCTTGCTGGAGTCAGCCACACTGAGAGGTTTTTTGATTTGGAAATTGAGGAGGAGCACTACCCGGAGGGCCCTGGCCCAGCCTCAGCCCAGCCGAAGATGTTTCTGGTAGCTTAGTGACTGTGTTGGAGTTGGCTCTGGCAGTACTTACTGTCTTTCGCCCCTGTCCTGGGTGGGTGAGGGCTCTGGAGGCTGCTCTGTCACCCTTACCGCCATGATGTCCCTGGGAACCAAGCATGCCCCCCAACGCCAAACCATCCGCTTACAAACATTTGAAGACACAGCCCCTTGTTTGGGGGACTGTCTGGGACAAGCCAGGCCAATCCACTGCCAATGGCCTGGGGCTGCCACTACCCGCAGCGGCCTCAGTGAAACCCTCCCTCCTCGAGGGTGGCCGTGTGTGGAGTTCCCTTCCTTCCTAGATGGAATCTTCAGTTGCCCCAGGGTGTGTAATTGGATAGAGCCTTCTGCCCCCGACGCCCCCTCTGCCCGCCGGTCACACTGTCACTCTGCCCACATCGCCACCATCTGTGTCACTCTCTGGGAGACGGTGAGGAAGAAGCTCTGAAAGCCTCCGTCAAAATGTTAACCGAAGATTAGTAGTGGTTCATCCAAACTGCAAGGTTACATGCAATTTGAGTTTTCTGTGTTTTCCGTTGTCTGCACCAAGCACGTGCTACTTTGATTGATTGCACCCGCGAATGCTGTCTGGGATAGTCTGGTGACCCATGGGTGCCTGTGTCCATTGTAGGAATTATCTGACCACATTAGCTCCAGCCAGTAGCTGGGCCTTGGGGAAGGGACCTGGGACAATATGTAACAAATGGGGTTGCTGGGGAAGGATTACGGAGCTGTCAGAGGGGAACATGGCCTCCTTCTCCGATTCTGCTGAGAGCGCCCAGTCACGGTTGTTTTTCGAAAATGAGGTCGACCGGTTTGTTCCCTCCATTAACACACCACCTCTTCCCTTTCCTGCTAAGTAACCAGGCTCTCGCTTGAAGGGCGATGTCACTGAGGCCAGGGATGGTGTCACCCTCTTGAACTGACTATGGCCGCATAGTTTTCTTTATTCTTTCTTTCTTTTCCAAAGATGTCTAAAACTACAACACAGACTCTGGGGAGCTTTTCATATGCGCGGTCAGAAATTGACAAACTCCCCAAAGTGGCATAACCTCCTAGAACATTGTAAGAATTTTGAAAAGTTTCCTCTTTCAGAATGTAAGTAACCAGTAATTCCACTTCTGGGAAATGTGCCCTGAGGAAATCGCCTACAATGTGTGTACAGACGTTTATCCACGCGGATGTTTATCACGGTGTTATTTATGTTTGTTGAAAAATAGAAACAACGTGAATGTCGGGTATCAGGAGATTGGGGCGGCCCAACGTGGTACCTCCAGATGGATCGTGCAGGGTCCTGGACAGTCACCGTATACGGCGTGAGATGAATTGTTAATAACGTAGGGGGAAATGGTCTTCTTTCAGTGTTAAGTGAAAAGGCAATTTGCCAGAATTAATCCGGACTACATTAAAAAAAGGAACATGGGTAGAGAGAAACAAGGAAGCCAGGTAGCAGAGAGAGGAAGATCAGAGAACCAGATACGGACGGTGGGCCGGGGTGGGGTGGGGTGGTGTAACAGGTGACCCATTTTCTTCTTTGTGCTTTCTGCATTCCTTCCCACGGTGGCAAGCTCACTGCTTATCACAGATAGTAGTCCTAGTTAAGGAAAACACTCTCCCCCACCCCACCGCGCACGTGTGTGTATGTGTACATTTTGCTGGTCTGCTGTGTAGGAGAAATTGTTAGATTGGTGCTTTTTGTTCTCAAGAGCTCTTTTTCTTAACGTGTGTTTGTTTCGTTTTGTTTTTTAACCAAAACCTGTGTCACATAGTGTTCTTGGATCTCTTGAACTATGGTTCTGAGGGAGCTGGTTTGGGGGCTGTAGTCATTTACGGGGACAGGCATGACAAATACCCCAGACAGGGCGGCTCGGACAGCGGAAGTGAGTTTGCTCGCAGGTGTAGAGACCGGAAGTCTGAGATCGAGGTGTCCTCAGGTTTGGTTTCTTCTGAGGTCTCTCTCCTGGGCTGGATGGCTGCCTTCTCCCTGGGTCCTCATATGGTCGGACCTCTGTGTTGTCTGTGTCCTAATCTTCTCTCTTTAAAAAAAAATTTTTTTTGTTTAACGTGCTTATTAACGTGCTTATTGAGAGACAGAGCATGAGCAGGGGAGGGGCAGAGAGAGAGGGAGACAGAATCTGAAGCAGGCTCCAGGCTCTGAGCTGTCAGCACAGAGCCCAACGTGGGGCTTGAACCCACGAACCGTGAGGTTATGACTCGAGCTGAAATCGGATGCTTAACCAACTGAGCCGCCCAGGCGTCCCAACCTAATCTTGTCTTCTTTAAAGGATACCAGTCTATTGGGTTAGGACCCATACTCATGACCTCACTTTACCGTAATTACCTCCTTACAGACATTATCTCCAAGCGCCTTCCCATTCTGAGATACTGAGTGTCAGAGCTGCAGTACATGAATTCAGGGGTCACGTCTCAGCCCGTAAAAGGGGCAGCCTATTCCCAGTGACTACAGCCACTATTTTGCAGAGCACTAAGCTTGAAGCTGGAGGGGAACAGGGATATGGATGGAGAAGGCATTGTCCCTGCCTGTAAGGGGCCCCTTGGGAGGTGCGATACAGTCCCCAAATGCACCCCGTGCACACGGGCAGCACCTCACCTCTCCAGCAACACCCAGAAGCAAATGTGTGACCATTCCTGGATGTGTCCAGCCACCACAGATTGGCTGCTCAAGGTCAAGGCAAAAGAAAGAGTTCAGCATACAAAAAAATAATTTTATTAGGATGCTCTCAAGCATGTCTGCTGTGGTAAGAACCAACGAGTTAGCTATAAACAATGAAATCTTTCAAAACTCAAAAAAAAAATTTTAAATAGTTTATTGTCAAGTTGGTTTCCATATAACACCCAGTGCTCATCCCCACAAGTGCCCTCCTCCGTGCCCATCACCCCCCTTCCCATCCCCCCCACCCCCATCAGCCCTCAGTTTGTTCTCAGCGTTCAAGAGTCTCTCATGGTTTGCCTCCCTCCCTCTCCCCCACCATTTCCCCCCTTCTTCTCCCCCACGGTCCTCCGTTAAGTTCCTCCTACTCCTCCTATACGTGCAAACATATGGTATCTGTCCTTCTCTGCCTGACTTATTTCACTCAGCATAACACCCTCAAGGTCCATCCATGTTGCTACACATGGCCAGATTTCATTCTTTCTCATTGCCTTGTAGTATTCCATCGTACAGATAAACCACATCCTTTTGATCCATTCGTCCGTTGATGGACACTTAGGCTCTTTCCAGGTTTTGGCTGTTGTGGAGAGTGCTGCTGTGAACATTGGGGTACACGTGCCCCTAGGCATCAGCACTCCTGTATTCCTTGGATAGATTCCTAGCAGTGCTACTGCTGAGTCATAGAAGAGTTCTGTTGTTAATGCAAAACTCAAAATTTAAGAATAGTTTTTCTTAGCATCACCTCAAAGGTGAAACTGATTTACCGCATCACTGGCGGAGAAAAGGAATCCGTGAGCCAGTGGGGTGTGGAAGATTGTGGTTGTTGAATTTAGTAGAAGCAGAGACGTTTAGGGTGGAGAGTATGATCCGATCAGAGAGCAGTATGAGAAGTGTGGAGAGGCTGAGGCAGGCATCTAACGGTAGGCACCTTGGATTTAAGTGGAAAGTGGTAGGGAGCTACCACAGGCTCCTGAGCAAGGGTGGAGCAGATTGAGAACAGAAGCTAAGAGAGACTGCAACAGAAAATCTATTTTGACGGCCTTTGCAGAAGTGCTAGGACAAGCCTCTGGATGTAAGTTCTGGAAGTGGAGCCACAGAGGAAGATCAGGAGATGTTCACACTATTTCATTTTTCTGGGTCTCTTTCCAAGCTCTTCCCTCTGCTTCATCCCCAGCCTGACAGACTCCTAAGCATCCTTTAAGGCCCCCTTCAAAAAGCCCCTCTACACAGAAGCGTTTCTTAACCGCCCAGGAAGACAGCCCTTCTCTTGGGCTCAGCCCCCCATGAAAGCCCTGGTGCAGCCTGTCGTCGGGACCTCTCTGCACACCTCCCCGTTTGCCGTCTGGCCTCGCTGGGCTCAGGAGAAGGCACTCAGTGAGTGTGAGTAGAGGAAGACTGATGATGTGGCCAGCGACTGGATGTAAGCTGTGTAGGTAGCTGGAGCCTGAGAGATTCAAAACTGAATCCAAGGCAAGTCTGTAAAATTTTACGAATTATCAAGTCCCTCTTCTGAGTGTGTCACTGGTGAGAGAGGAGTGAGCAGCGCAGACTTGGTCTTAGCCTCACGGAGCTTACAGCCTGAAGGGGGCAGCAGAATAGTAATTAAAATGTGGTGAATACGATGAAGCCCTCAGCCTGCTAGGAGAGACCAGTGGTGGGGGCACCGTAGTGAAATCAAGGTGGGCTTCCTTGAAGAGGTGCTTATTTGAGGTGAGATTTGAAGGTCATGGATGTTAGATGATGGACCGAGATGGAGGTGAGGAAAAGGGGCCCCAAATAAGGGGACAAGGTGCGCCTGCCAAGGCCCGGCCCATGGAAGGAGCCGGCAGCGAGTGAGAAGCACTGGAAGCACAGAAGCCGGGCGTCGCTAGAACAGAGGGCAAGGGGGGTGGCCGGTGAGGTAGGAGGGGAAGGCCGGAGGACAGCGTCGGAAGGCCACCATTGTCGAGAGAGTTTGGATCTTCGTCTGAGAACATCAGAATCCACTGGAGGCATATGGTCAGGGAGTAATGCAAACAGATCTGTGTTTTTAAAAGATGGCCGTGGCGGTGGCTCTGCGGTGAATGGGTGGTTGGGGGCAGGAGGGGCCCCTGTGGGAGACCGCTGCAGCTGTCCGGGCAGGAAACGGTGGTAACCTTGACTTGATGGCGGCCATGGGTGATGAGAAGCAGACAGAGGAGAATGGCCGTCAGGATGTGGACAGAAAGAGAGAGAGAGTCGAGGGCGACTCCCGGTGTGGATGTAGGCAAGGGCAGGGTGTAGGACATGTGCGGGGGATTTGGGGGTGCTTTCGCCAGAGGCTCACCCCGTTCTGAGCTCCAGCAGTCCTTCGCCAGCCCCTCAGAGAGGTCCTCACAGTGACATCGGCGGGTCGTGGGGCAGGGAGGGTGGGACCCCAAGGTCCAGAGAGGTGAAGAGGCTGCCTCTCTGAGGCCCAGTGTCCACACTGGGACCCGGGACTGTGCCCAGCACCCTGGAGTTGTTGAGGGCATGGTTGAGTAAGAGAACGTGACCCGCAAAGCACAAAAAGTTGGTTTAGCATTTTCCTCTGATTCAGCAAAATCTCTCCTCTCTCGGCACCTTTCCTGGGAGGCTGAAAATCTGCCTTTATTCCTAGACGGCCACTTGGTACCGGGTCTTTACTTCTTGCCCACGTGTCCTGAGACTTTGTGCCCTGATAGATGTCAACATAGGAGCAAACTAAGTAACATCCGCTGGGTCGTCTCCCACCTGCCTCTCATGGGACTCACAGTGATGCTGGGACATGGGCCAGGAGGCGTTTGGATTCTCCCCACTCTACAGATGACAAAACTGAGGCTCAGGGAGAGGATTTCACTTGCCCGAAGTCCTACAACTCAGAAATGGGAGAAATAAAACTAAAACCCAAATTAGGAGATTCCACATTCAATGCACTTTTCTCAGTTGCTTTATTTTTATTTTTTATTTTTGGTCTTCAATCTTCCCGTAACTTCTGAAGTAAATGACCATTTGGCTTTCAGAGTATCTGTTTGTTGCCTGCTCCCAAAATGTCTTTTTTCTTTTGCTCAAACGGGTTGAACTGTACAGCCCTGTTGTGATTCCTTCCAATCCGTGTAAATAAATATCACAGCCAGCTGCAAAGCTGAAGGTTTTTTTTTTTTTAATGCTTTATTTATTTCTAGGAGAGAGAGAGAGAGAGAGAGACAGCGTGAGCAGGGGAGGGTCAGAGAGAGAGAGAGTCACAGCTCTGAAACAAGCTCCAGGCTCTGAGCTGGCAGTCAGCACAGAGCCCGACGCGGGGCCCGAACCCACAAACCGCGAGATCATGACCCGAGCAAAAGTCAGATGCTTAACCGACTAAGCCACCTGGGCACCCCAAAAGCTGTAGATTTTAAGACACCAGGTCTCATCTGTACGAGATCTTTTCCAGCGGCTAGACAGCCAAAGCGATGGGAGAGGAGGTCCGGAGGCTGCCGAGGGGCTGGGTCACGAGGCCTTCGGGATGGGGCATGTGAAATTGTGAGCAGGGGAGTGAGGGGGCTGACTTGCCTATTAACGGAACCCCCTTGGCTGCTTTGTGGAGGGTAGACATGCACGGAGCAGGAGTAGAATCCAGAAGACCGGGGAGGAGGCTGCTGTGGGAATTCAGGTGAGAGATGAAGGTCACCCGGATGGTGACAGCGGAAGTGGGGACGGGGGGCCCTGTTCTGCATAGAAGACCCCTGGGTGCGTTCTGATGCCAGCCGCGGTGCTGAAATTCAAATATGGCATTAGTGGCCCGGAGTTAACACGGCTAACACAGACCCCACACGTTAGAGGCCATGGCTCCCAACATGCTAGCTGCAAGCGGGTGCTCAAGCTGTCACACTGCTGATGGGCTGCCTACAAATTTGAAGGGTTCTGAGAGTCCTCTTCATCTTGGTAATTCCCTAGAATGACTCACAGAGCTCAGGAAAGCACACTACTTACAGTTACAGTTTTATTGTAAAGGATACGGGTCGGGACCAGCCACATGAACAGAAACATAGGCGGCCGCCAGGCACGTGCCTGCCCTCCTGGTGCGTGGATGGTTGACCAACCAGGAAACCATGCTGAGCTCCATCTCCAGAGTTTTTTGGGTTTTTTGTTTTGTTTTGTTTTTACATTTTAGAGAGAGAGCAGGAGTGAAGGAGAGGGGCAGAGTGGGAGAGAGAGAGAATCTTAAGCAGGCTCCACGCTCAGTGTGGAGCCCAACATGGAGCTCGATCCCACGACCCTGGGATCGTGACCTGAGCGGAAATCAAGAGTCAGACGCTCAACTGACTGAGCCACCCAGGCGCCCTCAGAGTTTATATTAGGATTTTGTCATGTTGGCATGAGTGACTGATTCCTTAGCTACGTGACTAAAGTCCATCTCCATCCTCCTCCCCTGGAGGTGGGGCTGGCTCAAAGCCCCGGTCCTCTCCTGCCATAGCTGGTCTTTCTGGTGACCACCCCCCATCCAGCATATTCTAAGGATTTAGAGTCTCCCTCCCAGGAACAAGGGACAAAAGTCAGTCATATTCTTTAGTCTAAACAGGGTGGATACTGGTTTCCTTTACTAAGACTAGCAGAAGACTGGAGGCCGGGTGGGTTGGGGCGGGGAGGAAATGAAGACTAATGCTTTGGACATGTTGACTTTAAGATGTTTATTAGACGTCCAGGTAGAGGCGTGGAGGAGGCAGTTGCAGCTATGAGTTTGGAGCTCAGGGCGAGATCGGCACATAGATCATATCTGAAGCCCCGAGGCTGGATGGGACAACTCAGGGAGTGAGTGTAGTTGGGGAGAAAGAAAGAAAAGAGCTGGGGGCCGCGCCTGCAACAGCGAGTGGCTGGGGTCCCCAGGCACGTGTTTCACGAGGAGGGGCGATAAAGCCAGTGCTAAATGCAACACGTCAAGGGACTGGACGAGATGGGGTCCGCAGTGACCTCGAGCTGAGGGTCTGCAGAGGAGGGGAGGTGACAGTAGCCTCCTGGGCGGGACCAAGGTGGGAATGGTTGGTGCGGAAGTGAGACGGAGAGCAGGGGCCCCCGAGGGGCCGCGGGGCTGTAAGGGTTAAGATGGAGCCATCACCGCCTAGCCGGCAGCCCCCGGGAGTGGTCCAGCACTGTCCGTACCTAGTTCCAGGCCAGGAGTCGGAGGCATCGTCCGGCACCTCCGACTATGGCCGGAGAGAAGAGATGGGAGTCACCATCCCCGGTAGAACAGAGTGAGAGACGTGGGGATGTGGGATGGCGGAGATGGAGAGCTGGGAGAAGTCACTCGTGACTGAGGGTGATCAGGGCGGGCAGAGTAATAAGGTCTTTAGTTGAGTGCCTGCCTTCCCTGCCCTGGGCACATGCCGAGCCCTTAAAGTGCATTCTCTTCCTGAATTCCCGTAGCACTTACTGTCCCCATTTTACAGATAAAGGAAACTGAGGCTTATAGAGGCTGAGTCACTTATCCAAGGTCACACCCTTAGGAATTGCTAGACACAGAAGAAAATGCAGATTATAAAGGATTTTTACGCATAAAGGTAGATGAGGAGCAGGGAGACAGGCTGACATGAGAACTCAGAGACAAAGAAGCCTATGTGAGTTTGGGAGGCCCTGGCAGAGTCCTTTGGAACAAGATGGGACAGGTCCAGGGACACCTGGGTGGCTTAGTCAGTTAAGTGTCTGACTTCAGCTCGGGTCAGGATCTCACTGCTCTTGAGTCCAAGCCCCACGTCGGGCTCTGTGCTGACAGCTCAGAGCCTGGAGCCTGCTTCACACTCTGTCTCTGTCTCTGTCTCTCTCTGCTTGCACGCTGTGTCTGCCTGTCTGTCTCTCAAATATAAATAAACATAAAAAAAAAAAAAAAGAAAGAGGGGGCAGGTCCTGAGTCCCCCTGAGTCACTCGGGAGAGGGACCCAGTCCCTCTGTAGAATGCCGTTCTGTTCAGTGTGGCCTCTGACAGCCTCCTAACCCCTTGGGTTGCCTTCCTCCTGTAAGGGGGGGGAACACTTCTCCGCCTGGGTCAGGGCACAGATGGTGTGCTCACAGAGGTGTCTGTGAGCCGAGAGGCAGGCGTGGGTCCTCCACACCCCTGCCTGCCCTCAGCCACGCAGCTCCACCCCTACCGTGGCCTCACCCGGGGTAGGAGTGAGCCCCTGCTGGCAGTTCTCATCTTCCCTCATCTGTAGAACAGGAGCGGCGGGCCCTGCCCACCCCCCCCAAGCCCAGGTGCATAGTCATGACTTAAAATCCCATTTGGGGAGAAAGCACTTAGCAGAAGCGGCCAGCATACACCAGGTGTCATTAGCATGGCTCGGGAGCGGACGGGAAGCACCACTTCTAACAGACAGATGGATGAATAAGGAGAATGCCTTCTGAGGGGGGGTTCGGCAGCTCTCTGATCCCAGGATGTCTCAGCGCTGCAGAGGCAAGCCCGTGAGCCCGGGGGTGCTCGCTTCCCACCCGTGACGTGGGCGCAGCCTGGTGATGCGGACCGCATTCCACCTGGGGAGAAGGCCAGCCTGGTGGGACGCCCTTCTAATGCCTTTGGTGGTCCCTGGGCGAGCTCTCCTCCCGGTCCCCCTGACAGCCTGCGTGGCTCTGCCGGGCCTGACACACACACGTGGCAAGGGCCTCCCCAAGCCCCTGCTTCCACAGAGAAATAAACAGAAACCCAGAGGGACTGGGCCGAGGTTCCCTCCAGCCAAGTGTCCGTACCTCCTCCCTCCATCTTTTCATGCACCGTGGAAGGGGAGGGACGGAGAGACGTCAGGTGATACATGGATTTGGGGGGATGGAGGCTCACCTTGGTATTCAAGAAGAAGAATATTAGGAATCCCAGCTCATCAGACACTTGGAGAATATGTGAGGCCTAGAACATTCTTCATTTGGAAACCGTCAAGCCAGTCACTTTATCTGATCCCACCATTTCACTCTCTTGGTACAGCCAGAGTGTTGGCGGTTTAGTCTCTGGCTGCATGGGGAGAAGCATCTAGAAAGAAGAAAGCACTTAATGATACACGCCAGAGGGCATGATGCTCTGCCACACCTGTGCACGCATGACTTTGGAAGGGGCTCGTAAATGTGGGTTTGGAAATGCTTGGGACCTAGAGGCAGGCGATGGCTGAGGCTGGGGTGTGCCTGGCCCCCTCCGGCTGTCGGTCGTCCACACTGGGCAGGCACGGGGCCAGCTCTTGAAAAGCCAGAGCCTGCTCTCCCAGGGGGCTCTGTGCCGCCTTCCAGAACCCTGACTCGTGTGCCTTCTGGGCTGGCTCCTGGCTGTGGGTCCTATTTCACAGCTTTCTGGAACCTCCTTACCTAGTTCTTGGTGTCTTCTATGATCCCCTTGGGAGATTTGGAGGAGGAGACAGGTAGAGAGCAAATCATGTGTCCTGAGCAGCCGCTGGGTACGGCACGCCGTGGTAGAAACTTTGTGCATGTCTTTTAACTTGAGACTTGCACCACTTCTGGGAGCTGTGGGCACCACCCTCTCCATTTCACATGCAGGCACACTGAGGCTCAGAGAGGTTGAGTAGCTTGCCCTGGATGGCCCAGCCAATAAGCAGAAGGGAAGCCGGGTCCACAGGCCCCCAAGCCTGGGTCGAGGTTCTGCCTGCTGCCGCCCGGTGTGCGCACCTGCCCCCAGGCCGGGTCTCTGAGGCTGGTGCTGACCTCTGTCCTGACCTTCTCTCTGGACTGGCTTGGGGATTCTTTTCTCCTTTCCCTGCATCAGTTTTGCAAACCCCGAGGCCCACTCTCCTCAAATGCAGTTCACCTCAGACCCCACTTTGGGAGTCCCTTGACTCAAATTCTGGAAGAGACCCCAGGGTCCTGCAAATGCACAGGAAGAAGAAATGCCCTCCAAGAAGAAGCAAAGGGGACGAGCGGCTCTAGGAGTCCAGAGGACGGAACTCATTGGTCAGGATGGAAGGAAGGTTCATGCCCTTTGGTTTTGAAGAATGTGGTCATCAGAACTCCAATGCCGGAGCCTGGACTAGCGTGTAGGCATGGCTACAGAGAGTGGACTGAGTCACGGGATTTTCCTGAGCTGCTGTGAGTCAGGGGGACCACGAGGCTTCACCGTACAGTAGGGGCTGAAGGAGAGGGAGCCCAGCTCGTTGAGGGGTGAGCGGCTGGCATGGGTCACTCAGTGTCAGGTCACCCTGCCCACTCCCCCGTGGGTAGACTGAAGGCCCTGCAGTGTCCCAGTGAGGTTCCCCTTTTCAGCCCTGCGTCAGCATCATCGAAAGGCGCTTAAACGAGAAGCGACAGCGGCTGCGCCTCGTGCTGTGAGTTTTATACCCATTCCTGTTAAAACCAGAAACCTGGCAGGCACAAGACCTCGCTCTTACAGGGCTAACCTTCATGGCAGGCACAAGACCTCGCTCTTACAGGGCTAACCTTCAGTAGCTTGTGTCTGCTCCCCGTCCCTTGCAGGGCCCGTCAGAGGGCCTTCCTCTCCCCCGTCCACTGGCATTCCGCTCTTGGCAAATGGTTTGCTCTCTGGCCCCCACGGATGGCCCTTTGTTAGATGTTTAATTTTCGATTTCCTTTTCTGCATCCTTGCAAAGCTCCCGGCCTCAGCCAGGCGCACGGAGGAGACGCGAAGCGGCAGGACTGATCGATGCCAGGAGGTTCCTCCTGGAGGCCTGAGCCGCAGTCCTGGGTGGGGGCGGCCGCGGGCTCTGCAGCAGCGGCTCCGAGCGGGCAGCCAGAGCTGGGTCCGCTGGAGCCCCGCAGCCTGGGCAGGGGGAGTGGGGGGAGAGGCCCTCCCCTGGCACATGGGTCAGCCCAGGGCACACTGGGAAGGGTAAGTGAGGGCTCCTGAGTGCCAAGGACCCGCAGAGGCTGGGAAGGGACCGCCCACTCTGGGGCTTCTAGGAAAGCAGAGCTGATGAAGCCGCTGCTGGTGAGATGGAAGGAGGAAACAGCCCTGTTCTCGGTGATTCTGTGAAGCAGCCGGGGGACTTGGCCCTGCGCACACGTCAGGTGGCCCCGAATTCTGCGGAAGGAAGGTTGCTGTTGGCTCGTACCCAAAACAGGGCGGTTGTAGGACTTCCCCAAAGGACTTTAGCACCTTCCTTCATTCTTTGCCAGATGTTTTCTGAGGGCCAAGTGCATGCCAGGCTCCCTGCTGGGCACCAGGGGGTTAAGGAGGGCTGGAATGAGGCCTTCACCCAGAAGGACCCCCAGTCTGGCCAGGAGGATGCTTGCTTAAAGAACTGTAATGTCACGTGATTTGTGATAGGAGAGGGTCTTCCAGGGGCAGGGAGAGGCCACTCAGGCCTCAGGGTACCAGAGGGGGGACCATTTGGTTTGGGTCTTGAAGGATGAGTAGGAGTTCTTCAGAGGACAAAAGGCGGCCGGGACCTTATGAGTGACTGCAAAGAGGTTTGGACATCCAAAAACGTAATAGTGTGAGGTGACCGGCCCGGCAGGCCTGAGCAGGGGCTGCAGTAAATGGGCAGAAAAGACTGACAAAGGGACACGTCACGAAAAGCCTCAAATGCCAGGTGAAGGAGTTTGGACTTGACCCTGGAGGCAGATGAGAGGCACTGAAGAGTTTAAAACGGTGGTGTGACGTGGTCAGTTTTGCGTCTGAGAAAACTCAGTCAGACTACAATGTGGATGGGGTGAAGAGAGACACAGGGAGGGGCCGTCCCTCCCCCCCCACCCACCCACTCACACAACACACCAGAAAGGAAAACTGTGACCTTAGAGGCCAGTGCTCTAGACCAAGGTGAGTGTGAGCGGCAAGGCTGTGAGGGAAAAGGAAGAGTCTGGGATGACTTGGGAGTGGGCCGTGGAGACTGGATGGGTGTTGGGGGCTTCTTGATGAGAGAGGAGAGGAGGGAAGAGGAGCAGGTGGAGATGAGAGGAGAGGTAAGGAGCTTGAATGGGGCCATAGTGAGCGAGCGAAGCTCGAGGGCTGTCACTTCAAGACGGTGTCCCCATGGAGGCTCCCTCAGTCCCCCAGCCCAGCAGGCTGCATGGCCAAACATCCGGAGCTGCTGAGTCAAAGTCACAAGTGTCACCCACACAGCCTCCAGGTCCCTGGCACTTCCAGTGCGGTCACTGAACTTGGTGCCCGCCAGCAGTGAGACGGGAAGATCTCACCCCGCACCTGCCGCACCCTCAGCCTGCTCTCTGCAGCTTGGGGACTGAATAATGCTGGGTGCAAGTCTGAAGAAGGGGTGCTGCGTCTTCACTGAGGGCGAGGTTTCCAAATATTGAGTGGGAATGCTGCAGGGTAGGTCGGTAGTGCAGAGCCTGTACTTGAAATGGGACGTGATGGAATGACTCCGTGTCCTGGCGAGGTGCCAGGAGCCCCAAGGCGTGGTATCAGAGGGGAAGGGAGAGGGGAGACCACAGACTGGCTCACTGAGCATTGCCTTCGCCCACCACTGACCCTTCTCCTGCGAGTCCGGGAATTCTGTGTGGTTTTGGAAAAGACCTTGCAGTTAGGAGAAAGAAAAACTTCAGAGAGAGCTTGTTTCTCAGGTGGGAGGCCCAATGCTGGAGGTCTGGGTGTGCCCAGCCTGGCGCCGGGGGGGGAGGGGGGGGTTCCAGGTCAGAATCACCAAGACAGACAAGTCCATTGGGCTGGACTCTGTGCTGGGCTTTCCCTTGCCCAGACAGACTCAATCCTTACCCACGGGGATCAGAGAGATAAAGCAGCTGGCCAAGGTCACACAGCTAGCACAAGACGGAACTGGGTTTGGCAGCCTAGCCGACTCAGATGCAGGCTTCTTCTTCCCTCCACCAGTCACCGTGCTAGCGGCGCGCCTTGGTCTCTGGGTGAAGCTGAGAAAGCTGAACACTTGAAAACAGTATGAGATTTGTCACAGGATGACCACATTAAATCAAGTTATGTTTTTTTTAAAAACATAATGTGTTTGAAGGGGCACCTGGGTGGCTTGGTTGGGTAAGCGTCCCACTACGGCTCAGATCAAGATCTGATGGTTCGTGGGATCGAGCCCTGCATAGGGCGCTGTGACAGCTCAGAGCGTGGAGCCTGCTTTGGATTCTGTGTCTCCCTCTCTCTCCGCCCCTCCCCTACTTGCTCTATGTCTCTCTCTCTCAAAATAAACATTAAAGAAAAATAAAACGTACAGTGATTGGGAACAGCAGAGGGGTATGTGTGTGTGTGTGTGCGCGCGTGCATGTGTGTGTGTGCATGTGTGCGTAGACTTGTTCATCACACTTAGATTTATTGAGAACCTACTATGTGCCAGGCCCTGGGGATACAGCAGTGACCAAGGCAGACATTGTCTAGACCCTCAGGGCATTGTGAGCAGGCACGTGAGAGAGGGTCTTACACATAACCAGATACGTACAAATATGTATGCACGCATTAGTGATCTCAACCTGTGCTGTCTGGATGGATACGTTTGCCTCAGCAGACACAGATACACGCCCCCAGTGCTCACACTCATGCATTTGCACACCCCCACGCACACACATCAACCCACTGGTGTTAACCAAGGAGAAGGAGCTGGGCCTTCAGCCTGATACGATAGCCAGGAGAATTTGAAATGCAGCCTGTCTCATTTCACCATAGAGACCAGCACAGGACCCCCCGGTGCAAGCTCCTATCTGTACCCCATCCGCTAGCCAGGGACCGAGCCCCCAGAACTGGGCAGTGTGTAGTGCAGCTTTCCCCAAGGCGCTGTGCTGAGTTGCCACCACCATGTATCCAATGCAAGCCATATGCTGTCTCTTTGTACGTTTACAGCAGCTCTAGATGTGGGTACAATTATTACCCCCATTTTATAGGTGAGGAAAGTGAGGCTCAGAAAGATGGGGCATCTTGCCTGGGGTCTCAAGCAGCCCATGCATGGCAGAGCCCAGACTTGAACCCTGAACTCCTCATTTGGAAACAGCAGCCCAATGCTGGTGCCGCTCAGGGTGACCCTGATGCCCGGGGCCACCTTGGGTCTTCCTGATCCTTCCTGACAAGCTGAGGCCTCCTGGGGCGTGGCACCCTTCTTTCCTCTTTCTTTCTGGTGCCCAGAACCATCGTCCAGGTTCCCCTCAGCCTGGCCTCCCTGGGCAGTGACTTGTCAGGTGAGAAGAAGGACTTTAAGCCTCACAGGGGCAAGGAGACAAGTTCTCGGGATGGTGAAGAGGCCGACTTTGCAGCCACTCTCCCCCACTGCAGGCTTGGTCTCCCGTTCATAAGACGGGGACAGTAATGGTCTCCCACGATGGGTCCTGTTCAGTGTTAAATGGGATGACGCATGTAAAATGCTTAGTTCAGAGCCCAGCACCCAGGCTAGTTCTGTTGTTATGTTATTCTTCTATCTGTCCGTCCACCCATCAACAACTTTTTATGAGCCTGAGTGAGGGAGTGTGTTGTTCTCTAGAGTTAGGGACCAGGCTCACATTCCAGTAGGAGGGATGCAAGTATTAACAGTACTTTGGTGCAAGAGATACCGGGAGGGAGACCCGTACAGGGGCCAGTGGGGGCACAGAAGGCTAAAGTGCATTCTCTCAAGCAGCACAGGGAGTGCTGGGGCGGAGCCTCAAAGGAGGGGGTGTTTTTCCATCAGGGTGAGAAAGGGCATTCCAGGAGGAGGGACGAGCAGGCCAAAGGTCAGGACAAGAAGAGTCAGATGCACTGGGGAAACTGGACCTAGGCCAGGAGGAGCAGGTTCTAGTATCCACAGAACCCAGGCACACGGTCTCCATGAGGGAAGCAGGCTGGGGTAAGAAGACAGTATGGAGTGGCGGCGACTGTGGCCAACTAGAAGGTGTTTGATGGCTCTGCGGGGGAGTAGGACTTGGCTTCAGGGAATTGTCGCTGTGAAGGAAAGCTGGCCCAGGGCTGCCAGGCCTCCTAAGTTTTTAAGAGAAGCCAGGCATCCAGGTCTTTATGTGAAATCTCCTGCCTGGGAAACCTTGGTCTATGCCTGGGGAAGCCAGACAGAATACAACTGCAGGCTGCTAGTTTGCAGCCTCTGGTGTAGACTTGAATGGTGGGGCAGAGGGTGGCGTTGGGGGAGACGAAGCTCCATGCCGACAGGTCTGTGTCTGACAAGGGCCGGGGCCCAGCGCACCCAGGACCCGGTCTACACCTGTTCCGAGTTTAGTCAGGGAGTGTGGACTTCGTCTCAAAAGTTCGGGTAGACTGAGGTTCGGGGCAGAGGACCAAAAGTGATGGCAAGCATGTTACATGGCCACCAGTCCATCTGCCACGTGGAGGCAGAGACGTGGAGCAGGACGCTTAACCGGGCTCCAGGCAGGAAGGCACGGTGGCTAGTGCCAAGGCTCGGGGGGAAGGAGAGCTGCGATTCAAGAGCACTCGCGTCCCTGCAGCCTGCAGAGGCTGGGAAGGGGAGACCCGTGTGCCTGCGGCTCCCTGGCCCGCAGGGATGATTCAGTGCCGCTTCCTACCACGGTGGGGAATCTGGGAGAAGTGCGTGGGGTAGAGAGAGGAGGGTGATGTGTCTGGTTTGGGCCTTGTTAAGTTTAGATGCCCGTGGGACACCCCAGGGAAGATATGCCACTTGACCAAACACGCGGCTCTCCAGAGAGGGAAGGCGGAAGACTCAGAGCAACACCCCCTCCCAGATCCCACCCACTTTCCAGAGGCCTTTAAGATCTTTGTTCTCTTTTGGTTGCTCTCCAGTCTGGTCTGACCGTCCAGAAGTTTATTTCCTGGGGGCTGGTTTGCAGACGGGGGTGGGGGGGGCCGAGAACACACAGGTTACCTGGGCCCCCTAGGTCCTACCTGATAAAATCTCATTCCCAGGAGCAGGTCTCTGAGCTCTGCTATTCAGAACTCTTGCGAGGGGATTTTACCTGCACTCGAGAGAAGAAAAAGGATCCGCGAAGCAAACTGATGGCTGAACAAGCCCACTTAGGAGAGCAGGCTTTTAGCAACATCATTTGCATTCCGACAATGAGTGTACAAATTATAAATGACTGCTGATCTATTTTTAAAACGGTTTTAAGACTTCTTGTCTGCTGTCAAGAGTGTCACTGAATATACCAAGGACGTCCACGGCAACACCGTGCCCCTTCTGGAAAGAGACTATTCTATTAGAGAACTCACCTTTGTCGAGCGTCTGCCAGATACAAACGCCAGACGCGTGCTAGGCATTTCAGAGGCGTTGGATCGGTGAGGCTTCCCAGCGGTCCCGAGAGGGATGGCATTGTCGCTTCTTGCAGAGGAGAGGAGGCCAGGCCCAGAGACGGTGGGACCCTGGTGCAGACCCGCTCAGCGTGTGAGCAGAGAGTCACCCGGGACTCCCATCAGCTCTGCCTTCTTGCTAATACACCTCACAGTGAATTCTCACACCTTCCAGTTCCTGTCCCTGAGCCAGAACGAGGATGGGGTGAAATGGAGCTTCCCAGGGTTGGGAGAGAGGGGGAGCTGAGAAGTCAAGACAAGCAAGATGCCCAGTTCAGAGCAAAGAGAAACGAAATCGGCCCGGAAACGGAGGAGGTGGGAGGCTCCCAGGGCTGAGAGTGGGGGTGGCTCGTTGCAGATCCCCACTTTTGCCATGAGCTCCCCTTGAGCAAGCCTCTCCCCACCTCCAGGCCTCAGTTTGCCCATCTGCGCAGGGTGGTGTATGTCCTCCGTGCCAGGGTTCCCAGCCGTGGCCGTTCACGGTCCACATCAGAATTTTCCCCGAATCTGAACACCACCTACACTCTCAGCCGCTTGCCCTTGCTTTGGTCAGGCCACCCTTGTGCTCCAGGACATTATTGTAAATGGAATAGAATGGGGGCGCCTGGGTGACTTAGTCGGTTAAGCGTCCGACTTTCGCTTAGGTCATGATCTTGCGGTTCATGGGTTCGAGCCCCGTGTCGGGCTCTGTGCTGACTGCCAGCTCAAGCCTGGAGCCTGTTTCAGTCTGTGACTCCCTCTCTCTCTGACCTCCCCTGCTCACGCTGTCTCTCTCTCCTAGAAATAAATAGAACATTTAAATTAAATAAATAAATAAATAAATAAATGGACTAGAATGACCCCTGCCACACATAGATGCAAACCATCAACATAAATACAAAGAATAAACAATCGTGTGATTAAATTCTACTCAAGCGGCTGTGGCTTGAGGTCTGTGCTCTCTCTCCCCACCGGTCACTCCTGCCTGCCTCCCTCTCTCGCTCTCTCTGGTTCTGTCTTTGGTAGAAGGGAACAGGGTCTGCAAGTGCAGGGGCTGGGTGGTGAAGATGCGTGGGCCCGGAGCTGAGCCTCCTCCTTGAGCTACTAGCAGGAAGGAGAGGGGGCCGGAACCTCTTCCCACCCAGTGAGGAGGCGTCACTTCGTGCCTCCTGAAGCGGTCTCTGCAGTCCAGTCCTCGGAGTCTGGGGTGGTGCTCTGCAGGGTGAGGAGTGGGCGGGATCCCAGCACAGCCCCCCTTTCTGTGACCAGGAGGTAAGCACGGTTCAGTGCTTTCTCCCATTTGGTGCAGGCAAGGGGGCAGAGGGCGGCTCCAGGGGGCTCGAACCCAGCCTTCCTTCTGCCCTCTGTGCAGAGCGCTTGAGCCTCGGTTTCCTTCTCTGCATGGCGAGACCCCTCAGGCTTGCCCTCGGTCACCTTCAGGGTGCGGCAGCCTCTAATCCCTGTAATCCCACATTAATGAATTTACGTGCCTAGGAGCAGGCTTAGTTGGGAGAAATGAAGAAAATGAAGCAAACGCTTCTCCCTTGCTGGGAGACTGGAGGGGACTGGGGATTGCTCCTAATAGGGTTAGAAAGTGGACTAAGTCCCACATCAGCCCTGAGCCTCCATCAGCCTCCGTTTGGGCTCCGCCCAAGCCCTGGGGTTATGGGTCCCCCCTGCGGCCCTCCCCGCTGCCCTGTGCAAGTCTGTGTGGTACGTGCATGCTCGGGAGTGTCCCCTCCTTGTCTTTAAGGGGCCTCCCCTACTTAGCTTTGCTCAGCTACTGGCTTTAATGTGGGGAGGGGTGAGCAGGGAGAGGGGTGGAGAATGTTAGGCTGAAAAGACTTTAAGGACCTTCTGCTTACCCCACAAGCAGGGGTGCAAATTGTGACCTCTTTCATTTTACAGATGAGGAAACTGAGGCCCAGAGAAGGGAGGTGTGACTGCCTGTCTTGAGCAGAGCTGGGCCAAATCCAGGCTTTCTGACTCTGGGTCCTCTCTCCCTTCAGTCGTCCTGTTCTGTGTGTGTGTGTGTGTGTGTGTGTGTGTGTGTGTGTGTGCGCGCGCATGCGTGCACGCGCTCGCCAGCGTGTGCGTGCTGATGCTTCATATGCTGTGAGTGGCTTCAGAGCCTGCCTGGGGACCAGCCAGGTAGGCATTCCCTGTATGGGCCTTGGACTCAGAGTTTTGAACCTACCTAGAGTCAAATCTGTGCCTTTTCTGTGTTCCAGGAGTGACTTTGCTCATACTGGGCTCCACTCATGGTCTCTGGGGACACTCACCCCCTTTCTGCCTCGAGATCATGCCTACTTCCCCTGCACTTCGCCAGGCTTGACACAGTCTCCTCCCTCTTCAGAGGTTCTGAAACCAGCCCCCCTGGGCAAGCCAGCAAGGCTGTGCCTGCTCCCCACACCCCTGAGGGCACCGCTCCCCGAGGGGACCCTCACTGTGTGCATCAGGACCTCCTCTTTCAGAGCAGCTGGATCCTGCCGGATCAGAGCATGTGTGGGCCTGGGAATCCGGGGCTATTCCTTGACTGCAGGATGGGGCTCCTACCGGGTGGTGGGCCACAGCCGCAAACCCAGCCTCTCTCCCAGGGACAGCTCAGTCTTACCTGCCCTGCGCCCCATCTGGTCCTCTCCGTGGCTCTTATCTGTTTTCCCTGGCCATCCCCCTTCATTCCTCCCTCCATCATCCCAGGCCCTCCCTCAAGGTTGGCTTTCCATGCGCAAGGTGAGCAGTCCCCAGGCACCCTCAGGGCAGTGGCATGCAGGCCCCAGGAGCCCCTGACCATGGCTGGAGGCAGAGTTGGCATGGGGGGGGGACGGGGGCAGAGAGAGGAGTACAGATCCTCCCGATGGAAGAGCCAAAGCACCAACTCGTCTGCAGTTTGAAACCAGAGGCTTGTGAGTGAAGCCGTAGCTGACGCCAGTGATGCCACCAAGCCTGTTCCCACCGTGAAAGGGCCTTTTGTTTTGCCCCTTGATTCCTGGGTGAGCTGTGATTCCATTTTAATTAAATGCACAGCGGTTGGGGTTGAGCAGGCTGCCAAAGCCCTCTGTCCCAGGGCCCAGGGGGAGAGAATGGGGAGGCTTGGGGCGTGGAGGCCGCCAGAAAACGGGGAGCAGGGGGTAGGTGGAGAGCCCAGGGCTGGTAGCTGCAAGCCTATCAGCAGCTGGTTAGTGTTCAGGGCAGAGGAACCCACCTGCGGGACGCCACACCCCGTTGGGCATCTGGTTGACGGCACTTTCAGGGACACGCTTGGAAAATTAAACCCAAGGGCAGGGAAAGATATTTTCTGACTCTACACAGGCCCAGCGGGGGCTCAGGGAGGAACTGGTGGAGGGCTGTGCTGGGTGGCAGCCTGCCCTCCCTCGCCGGCTGCCGCCTCTCTGCTCTGATACCATCTTCTGTGCCTGCCACAGGCTGGTTTCCTGCCCAGAAAGAGTCCACTGATCAGCAAACAGCACAGACAAAACTCTGAATGGAGAGGCCTGCAGGACACTCAGCCTGAGTCACCCATCCCACCTTTCCCTTGATCCATCATCAAAGATCAGATGTCTCCTCTGAGAAGCCCTCCAGAATCTGGGATATGCCCTACCACCCCACACTCCGTGGTGCCCAGCACTCTAAAATCATCTTGTTTGTTTTTCTGAATTCTTGCATAGTGGCTGTCTTTCCCACGTAGAACGTAAACTCTGTGAGGACAGGGGCTTTGTTTACTCACTCAGTGCCTGGCACAGATCGTGTGCTCACTAATGGTTGAATGAATACACTTAGTAAAACCTGGGGGCAAAGCTTCCACCTAAAAACATGATGCAGTTGCAATAACACAAAAGTCCACTGTGAACACTGTGATTTGGGGTGTCAGTCAGCAGAGGTTCCCTCAGCCCCCGGCCCACTCTATGCCAGTCCTCAGGCTGGGTAGTACCGGGGGTGCGGTGTTGAAGCCAACACCATGCGGACCTCCAGGGGGCCCTTAGTCCAGGGGAAGAGAGACACAAAATCACAGATAAAGCTGTAATGGGGGCCCAGAGGGTGTCCAGGCAAGGGAAGTAGGGCTTCCTGGAGGAGGTCACAGTCAAGGAGGATGAGCAAGAGGTACCTGGGAGAGAAGAGCCCACAGTCCAAAGGTAGAGTACCCAGGAGGAGAGGCCAGTTCTGAGAACCAGTGGTGAGAAATGGTGGAGCCTAGGTCCAGAGGATAGGCGGAGATCTCGCTCTCAGGAGCTCCAGATGCCACACCCAAGATCCAGACTTAGTCTGGAAGGCAGTAGGGAGCTATTGAAGGTGATTCAGTAGGGGCAGGATGCCAGAAGAGCTGTGTTTTAGGAAGGCTCCTCCAGCAGCAGCTCAGAGGGTAGACCGAGGCCGCAGAGGATTCGGGGGCTTGCCTTGGCTCCTCTCGGAGAAAAGAAATATGACCTCAGGCACCGGGCCCCTGTCTGAGGACAGTAGTTGGGGCAGGTCTGTGCAGAGGGCCCGACAGTAACACAGGGGCAGTGGGATCACTTACCTGACATAAGATATGCTTTCCTCTGACGGGGATGAACGTTGTCCTGGATTAGTGGCTGGGAGAGCAGGTGCCGATCGGCGTACCCTGGGGATGCTCTCCAGGCCTGGGACTGTAGGTCGTCACCCCTTCTTGGTCCCTGCTGGAGCTAAGAAGCCACCCAGGAAATGCTGTCCTTTTGGCTAAAAGCATGTTGTGCGATCAGTCAACACATTCATTTAGTGCAGACCCAGGTTGCTTGCTTGCTTGCTGACTTTATTCTGTTCAACCACAGACCCTCCCAGAGCATGAGTAGGTGGGGGGAACTGCATCTGCAAAGGCTCAGAGGTAAGAATGGGTTTAGAATAAGTTAAAGAAGGGACTAAGGATCTTTTATTTTAAATCCCTGTTACCGCAGGGTAGAGTCCTTGTTTTCTCAGGAGGGTGAGCAGTTGGGAAATGTAGAAACCACATTTCTTTGTGTTTACCCATTCATGTCTTTTAAGAACATAAAGTTTGTGATATTAGACTAAGTGCTTGACATATGTCATCTCTTAATCTTCATAATAACCCGTGAAAGTGAGGACTGTAATTATCTCCATTTCATAGGTGAGTAAGCTGAGGTACAGAGAGGACAAGTCACTTTCTCAAGGTCACACGGTTTGGGAGCAGAGTGACTGTGTTCTGAACCCAGGCACTGTGACCCCACAAATCCTGTTTTTAACTGCTGGGATAGTATTCTATCCTTCACACACCTCTGCAGCTAGCTTAGTTCACCCCAGATCATACTCAGTTCACATCTCTGTGAGGCCTTTTTAGAAGATGCATCTCAGAGGATCTTGCCCTATCCCTGAATGCCAGAGAGGCCTGTGCATTCTGAGGAGTCTCCTTGGCCGGTGGTCTTACCACTTAGTTTCCCCTGACACCTGCCTTTCAACAGAAGCAGCCATGTCTAGGCCCCTTCCCCAGTAGCCCAGCCTGGAGTCTAATCCAAGGTCATGTTCTAATTCTTCCCCTCCCAATTATGCGACATTCACTGTCTGCAAATTCTTTTCCTGTGTAATCCTTATCATGTCCTTCTGAGGGTTGGGAGCTCAAGGACCACTTCATGGAGGAGGTGACCAGAACTCAAAGACTTAAGGATGCTGGCAATCATAAAAATTACAGCAGCTAAAATATATGTGGAATCCACGTATAGGCAGTAGATACTGGTATAGTTGTTCCCTTTTAGCAGATGGGGAAACTGAGCCACTGAGCTCAAGAGTAACTTATCCAAGGTCACAGCTAGCAAGAAATGGAACTGAGATTCAAACCCAGGAAGTCTGGCTCTAGAACCCACACTCTGAACCATTTCATTCCGCTGCCTCACAGGTGTCTAGTGGGGAGGTTAGAAGCACTTGGGAAATATTTGGGGATGACTTGGTTACTCGTTACTGACTCCTCTTTTAGCTCCAGTGGTGGCTTCTTCTTTCTTTCCTTCTCAGCTTAGGGTTTCTGATTTCCCTGCCACAGTAGAATTCCGTACCCTGAAGGGGCTGGTTTTGAGTCCCCGAGAGAACGTGGGTGTACACGCATGCACCACAGGCTAGATTGCTGAAATTCCTTGTACGGAGCATGTCTGGGGGAAGCCAAAGGCAGCAGAGCTCTCTGTGACTCCCCTCAGCCTCTTTCATTTGGAGAAGAAGGCTTTCTTGACTATTTTGCCAGTCTCTGGGATGCTGCTCTCAGCTGACTGTAGAGTTTCTATCTTAAGGGACAAAGAGAAGTGGCCCTTCAGAATGACTTGAGCCTTCTTCAGGAAACTCCAGTTTTCATTTGAAACTAAGTCACAAAAGAGTGAAAGCCAAGGAGTTCCCAGTCCTGCAGGACTTTTCTCCCCTTCTCTGAAGAAATGTGGGCTCTTTTGCCTGCTACAGTGACTCTTACCATTCTAAAGTGACAGCCTCTCCCTCTACAACTGTGATACATGGCTTGTTCTTTAAAAAAAATTTTTTTTAAGAACTTGTTTTCAAAGCCTTGGCATCTCCCTTGAGATAATTTAGAGACACAGTGTAGACCTACGTAATCTGAATCTGTGGCCACTGCATGAGATCAACGAGGAAGTCGGTTCATCTGGCAGACATGTTAGGTGTCTATACAGGGCATGATGCTGGTGATACGGAGATGTTCAGTCACACAGAGTCCCTGCCCTCATGAAACTTAGGTGCTATGCATGAGAGGAAGACAGTGCACAAGTCAGCCAAGTCAGTCATTCCCAATGGTAGTGACTGCCAGGAAGGATGTGGCACAAGGTGATGTGAGAGAGTGATGAGAGGCTACTTAGCTCAGGTAGTCAGGGAGGGCCTCTCTGAAGAGGGGGCCTTTGAGCTGAGACCTGAGTGACAAGCGGCCAGCTATGCAAACATCTGAGGGGAGAGCATCCTAGGCACAGAGATACAGTCAGTGCAAAGTACCAAGTTGGGAAAGAGTTTGGTAAGTTCAAGGAATAGCAAGTCCAAGGACAGCAGAGGGAGTCGAGGTAAGAGAGCTGGGCAGAGGCCAGTTCATGTAGACACCTGGAGACCATGGAAAGAGTTTGGATTTTATCCTATGAGTAAACTGAATTTTTGTTGATTAACAAATTGATGTTTGAATCCAGGAAGGGTGGTAGATTATGGTCATGTTTACTGTTTTGTTGTCAAAACATAATTTTTAAGCATCAGGTAAATGTCATTTTAATGAAAGTAATAATATCCTTACTGGAAGTTAGTTACGGGGTCTCTTTAAAAGAGTCATGACAATTTGGTATAATGATGACAGGGTTCAAGTTTCAGCTCTGAGATTTCCCCGCTGTCTGACCTTGGGCAGCTCATCTACTATTTCTGAGCCTCTGTTTCCTTATCTGCAAAGTGAGGTAATACTTGACTCACAGGGCTGTTGTGAAAATGGAAAGTGATAATGCGACACACACAAAAAGTATTTTGTAAATTGCCAAGTGGTATGCGCAGGAAACACGTATTATTCCACCGAGAACTCTCCACTTAGGCACCCCTTATTAATTAGGACCTTAGACTGCAGCTAGAGGAAGAAACGCCCAGTAGAGACCGGTCCGGGAGTGGGGAGGACTCAGATATCTAAACAGATTATCTAACTCCCGCCTCGTGCTCTGAGGACCTCTAGCAGCCCTCCTTCCAAAGGTCCCCAGGAACCGGACAGCACCCTTTATCTTTAAAAGTCCACCTAAAGCAGAAAATGCCAGCCCAGCAATGGCTTCCCGGTTGGGGTGGGAGGGACCTGTCGGGGGCGGCCCTATGAAAGCCTTGGAGTGCACTGAGGTCAGCCTTCCTGGAGCCAATCAGCATGGAGGCGCTTGGAGCTCTCCAAGGTCCTGACCAGCGGGGACTCCCAGAATATTGCAGTCGCTTCGTAGAGCTCTCCAGCTGCACTGTTTTAGAATTGGGCTGTGGTTACCAATCTGGACCAAGAAACAGCACCTGGAAAAATAACCACATTTGGGATCAGGCAGACCTGGATTAAAGCCTCTAACCAGCTAGTGACCTTAACTACTAAAACCTCCATTTCCTCATCTGTAAAATGGAAATAGTGATGTCTGGTGTTTTGTTGTTTTGTTTTTGTTTTTGTTTTGACTGTGAGAGTTAATGTGCTGAAGTACTGAAAGAATCTAATACAATAGATGATCATTAATAAGTGTTTCTCTGCCCAGATCAGAACTTTGTTTATGAGAGTAGGGACCCTAGGGTGCCTCAGACCTAGTTTAAATCCCGGCTCTTTTTCCTCCTGGCTGCGTGAGTGACTAAGCCACTCTAAGTTTCAATTTCCTCACCTGTAAAATGGGGCTAATTCTGCATACTTAATAGGGTCTAATAGCTAGAATAATAGCCAGTAAGCACTCAATGAAGACTTGTGGATTTGTATTGAATTTTTAGATGACCTTTCTTTTCTCTTCTTTTTAAAATAGAATTGAATTTGAAATTCATCTCTCAGCTGACATCAGGTTTATGATGCTATCCTGAACCCCATTAAAAGGGGGGCAGGCAGTAAATGAAGGCAAATGGTCGTGTGACAGTGTGAAATGAAATGAAATTTGACTGACCTGTGTTTAAGTTGATCAGATATAACCACTGTGGGAACACCATAACTCTTAGGCAGAGTCTAAAGTCCGTGAACATCATTGCTTCATGGTTGTGATCCCAAGAGAAAGACCTCTTCTCAGAAGGAACAGGGCCCTTGGGATGTAAGAGGGAAGATGTCCATGAGGTTTTCACTAAATTTTTCATACAGGAAAAGAAGAACAAAAAGTGTGTGCCTTTGAGTGCCTGAAACTTTTCCAACAGAAAAACACAAAGAGGGGAAGGGACAGAGTCCCTGTGGGACAGAAAGAAAATTGAAAGTACATGGATATGAGAGTCACCCACGCTTGACTTCCCCTGCCTGCTCTACCACCTACCTGGGTGACTTTATTTATGTTTAGTTTTTAATCATGGAGAATTTCAACCATATCAAAAATAGAACAGTATGGTAAAGTCCTGTGTACTCATTACCCAGCTTCAATAACTACCATCCATTGATCAGTCTTGTATCATCTCTCCCCTATCCATTTCCCTTCCTCTTGTGTTGTAGTCATGGAAATCAGCAGGATGGCTATAAGTTTTCACCTCTCTGAGACCAGTTTCTTCATTTGTAACTCAGGGATGGTAGTAACATCAATAGCACAGGGTGTCTGGAAAGATGAAGAAAGAGAAAGAAAATTCTGACAGTGGTTGTTTCAGTGTCTAAATTTCCCCTTCTTCCCAGGCTCCCACCTGGTTAAGCAGGTGGGCTTCAAATTCCCTTCCCTGCGTTGGGGTTTTCTGATCTTCGTTCTGCTAAAATTTGACCTCTCCATGCACTCACCTTCTGGAATTTGGCCCCCATTATTCTAGTAGCCCCTCACCTTTGGGAGTTGAGGTTGCTCCTCAAATCCTTTGGTCTACCCAGATCTAGAGCTGATTAAAATGCCATAGATTTGAAGAAAAGGAGGATTTCTAGCACACTAGTTAAATGGCCTTCACCAGTGCAGGCCTCACTTTATTCATCTGGAATAGTACCAAGTTCATGTCATGCAGTGCTTTGCAAAATTTAGGCTGTGAGGGCTGTTGCAATGCCTGATATTCTTCTATCCATCCCCTTCAGAGGAAGCATTATAGAAGGATATTGTTGCCATCAAGGAAAACAGAGAAATGGATCAAGAAGAGAAAGCTGAGATCAAAAGAGGGTATGTTTTTAAGATGGAGGAGCACAGCTTGCTTGTAGCTGATGGGAATGATCCAGTAGAGAAGGAACAAAAGGGAAGATTGAGGGAAAAAGGGGGTACCCACTGGAATGAGCTCTTGTGTGAGGCTTCAGTGCCAGTGGGCCCCTCATCACACAGCCTTGGGGACCAGCAGGTGTGTTTGAACCTTATCCTGAAATCAGTGGGGCCATCAGAGAGCTTTGAGAAAGTGAGGTAACATGGTTGTATCTGCTATGTGGAAGATGGGTCGGTGAGGGCAGGACTGCTTCAGAAGACCCATTGAGAGGGTTTCGGGAATATTCAAGTAAGGGGCACTGTATCTGCTCCTCACTGAATTCCCAGTACCTGGCATATCCTGAGAATTCAGTTATACATTCATGGATGGAGCAGGTACTCAGATAAAGAATATGTGGACCAGGATTTGTAAACTCACATGCTTATAGGAACCAAGCAGGTTGTATAAATAAGGGAAGGGGGACAGATGTGATACAACATGGGGTGGTGGGGACAATGACAATCTAGAGGCACACGCCTTCTCTAAAACTCTCAACAGCCACTCAGCCCCAGCCCGCTGCTTCCCAGCCGACCCAGCATTGCCAGAGTTATCAAGAGGATCCAGAAGCCTAGGTTCTTATGTGAACTCACCCAGTCTTTAAACCGGAGTGATCCAAAAGAAATGTAATTCATGCCACAAAGGGAATTCTACATTTTCTAATAGCCACATTAAGAGAAATAAGATGAAACAGGTAAAATTGATTTTAACTATATATTTTAGTTAACCAAATATATCCAAAATTGTACTTCAACATGTAATTGATATTTTTAAAAATGAGAAATTTTGTATCTTCTTTTTTTCATGCTGAATCTTTGAAGTCTGGTGCGTGTTTTTCACTTAGAGCACACCTGAGGCTGGACTAGTTGCATTTCAAGTGCTCAGTATCCATCTGTGGCTCCCAGCTACCTTCTTGGATAGTACAACTTAAACGTTGGCTATGATTTTTTTTTTTAACAGTGAGGGTCAAACAGAAGATGGATCTGGTCCTCAATGCCCAGCTTGTAGGCCCTGGAATAGAGTAACTTGCCTACGGCCTGAGTCAGGCCACCTAGTTCGCAATCTTGTATTCACCACTCCCCGGCACCACCCCCCTCCTCCCATTCTGGCTGAGCTGTCTGCCAAGGAGCGACACCAGGGATAATGAGGTGCTTTTGAGCCTTCAGCAGGAAGCCCATTTTGCCTGGTGTTACCACTCCACAGCTTATGAAGTGTGGGGACCGAGAGATGGGAGTCCGGAAGCTAAGCCTTCATTCCAGCAGACATGACAGCTGGTCTTAAAACCTAGTCCTCAGTCCCTAAGGCTAAGGTATGTGCACAGGTGCCCATGCTTCCCACCTTCTTTCCTGAGGCCAAAGTTGTGAGCACAGCTGCTCCTCCCTCAGCTTCAGCTATCTGAACTGGGGAAGAAGGACGTACTTAGGCTCTGTCAGGAGGACCCATTGGCCTGATGGCCCTGGGCAGCTGCTGAGGGAAGTCCCCTGCTAATGATGGCACAGAGTGGGTCCAAGAACAGCTCTGCTCTCCCTCTCTAAGAAAAGGTTGGGCTACTAGACAAGGGGAGGTGAGAACCCATCAGTCCTAGGCAATCCAGAGAGTGAAGGAATCGTCCAGGGGGTGGTCCTAGAGCCTTCATCAGGCCAAGAACATTCTAGAAGGTTTTTTTTTGGGGGAGGTCTTTCTAGAAATTAAGCTATAATTTTTATACAGTAAAATTCATCCTTTTTATTGTATAATTCTGTGAGTTTGGACAAATGCATACAGTTGTGTAACCATCACTCTAGTCAAAGTATAAAGCAGTTCCATGAGCCCAATATTTCCACTCCTCACTTGGCAGTCAACCCTCTCCCCCCACCCCAAGACGTCAGCAACCATTCATCTAAAGATTTGCCTTTTCCATTTTACCATGTGGATGGAATCATATGCCACATACCCTGTGCATCTGGCTTTTTTTCAGTGCACATCACGCACTTGAGATTCTGCCACATGTATCAGTAGTTCCTTCCATTTCATTACTGAATAGTATTCCACAGCCAGGATGCTCCAGAGTTCACTTCTCCAGGTATTTGATCATCTGTTGAGAGGTATTAGGTTTGTTTTCAGTTTTTGGAACTATGAATAATGCCACCTTCTTCTTGTATGAACATGAGTTTTTATTTCCCCTGGATAAATACCCAAGAGGGAGATTGCTAGGGTGTATGGTAGGCTTATGTCTAATTTTATAGGGCAAATGCCCAGCTCTTTTTCTGAGGTGGTACCTCAGTTTGCATTCCCACCAGCAATGGATGAGAGTCCCGGTTGTCCCACATCCTGACTGGCACCTGATATGCTGTCATTGTACCTCTCTGTAGCACACCTCTCATGACAATCATGTCTGACCCCATCTGCCTCCTTTGGTGGTCTGTAACCGTGCCCTGGTCATCTCTATATATTCAGGTCTAAGACATACCCAACAAAAGAGCAAGACAGCAAGTATTTGAGCTCCTGCTGCAAGACTACCTCCCTCGCTGACCCCTGAAGGACTTCTCATCTTCCTTAGACTCCAGTGGCTTCTCTGGATCACTCTTCTCATCCCCCAGAGAGGAAGCTACTTACAAACAGGGGTGACCAAAAGTCAGAGGACTGGGCCAAACTTGTACAGCTCTGCCAGCTGCACCCCTAAAGGGGGCCCATCCTGAACATGCCAACTCCTAGATTCTCCCAAGAACTGACATCATCTCAAAGACAGATGCACACCCACCCCAGGTCTGTGGGGTTTGTCCCCTCCTTGCTGCCCCAATTCATGCCCAGAAGTCAGGGTCTGGGAAATGCTACCTACTCCCAAATCCCCTTAATATTAGTATACAAATCTACGAGGCATTCCTGGCCATGGACACCTCTTTGGGAATCCAGCTGGACTTGAAATCTAACAGGAGAGGTTACTTGTAGCTGGGTCTATTTCCAGTTCTTTTCTTCTTCACAGTAACTTCCAATCCTTTAACCTCTCTGAGCTTCACTTTGTCTGTAAAAATGGGCTTAAAAAGTATCTCTACCTCTTAAGACTCTGGTACAGATATAGTGAAATGCCATGCGTGGCTCAATCAGCAGGGGAGGCCTGATGGAGGTGCTCACTGAGTGCTGGGGACAGGAGTTGTCATTAAGCTCCTTTCCCTTACACCTCCATCTCGGTTGAGTCTCACCATGGTCCTGAGGCAACGGTGCCCAAATCCCCTTAGAACATTCCCACCAGAGGGTTACCAGCCGCACCTTCTCCCAGATTTAGTTTCCACATCTGTAGAACGGGAATATTGAGCAAAATGGTCTCCACCCTAGCCCTCTCTGCTCAAAAAATCTTTCCCTTCCAGGTCATCTTTGCCCCTTATTTTGGTAGCTCAGGGTATGGGCAGGTGTAGTGAGAGATGCAGGTAGATGATTTGGGGACCAAGAGGTATGTGGCCCGAGATCTTTTCCTCGAGAAATCCATGGCAATGCTGGTGGCAGTTAGCCTGGATGAGACGAGCCAGAGTTAGGTAGAGCAGGCTCCCTTAGATTCTTAGCTCTGCCTTCGAATGGAAGTCAACTATCCAGCCTTGGTACCTGAAAGTAGGGATGGCAGGTATAAATTGTGGAACAGTGAGTCATCAAAAATGTGTCTAGGAACGTGGAAATGGGTTCACAAATAGTGGTGAGCAGTAACTCCTGGCCATCCAAGGCAAGGAACAGTGTGATCATCTGTACATGTCTGGCATCCCTTCTAAAATTTTTTAAATGTTTTATTTACTTCTGAGAGAGAGAGAGACAGCGTGAGCAGGGGAGGGTCAGAGAGAGAGGGAGACACAGAATCTGACATAGGGCTCGAACCCACGAACCGTGAGATCATGACCAGAGCCGAAGGCGGACGCTCAACCGACTGGACCACCAAGGCGCCCCCTGGCTTCTCTTCTAGGCCGGCAGGTCTCAATGGGGTGATTTTTTCCCCATCTCCTCCCCCCCCCCGCCCCCCCGAGACATTTACTGTGTCTGGAGAGAGTACTGATTGTCACGACCAGGGAGGAGATACTGGCATCTAGTGGATAGAGGTCAATGTGCATGGCAACCCCCCCAGCAGAGAATTATGCAGCCCAAACTGTCCCTAGTGCTGTGGTTGAGAATCTGCCCTGGTTCAGGATTTCCTAAGGGCCCAGCACCTATCACAGTGCCTGGAATACAGCAAACATGACGTACATCATTTTTGAATAAATGAATTTGTGAAAAAAATGCATTTGTGCTATGGGTAAGTATGTCTGACAGAGAATATTCCTAAATGTACCAGTGGCGTGGTGGGATTACTGAAGATGCTTATTTCTTTTGTTTATCTGTAATTTTAAAATTCCCCACTATGGATTTGTATTGCTTATATAATAAAGACTTTATTTAAGGAAGGAAAAGAGAATGGTGGCAGGAAGCTGTCAAATCCGTACTGGATAAAGAGAGTAATTAAATGCATTCCTTCATTTAACAAGCACATAATGACACCTCGGTAAATGCCAGGCACGGTTGTAGGCACTGGATACAATAGTAGGAGGAAAACCAGATTAAGTTGCCCTCTTGGGGTTTACTTTCTAGCAGGAAGGGACGACAAAGGACTAAACAAATAGATATATAGTATCTGTAATACCGCGGAACAGCTGGAGGTGAGAAGTGCCTGAGGAAACTACAGGGTCAGGGAGAGCGTGTGCTGAAGAGTGGATCAGAGGACCCCACGGACAGGTGACTTCTGAGCAGGGACTTGAGCAGAGGCTGGGAGCCGGGCGTGGCAAATGGGGCTGATGTGGATGTCGGGTGTGTTTAAGGCAGAGGAAGGCACCGCCCTGCTCCAGAAGGTCTCCGTCAAGCTTTTGAGAAATGGCAAGAATTCTTATTTTGGAAGTGCAATCCTTCAAGATGCTTCCTCTGACACCTCCGAGAAGAGGCCGAAGGCGGGATTCTAGCCAGCGCCTGCCTCCGAGAAGGCCGGGAAGGATGCACGGGCATTTAAAGACTGGATCTTCAAGACGAGGAAAAGGTTCTCTCAAGGAGCCTCACGGGTTCTCTTCCTGGAGACGCAGCCTGGGGTTCAGTTCCAACCACTTGCCAGCCATGTGAACTTGAGAAAGTGGCTTAAACTCTCTGTGCCTCAGGTTTCTCATTTGCAAAATGGTAACAGTAACACCTGTCCCAATGGGGTGATGGAGACCCAGCTGAGATGGTACTAGGAAAGCTCTGGCACAGGTCCCGGCACAAAGGTGCCAAAAGCGTGCCCTCTCTCCCCCCTCTTCTCTGTTCCTGGCATCCTTCACTTGTTCACGTTAATAACTGAGTTAAGGGGCCCCAGGTTACAGGAAAAGAAAATGAAGGAGTATGAAGTCTCCAACACCACGTTCTTCAGTAGTGGCAGCATAAGAACGTAACTGGGCAAAAGCGAAGACGTTGTGGTTTTAAGCAGAAGCAAACAGATGCAGCTTCTCTAAAAATGTCTTTGGCTAATAAAAATGACCACTGAGGGGATTTCACTCCACGGGAGGAGGAAACAGCCTGCGCAAAGGTACTGAGTGAGTCAGTAAGTCGGCAGGTGTTAAGTGAGTACCTGCTATTTTCTGGGCACAGTTCTAGATGTCGGAGATAGTCCAGTAAACAGAGCATAGAGGTTGGAGGGTCTCTGTGCTTGTGAAGCTTGTGCTCTCGTGGCAGGACAGAAATAGGCTTTAAACACAGAAACAGATAGGCTACTTTTAAGGTCATGGCAAAGCAGCGATGTGATAGCAAGTGAAGGGGAACCAGCATGCGGCGCGGTGTAAGGGAAGGCTTGAGTCGGATTGGAATCGTGGAGGGATGTAGGTACATGTCTGGGGAAGGCAGGTTCTGGGTAGAGGAGACACCAAGCCAAAGGCCTTGGAGCAGCAGCAAACTTGCATGCTGGTGAACCGGAAAGAAGGCAGGTATAGAGAGGGATTGAAGAGAACAGACAGAAGAAGCTGGAGAAGCCAGCAGGGGCTCAGAAGCCACAGAATGGAGTCTGCACTGGATTCTAATTTCAGGGCACACCGTCAAAGGGATTTGAGCAGGGAAGTGACCTGATCTGGTCTGCACTTTGCAAACACCCGTTCTGGCTGCTCCATGGGAACTAAACTAGAGCCAGTGGGTGTACAAGGGGGAGAGAATTGCAACAGACAGTGGTGGCTTGGACCTGAGTGCAGCCGGGGAGGAGGTGGAGAGGCTCAGATTCAGGATAAATTTGGAGATCGCACCAGTAGGATTTGCCAACGGATCGGATGCAGGGGCTGAGGGAACGAGAGGAATCAAGGATGGCTCCCTGATTTTTTTCCTGAGCAACTGGGAAGACGGTGGCCCTTTGCCAAGGTGGAGGGCCCAGGGGAGAAGGATTGGAGGGGTAGAATCATGCTGCCCTTAGTATGTCTGTTAGAAATCACAGCCATGGCACTGAGTAGGCAGGTGGATATGTGTGCCTGGAATCAGGGATGAGTGCTAGGAAATGGTAGAATGGAAAGTTAGAGCCTTAAGATCGCCCAGAATGAAAACTAATTAATAAGAAGTTTGATGGGACATTCAGGGAATACAGTCTCTGGGAGGTGTGGTTGTGAGGAGATCATGTCAATACTAGCCATGAGCAGAATGCCCCTTTCTGCCCGGAGAGAGTGGTTCGCTTGGCTTCCTACAGATTTTCAGGACTGTGACCCATGCTTCTCTAGCATCTGCAGGTTTCCACTGGGTACAGAAGTGCCCTTGCATGTCAGGAAGCTCTAGAGAGATCCAGGATATCATTTGGAGAGCCCCCAAAGCTGTGTTTGGACACCTGTGAGCTATGTCATCCTCCACGGAAGAGGAACAAGAAAGCTCTCGAGACAAAACTCTGAATTCAAACCTCACGGCCCAAGGGATGAGCTGGCCTCCACAACCCTATCCCTTGCTTTGCCATGCTTCCTCCTACCGTCAGACTCTGTGGGTGGAAATGCCACAGCGGCCCCCTCGCTGCCTGTGAGTCCCCACCTTCCCCACCCCCTCAAGCCGCCCTGTGCCTTCCTCCTTCAGATGTCCTGCCTTTCTCTGGGCCTTCCCACTGTTTCCTCTCACCTCCTTCTGCCTGGACAGCCCCTCCCCTTTCCTTCAGACCAAGCTTGAGGTTCCCTTTCTAGCAAGTCCCTTGTATAAGAACCACTGTCCAGCCAGACTCTGCTGCAGGGAGGCGGTGGCTGTGTCTGTCTCCTTTGCTATGATGTTCTCAGGGCCTGTCAGGCAGCAGACACTCGGCCAGCACCTGTTTTCTGTGGAGCTGTGCTCAGCACCCTGGACACTGCTGCTCAGTTTGGTGTCCAGTCTGTGCCAAGGTATTTCTGGTGAGCAAGGCCTGGGGACCCTCGTAGCTCCACGACACGACACTGCTTTCACAATCGTGCCAGAGTGGAAGAGAGGGTGCTATTTGGAGGCAGAAGACCCGGGTAAGTCCGAACACCACCAGATACAAACCCTGCTCACTTTGTAACTTCCTCGGACCTCAGTTTCCCTATCTGTCAATTGGGAATTATTGATGCCCTTAAAGGAGAGGGAATGAGATCACGTTTGCAAAGCTGTCTGATGTTGTTTCTGAAACCTGTTTAAACACCTTGAATCTTCCGGAGTCAGCCTCCTGAAATAAGAAGTGCCTCAATGCAATATGGGGACAGGGCAGGGAACCTAAGACCCTAGCCCTCACTGCAAAGAACCAAAATATGCCGAGGTTGGGGGGAAATGGGGCTTAGGTCAAGGAATCAGCTTCTCCTTTATAGGGCACTGTCTGGATGTATGTTGCAGAGCAGCAAACATGCCTTAAGCATTTTCTTGGCAGCTGAGGAGGTGCTAAAGGAAATAATTCCTCATTGGGCAGGATCTCCTCTATTGGTTGTTCCTTAAACACTAGACACGGACATTTTGCTGTAACTCCAAGCGTCGATCAAAATGCAATCCCTCCTGGCCACGGGACTTGGGAGAGACAGGGCCAAGACAGCCAGGGAGGCAAGAGCTCTAAGGCACCGTGTGGTGCCCACAGACGGAGGCGCTGAGGAGGCGCTAAGGAGAAATGCACAAGAACTGTTCGAAAGAAAGAAAATGCAGCAAGCATGTGCTTGAGGGTTTGCTGGAGGTCGAGGGTCGTTGAGGCAGAGCTGGTCTTTACGACTATTCATTAAACATTTTTGACATGCCTACTATGTGCCAGCCTCAGGGCGGGGACAGAAGGGCTAGGTCGAACAATCCAAGGGCCGCCGTTCATCCAAAAAGCCGTATGTGAATGGCACAGGCTGGAGCTATACAAGGCTTCCCATTGCTCCCTGAGCCCCTGTGCCCACCCTCGCCCCGGCCCCCCAGCACCTCTTCCTGGGAGTCCTGCAGGGCCTCTGCCTGAGTCTCTGTGTCGCGTGTGTTCTGCATCTCAGCCCTTTCCACTCCAGCCTTCTGTTAGGTTTAAAGTCACCGCCATGCCAATGGGACTTTGCACTTGCTGTTCCTTCTGCCTCCAACCCTCTTCCCCGGCCCTTCCAGGACTAACTCCTCATTCCCTTCTCAGCTCGCAAGTCCCCACCTCAGGGAAGCCCTTCCTACCTGGGCATCCTCATCCTCCACAGCACACACAGGAGTCCCATGTTCTTGTTCACTTTCTCAAGAGCACCTGTAACTCTCCAGGATGATCTCATTGGCTTGTTTGTTCGTTTCCATGTTCATTATCACTCCACTGGAATATGAGCCCTGGAACTGAGGCCCCATCCCCATGTCCATGGTACAGCAGGTGTCCCTGTGTGTTAAATGAAAGAAGATGCAGAACCTCTCTCCCTGGGGACCCCCAGTCCAGAGGGGAGCAGAGAGACCAACAGTTATCAACTTGAACGCTGATCAACCACCGGCAAATTCCCTTTCCAACTCACTCAGCCGCAGACGCCGTAGCAGCCTCTGCAACGACTCTGGCCGACAACCCCACCCCCGCCCCGCCCGGAGTCCTGGCCCCAAAGAAAACCGTGACCCCAAAATTAAGGATTTCTCCCTGGACCTGGTTGCCCCACACAAGATGGCTTTGGAACAGGGAAGGTATTTTTAAATGTTCTTGCAAGTGCCAAAGTGTGTCTTGTTAAAAATAAGGTTTGTGTTCATTGAAATGCCGCTCAGGTTCGCCATTCTGTGGCAGTGTTTAAATTAACCACATTGTGCACCGAGTGAATTCCGAACAGCATGTGAATCATTCGGGGCGAAAAAGTTAGGAGTGATATTTGCTAAAGTTGGACCTTATTTGTGCTCCGTGTTTACCTAACAAACGCTTCTATAGCACTTACTCCGCGCCAGGCACTGTTACACGTGCTTTGCAAATATCAGTGCCTTTAGCCCTCATTCAAGCCCACCGCACTCCCTGTTTTACAGTTGAGGAAATCAAGGCATGGATTTAAATCGCTTACACAAAGTTCATAGGGTTTGTGCCCTGCAGGGAGTTTTACTGCCAACGTTGAGGCCACAGGGAAAACCTGGCCGATAATCCACCCTGCGAGAAGCCACCCAGCTCTCGCCTGTGTCCTTTTTAGGAAATGTGGGATTCCTTGGATTGCCTAGGTAAGGAGCTTCCCGCAGCACTGCCCTTCCCCTGCCGGGGCATTTGGCAGCCTTTGGGGCCCTGCAGATAAAGTGACCATCAGCATCCTTTTAAGAGTGTCCTTCTGTGGTTCCCCGTGACCCCAGCTTAAAGCCAGCCTTCCCCAGCTGGCTCGTGCCCCTATCTTGTCCCAGTAATCAGGTCCACCCTTCCGGATTTCCTTCATGCGCTCTTCCAGATTTCTCACTTCCCCCCATCCGGCTCAACTCCTCTCCCTAAATGACTCAGCTCAGATTCCGCCTCTTCCAAGAGCCTTCTGGGCTCCTCTGGCCCCATTTACCCTCGTCTACAGAACTTCTCTGGTGCTTATAGAATCTACTTGCAACTTGCGAGCCAGTCTCATTGTGTTTGTCTTGTGTTTGCAGTTAGAGTCTGTTCCGGGAATATAGGACGTTGGTGGATTCAAATCCCCTGCCTGCTGGTTACATGACCTTGGGCAAGTCCTTTCGTGTCCGTGCCTTGGTTTCCACCTCCACAAAATGGGCATGATAGTAGTTCCCCAGTTTCTCTAGGGTTGGGTTGTTTCAAAGTTTTTAAACGTTTATATTTATTTTTGAGACAGAGACAGAGTGTGAGCGGGAAAGGGGCAGAAAGAGAGGGAGACACAGAATCTGAACCAGGCTCCAGGCTCCGAGCTGTCAGCACAGACCCCGACGCGGGGCTCGTGAGATCATGACCTGAGCCACGACACTTAACCGACTCGGTCACCCAGGCGCCCCGTAGGGTTGTTCTGAAGACATACCAAAATAATATGTGTAAAGTCTCATAGTCTACACTTAATCTATGGCGGAGGTCAGCAATCTTCTTTGGTGAAAGAGCCAGATAGCAGGTACTTTAGACTCTCTGGATCAGAAGGTTTCTGTTGCAGCTTTCCAACCCTGTTGCAGTGCGTCAACAGCCATAGGCAGTATGTAAGTAAGTGCAAATAAAACTTTATTTACAAAATAGACAGCAGCCCTATTTGACTCACAGGCTTTTGTGTGTGGACGTGGTTAGTGAAGCAGTCTTTATTATGATTCTCTCGGAAATGCTGTAAAGGGGCAGAAAACAGAAAGTCCTCCCCTCCCTCCAGGACATAAACGTTTTGGGGAGAGCAGGACACACAGCAGACAGACAGGAGGGGGACATTGTGGGTGCTGGGGAGGTGCTATGGAGGGCTAAGGCCCAAACCTACGAATACAGAGGGGTGGGGGTGAGGGCTCAGCATGCAAGGGTATCATGGGAGGAGCTAGATCAGGCTTACCTTGAATGCCACACTCATTCAGGGATTCACTGATTCCCTGGCGTAACACGTGTTTACAGAGCGCCTACTGTGTGCCACGTGTGCCGTGTGCCAAGGCCACGAGGAAGACACACAGAAACCCCTACCCTCATAAGAGCTTACATTGCAGTGGAGGAGGGAGATGGAGGCCCAGAAAGGCTGGATGACTTCTCGAGGGTCACGTTGCTGAGAAGCGCCCCTTGGTTTTTCAGTGTTGCAGTGGCCCGAGCACAGGGTTTGGGGTCACACTGACCTGGCCCCACTCCTTTGCCCACCGGCCCTCATCTTTGTGGGGCTCAGTTTCCCTGACTGTAACACAAGGCCCATGATCCAGGCTCCCTGGTTTTTTTTTTGTTTGTTTGTTTTTTAATGTTTTATTTATTTCTAGGAGAGAGAGAGAGACAGCATGAGCAGGGGAGGGTCAGAGAGAGGGAGTCACAGACTGAAACAGGCTCCAGGCTCTGAGCTGGCAGTCAGCACAGAGCCCGATGTGGGGCTCGAACCCACGAACCGTGAGATCATGACCTAAGCCAGACGTTTAACTGACTAAGCCACCCAGGCGCCCCCCGGGCTCCCTGTTAATGCAGGATGGCTGGGATCTCAACGCATCCCTGCTGTTAGATCCCCTGGATTGCAGCTTCCTGAGCGCCACCCCCCGCCCACAACCAGGGCCTCTCTTCCCAGATCTCCTACCTGACAGGGGACATTTGTTAGATACTTTGTCACGCTAAATAGTGATGTGTTCTGATGGGGTGAGACAGCCCTTTGGGACAGAATTTCTGGGTCTTCTTCTGGGAAAGTCCCTGAGTGAAGGAAAGCTGCACAGAGCACCCCCCGCTGGGCCCCTGAGGTGCAGACCCCATTCTAGGGGACGGACTTTCCTTATTCCCATTTTACAGAGCAAGAAACCAAGGCTGAGAGAATGAGACACACCCCCTACTAGACTTCGACTAATCCACAGCTGACGGAGAATCCACTAGGAACTGGACACAGTCTCTTCTCTATTCTCAGGACACCCCTGTGAGGTGGGGATGACCCTTCCCATCTCTCACTCTTCTGTCACTGAGACAGAACTTGCGGAATAGGATCAGTCTCAAGTGTACGGCCAGATGAGTGTCTGCTCTGTTTATCCCTGTGGGACTAATTCCCCCCGAGACCCAGTTATAGCTCAACTTGCAGCTCTCCAGGGGCTCCCAGGCCGCTTTCCAGGGGATCCTTCCTCGCCCTCCTGGGGGCAGCCCCCCCTCTGACTTCGATCACAGTGGATAGGTTCTGCCTACTTTTGAACCTCATACCGATGGAAACAAAAAGTACGTTCTCGCTTGCATCTGGCTTCTTTCACGCAGCGTGTCTGCCAGAGCCCTCCATGTTGTCGTAGGCATTCGCGGGCCACTCTTTTTCAGTGCTGTGTAGTACTCCGTCCTATGAACCCATCACAGGTCGTTCAGCTCTTCCCCGCTGAGGGCAGCTATTACGAATATTTAAGCTATTCTGAATCAAGTCCCTGAATATTCATGCCCTGTCTTTGGGTGGACATACATTTTCATTTCTCTTACTCAGAGTGGGATGGTTGGGCCATAGGGTACGTGTATAGTTTTCCCAGAAACGGTCAAAACATTTTCCCAAGTGGCTGTTCCGCCTGACATTCCCCCCCGCAGAGCGTGAGAGTTCCTGCTCTTCCACATCCCGTCAAACCTTTCATCCTGTTCAACATTTTTATTTTAGCCACCCTGGTAGGTGTGTAATCATACTCATTTCATGGAAGCAGAAACTGAGGCTCAGAGATGCTGCGCCCTTTGCCCCGGACCATATAGCTTATGGATACTGGAGCAGAGACTCAGGCTCTGTGAGGTTCTGAGACTGATGCAGCCAGAGTTCAAGGCAAGGAACTCAGGAAGGAATCAGAACGGAAGAGGTGCTTTTCAATGTTTGCTGAACATGAAGCAAATGATTGAAAATGAGAACGCTCATCAGTGGCAGTGACGGGCCAAGCCGGTGCTCATCCCCCCTGTGGCACGGTGCCTTGGGTCCCCTCCAGCGTCCCCAGGGAGAGCCCGGGCTCCCTGGTAACCCTGAGCTTCCCATCTACACTGCCAGGAACACAGCCCTAGGAGCTTGCCAGGGAAGACTGTTCTTTTGTGAGCTGGCAGGACACCGTCTGCATTCTGCAGCCCAGGGCTCTCTCGGAGTCCCCGTCTCAGGGGCTGTGCTGTCCCCAAAGGCACTGGTTGTTCCTCTCAGGAAAACAACCCATTCTGAGGTCGGGAGATTAATGAGGACGCCAGGGCTGCTGGAGACTCCCGCTGCGCTCTGGCCCTGCGCTGGGTTTCTGGAGCCCTGGGCTCCCGTGGGCGTGCCTTGGGAATTAAGGCTGGGGCCTGGGACGCCAGAAAGCCGAGATCCTCCACCGGCTCTGCTGCTGTCTTGCTGGGTGATATCAGGGAAGCTGCCTTCCCTCTCTGAGCCCCTGTCAATGTGCACGAAACGGAGATCCTGGCTAGGAAGCTAGGGAGGCTGGGCTGACGTGTCTGGGGCTCAGAGGCCTCGCTCAGTATCTCCTGGAGTAACTTGGCAGCTTGGCCACATTTTAGGGCCACCCAGCCCAGTGCTTATCAAGTTCCGGATGCTCCCTCCAGTCTATGTGTTTCTCTAAGTCACATTTTTAGAAACTTACACCTGTCCCAACCGGGGACACGAAGGAACCACTGGCTTGAAGCACCGCGCGTCTGTTTTGCCAAGCAAATAATACAATAAACACACGAGCTACTGACGCAAAGATGACCTCCCTGTTACATCAGACTCCAGGGCCAGCTCTTCAAATAGACTCCTGCCCTTTGAATAACCATCTGGTTGAACTCTAATAAGGTGAAATATGGCCAGAAGCACTGGAGTCCGCGAGGAGGAGGAGCGGGGCCTGTGGGCCCTGCCACTCATCTGGTTCCAAGTCCGTCCACTCAGGGAGGTCAGCACAGGGTCTTGTGCATCTCTGGGGACGTGGTCCGGAGGCCAGGTTTGAGGCTTTGCTCTGCCAGCTAGCTGGAGGGCCTGGACAGAGCCTCAGCCTTCTCATCTGTGAAATGAGCACCTTAGCAGCATTCAGGTACAGAGCCCTGGAGAAAGTTAGACGACCCATGGGAAGGTTTACTAAGTGATCGTGTGTGCCTTATGCATAAGAGATGATTTAAAAATTGCCTACCTTGTTAGGAACCAAACACATGGGGGTCTGCAGGGTCCAGACCTTGCATTATTTCCAGAGTTAGATTCTCCCTCAAATAATCAGCCCCCTTCTCCGTCATCCTGGAAGGCTATTGACTTGGGCAACGTGAGCTCACGTGAGCTGCGGAAAGCCAGAGCCTCCCACCCAGTTCCTCCAGAGGAAGCAGGAGCATCACAGCTCAGCGAGCCGGCGGCCCGGGGGGAATTCTCAGGACAAGGACCCTGTGTGCACCTGTTCTGCCTTCCCTTCCATAGGCTGGCTCTGCCTGCACATCTCCAGGGTCAGCGTCTGTATATCCCTGGCTTGCTAAAGAACTGTCCCTAACTCCCCAGCACCTCTTGGCTTCTCTAAGGGACCCCTCACCACAGACACAAAGCCCCCTGGTACTTTCCCACCTCCCTGGTCCTTCTGTAAACCCTCAGGTCCTGATCTGAGAATCTCGCTGTCTCCAGAACATTCCCTGCGCTTGCCCTTCCGTCTCCAGGTCTGCTCCTGCTGGTCTCCAGGTGGACCGGGCCTTTTCTCTGTTTCCATGAAGGCCCAGCTCTGTCGTGCCTGACATCCCCATCTCCACGTCCCCCGCAGCCACGGACATGTCCTCTTCTGTCTCTGACTTTCACATATATATATATACCTGTCTTCAGCTCCGATCTACACTAACCACTTGCATAGGGTGTGAGTGTGTGTGTGCATGTGTGTGGAGTGGTCCCAGCTCCTGGCATTAAAACCATTCTCAATCTTTTCCCCAAACACCTCTTAGGGTCATTGTCCCATCTGAGCCTGTTTGCCTCTGTTTTCTCATCTGCACAATGGATATAACAGCAAGGCCCACAGGCTCAGCCCTTTCCCACTTGCCCCCAATTCTGGAATATGGTTCAGATGGCTCTTTTCTGGTCATGGCGCTTGAGTCAGGGGGTGGGGTGGAAACCATCCCCTATTCCAGCCCTTCCGCTCAGGGATTCCCCAGGGGGAACAAGCTCTCCTGTGACCCCAGTCCCTGAGCAATCAGGAGCAGGTGGCTTCATCAAGGAATCAGAAATCCTCGTCTTTAGTCAGAAGCCTTGCGGACGTGAGGCAGGCCTGGGAGGCAAGTCAGCCCCATCTGAGCTGGTGAGAGGAGCTGTTCCCACCGCGCACCCTACCCCAGGTCTCCCACAGTCACATACCCTCCCCTGGCCCCCGCTCTCCACCCCCGAGTGAGCTGCCCCCTCTCCCCATCCTGCTGAGGCCTGTTTATTCTTTGGAAAGTAATATTGGAAGCTTCGTCAGCTTCCTTCCATTCATGACCTAATTTAATCTTAAAAACATCATGCAAAGTAGATAGTATTTTTAAATATCTTTTCTCCATGTTATGCAAGTAGCATAGGTACAGTGAAAACCAAAGAGAAATTAGAAAGTTAGAGAGAAGGAAAAATAAGAAAATACCACTCAACCAGTATATCGCACCCATCTCTCACATGAGAAACAGAGGCTCAGGAGCACAGAACGACTCCTGTGATGTCACACAGTCGGCAAGTCGCAGAGCTGGGGTTTGGAATGGGGCTCTCCAGTCATCCCCTATGATCCCACCCCGCCCTCGTTTCAAACTACTTTTCTAAAAGATTTAAAAAGTGATGATTCAACATTATAGGACGTTTTCTCAGCAGAAGGGGAAAATACCACCACCATCATATTTTGTATTCCCTTATGCCCTTTTTTTTTCTTTTGCATTCTGCTGTTACACAGATGTAATTATGAAGTATGATCAGTTTTATAGGGTACTTTATTTGGGTTCATTTCTCAGTGCTCATCTATAACACGGGGAGGATAGTGCTGTCCGCCCCACCCTCTGTCTCCACCACCTTCCGGTACCTGGAGCCTCCCAGCCGATAGTACAGTTCCCATCGGGGGTGTGGTCAGCTCTAAGTCGGAAATTGAATAACAGCCATGGTGCTCACCAGGCGCGTGCTCTGTGCCCGGCACCAGGCTAGGTTTTCCACACGTTCTCCTCTCTCCTCCTCCCGGGGACGGGGTGCTGCTACCTTGGCCCTTTCACAGGAGGGCTGGCACTTACCAGCCCCCAGGAGATCCTGAATCCAGGCAGTGTGGCTTCAGAGCCCCACGCCCTTGGCCCCCTCGCTGGGTGTATGAGACTCAGAGCTGAGACTGTAGTGCTGCCCAGGGTACCAGGATGTTACTGGCGCAGGCAAGCTGGGCCCTTCGGGAGCGCCCAGCAGGGCCTGGGGGGAGGAAGAGCTGGTGCCCAGATGGCTGGCACCCACTGTCCCAGGGAGCCAGTCTGGTCTGATGCATTGGGCAAAAATATGCCCAAGGCACCCCTGGACGTGGGGGCGCCTCCTTAGAAGGAGGGATGGAGGGGGCGCCTGGGTGGCTTAGTCGGTTAAGCGTCCAGCTTTCGCTTAGGTCATGATCTCGCGGTTCGTGGGTTCGAGCCCCGCGTCGGGCTCTGTGCTGACTGCCAGCTCAGAGCCTGGAGCCTGTTTCAGAGTCTGCATCTCCTCTCTCTCTGACCCTCCCCTGCTCACGCTGTCTCTCTCTCTCCGAGAAATAAATAAAAATATTAAAAAAAAAAAAAAGAAGGAGGGATGGAGGACAAGTCAATAGGAAGAAATGTCGAGACGGGGAAAGACCCTTGCCTAGTTTGCCCTGAGAACGCCCACAGCCAGGTGGGTCCCCCAGGCAGAGGACTGGGCAATTCTGCTCTAGGGAGATTCACCGGCCCCCAAAGAAACATCCACAGATATTGCTACACTGGGGCCTCCCAGTGCACAGCCCACCTCAGCCACCCTCCATGAAGCCCCCCTTCACTGATCACCCCCACAGAGCTCCCAAGCAGCTGTGTAGTGCTTCTCCCCTACATGGAAATAGACCTCCAGGCTCCCTCAGCGGGTGTCTGAAGGAAACAGAGACCAAACCAGGAGAAAAAAAAAACTGGGAGAAAATAGAGATGATACAGCAAGCAGAAGATAACTTTGCAAAGCCACTCTAATTAACATCTCAGAGAAAGAAGGTACTGCGACCTGGAAACAAGCAATACAAGGGCTATTGGGAAGAAAAAAAAAAAAAAGAACTCTTGGAAACCAATGTTTTAAAGTTGCAGACACGAATATTTCAGTAGAATTTGTAATGGGGGTAAACAGGCAGGATCTCATTGCTGAGCGGGTGTTTGGGGAAGAGCTGGTAAAAGAATAGGAGAGGCTTCTGGCTTTGAGGAAGTAGGACTGGGCAGAGCCCCTATTTGCGGAGCTGGCAGCCCAAGGAGGAAAAGCAGGTTATGGGAGGTCAATCATGGATTCATTTTACATTAAGTTGGGCTGTAGGAAGACCCACCAGCGAAGAAGCAGAGGGTTTCCACCCAGTAGGAGGAAACTCTCAGAGTTGGGAGCCCGGCACCTCATAGGACATTGGCCAACTTTTTTCAAAGGGAAACCCGAGCCCAGCCTCTAAAATGCTTGTTAACAATACAGAGTCCCAGGCCCGCCAGACCAACAATACAGAGTCCCAGGCCCGCTGCGTCCTGGGGGGAAGGTGTATGCATTTCAACAAGCTCCCCTGGAGTCTGATGCAGACCGGAGTTTGAGACCTGCTGATCTTGGGAGTGGGTGATAGGCAGAGATCCCGGGGAGAAATGGAGAAGTCAGGATAAAAGGAGCCAAGAGAGAAAGAAGTAGGTGTAAACTCTGGAGGACACTCACGCGTTATGCTCTACCATCCTGGAGCGGTGGAATTATTACCAATTTCAAAATAGCAACAGCTTTTTGGTATTCAGCAGCAAAATCACTGATTCAGGAAGCAATTAACATAGACATTCAATCAATTATTCATTGCATCACTAATGTGTAGCAGCAATCAAATTGGCCTTTTAATATGTATTTTTTCTTTTAATTAACCCTGTCCAAAACGAGAGTAAAGATCCCATGAAGAAATGTATTCGGCTTGATTTAAAAAAGGAGGAGAAGGGGGGGAAAACCATTTTATCTCATCATCCTGTCAAAGGAATCTGCAGGCGGAAATTGCTTTGTGTGCTGCTTGATGTCTCGCTCACGTGGCTTGAGAAGCACCAGGAATCCCCAGATCCAGTCTGCAGGTGCCTAAGATCCCACCGTTAGCGATTAGATGAAGGCTGTCTGTGACAGAGTAGAAAGAGCACTGGACGAGGAGTCAAGAAACCTGGCTTCAATTTTAGATCTGCCACAAAGTTACTGAGTGACTTTGAGGTTGCCTCTCTCTCTCTCTGAGCCTTGGTTTCTTCTAACAAAGGAAGACACTTTGCTAAACGGTCTCCTAGCTCTAACAATATTCTCCTTACGTCACCACTGCAAACGCTGTTTGGCGTATTAGTAGGAATGAGTTTATGCCCCTTCTTTTAGGAAGTGAGGGTTGAGAAGCCAGGCATAGTCATCTCAGAGCCCTTCACTTGGGGGACTTAATGATCACTTCTTACAGCGCTGTTGGAGAACACCGTTACACCACATGTGTCCCCCTGACTTCTAGTCATTGCTGACATTTCTCAAGCACCGCCTGTGTGCCCAGCACTAAGTGTTTCGTTAGTGTGGGTTTTTGTTGTTGTTGTTTTGGGTTTTTTGTTTGTTTGTTTTTTCTTTTTTTTTTTTTTTTTTTAGTAGGCTTCATGCCAGCACAGAGCCCAATGCTGGGCTTGAACTCACCACCCTGAGATCATTACCTGAGCTGAGATGAAGAGTCGGACATTTAACTGACAGAGCTACCCAGGCACTCTCCAAACTGAAGCACTTAGCTAGAGCCTCCTGTGGATTATTTTCATTGAATCCCCCCTACAATTCTATGAGGTAGTCTGTTACTATCCTTGTGTATCAGTTAACTTTGGCCATGATAATGCTGTGTAACAACAATGACAATGGACACAGTAAGAAGCACTTCTTGAAATCAGCAGTCTGCAGGTGGGTCAAGGGTTGGCTGATCCAGGCTGTCTCTGAGCCTCGGCCAGGAGCCAGCAGACTCATTGAGGGGAATGTCCTCGTGGTGACATGACAGAAGAGGCACACTTTGTCCTATCGGCCAAAGCAAATCACCTGGCCAAACGCAAAGCCAGGGGCAGGGAAACTGACTGCACTCCTAGAATGAGAGTAACTGCAAAGTCACTTAGCAAAAGGCTACATGCAGGGCCAGCTCAAGAATGAGGGTCAATTGTATGATCTTCCATGACTCCATTGTAGTGATAACTAATCCTCACCAAACAGGATTGTTTAAATAGGGGAGGCCATGGGAAGTCATCCAGGACACAGCTGCGTGCAGCGGTGGAGGCCCACAACACTCATTGTCTTTAGGTAAGGGTTAATCCAGGGTTTAAATAAACGTGCCCCCACCATCGCCACCATGACAGTGATTTTAGCTTTCTTCAGCGCTTTGCAACCCCATCCAGAGCTTTTAACATGGCATTCAGTGCTTCTGGGAGCTAAACTTGAATGGCCTGGCCAACTCATCTGGCTCTCCCCACTTCCCAGCCCCCGCCTCTTACCAGACTGTTGGACACATACTCATGTCCCTTCCTTTGCTCATGTGGACTTCGTGGAAGCCCCCCAGGCTTCTGTGTCTAGGTGAGGGCCCCCTCCGCCATGCCATCTGCCACTAGAAACTCTAGGCAGAGAGGCTTGTGTGGCACCGCTGGCTCTCACAGCCCAGGGGGCCTGAGGCCACAGGTCACCTGCCCCACCCCTTGGTATCCAGGCTGTGGCCACAGGGCAGCCCTCCTGCCCTTGGGCAAGGGCCTTCCCCAGCATCTGCCCATCCCAGAGGGCCTGGAGAACCCCAGGATACGGGGCCAAGTCCGTCTTGGGAAGAGTCCCCACCTTTTCACATAGGGTAACTGCGACATGTGGAATGGCCAAAACACCTCCCTTTCCTCAGCCCCCAGAGTTTTAGACTGGGCTCTTGGACCAACTTACACATGGAGAAATTTGTCTCTTCATTTGGGACCCAGGATCCATGAAAAGAATGAAGTAGGCCAACTCACTGACCCAGACTTTTATATTTAAACCCAGCTTTCTGTGTGTGCCTCAGTAATAATAGTGAGAATTTATCTCCATTAAGAACCGGGGAGCAGAGTGAACTCAGGTGGGCACAGTGGGCCTCTCCTGCATGGTGAAGGAAGGAGCCTTTCAGGTGTGGGTCAAGATGGTGAGATCTGAGCGTCTGAGAAGTCAGAGGGAAAGCAGTCTGTCCTTGAAAGGGGCAGGAAGCCTTTGACTCTCAGCCAGTGAAGTATTGGGCTCAGCTCCAACGGTGGCCAACCTGTGCCAACTCACTGTTTAACACGCCAGGGGGGTTCCATGTCATTCTCTTCACCAAGAAGTCAGTCTTTGTGTTCACGTAAGTTTGGCCAGAGAATGTGAGGAATCTACCTTCCTAATCCTCCTTAATTATGGGGGGAAATGAGTTGGGTAGTTGACAACCATTTCATTGTTTCAGGAGGGCCTGCTAAGGCCCACTGCAGCTCCAGTCCAGCCTGCTAGGAATACATTGATTTCTTAAAATCATGAACAATGGACCAAGTTGGTCTTGTGTCTAGGCAGGGTAGGTGGTCATCTTAATGATGTGACTTGAGGGATCCCGGGAGGCTGAAAATCCCTCCCACTCATCCAATGGCTACAGCGTATGGGTTCACCATTGGTGCTTATATCGTCAGTTCCAAAATGTCAGATTGTAATTAGCTCTGGAATCTGGCTAGTTCAATGTCCTGGATGAAAGTGCTCTTTGAGGATACCTGAACAGGCTCCTTATTTTAGAGTTAAATTAGTGGCAAAGCAGAGTTAGAGCTTCTCGGTCCAACACTAAATTCTCGACATCAGCGTGTTATCACCTTTGCTGTGCAGCTCAGTCTCCTAAGGATTAAAATGCACATTCTGGGGCACCTGGGTAGCTCAGTCAGTTAAGTGTCCGACTTCGGCTCAGGTCATGATCTCACAGTTCGTGGGTTTGAGCCCCGTGTCGGGCTCTGTGCTGACAGCCAGCTCAGAGCCTGGAGCCTGTTTCAGATTCTGTACCTCCCTCTCTCTCTGACCCTCCCCTGCTCACACTGTCTCTCTCAGAAATTAATAAAATAAAATGAAATGAAATAAAATAAAATAAAATAAAATACACATTCTGGGTCAGCAGGTTTGGGGTGTAGCCTGCATTTCAGACATTCATTCAATGTCAGATGCTCCCTCATTCAATCCTCATGACAATCCTTGGAGGAATGTTAGTATCTGCATTTTGCAGATGAGAACATTGAGGCTGAGAGAGTTAGGTAATGTGGCATGCAGAGTAACAGCCCCCTAGAGATGTCAGCATTCTGATCCTTGGAACCTGTCAATCTGTGACAGATACGGCCACAGATATTTTGTAGATGTGATTAAGGCTAAGGATTTTGAGATGGGGTGATTAGCCTGGTTATCCAGGTGGGACCAATCTATTACAGAGTAGAAAAACTTTCCTAGCTGTGGTCAGAGCTGTGATGACGGAAAGAGGTTCAGAGATATGTGATATTTTCTGGCTTTGAAGATGCAGGGGGGAATGATCCAAGGAATGCAGGCTGCCTCTAGAATCTGGAAAAGGCAAGAAAATTGACTCGCTCCTAGTGCCTACAGAGAATAAGGCAGTCCCACCGATGCCTTGATTTGAGCCCAATGGGACCTGTGTTAGAATTTGAACCTCTGTGATTATGAGATAATGCATTCGTGTCGTTTAATGCCACTAAGTTTGGGGCCGATTGCTATGACAGCAACCGGGGTGTGTGTGTGTGTGTGTGTGTGTGTGTGTGTGTGTGCAGATTTTGGTGCCCAGAGTGGGCTGTTGCTTTAACAAATAATGTGAAGCAGCTTTGAAACTGGGCAGTGGGCAGAGGCTGGAAGATTTTTGAGAAGTATGCTAGAAAAACCCTAGATCTCCTTGAATATGCTGTTAGTAGAAGTGCTTATGGACAACTTGTTTAGTAATGACTCGGAAAGAAATTAGCATCGTGAGCGAACTGTGATGGACATAGGGGCATTAAAGGCACTGCCGGGGGTGGGGGGACACCTGGCTGGCTGAGTTGGAAGAGCATGCAACTCTCGATCTCAGGGTTGTGAGTTCGAGCCCCACATGGGGTGTAGAGATTACTAAAATAAATAAAAAGACTGTTAAAAAGGCACTGCTGCTAAGAGCTCAGGAGGGAATGAGGACCATGTTAGCAGAAGCTAGAAGGAAAGGGATCTTTGTTATGGAGGGACAGAAATCATGGCAGGATTGTGCCCTGCAGTTATAGGGAAATGGATCTTGTAAATGATGAATGCAGGTATTTAGCTGAGATTTCCAAGCCATGTGTTGAAGGTACGGTCTGTAGGAATCTTCCTGCTGCTTCTAGAAAAATATGAGCAGAAAGAGAGAAGGTTGAGGGTAGAATTACTGCACAAAAAGGAAGCAGGACTTGATGATTGGGCAGTTCTCTGCCTCTCTCACTTAGAAAAAGATGCTGAAATTAAGAACTTTGCTGTCAGATCATGCTCTAGAGAAAAGGCTGAGTGTGCAGCTCTACAAATTTTTGATAATACCTTAGAAAGATCAAAAGTTCAAAGGATTCAGCCACACAAAAGGCTCTTTGAAGAGATTATGGGTGTGAGTCACAGATGCCCTCAGTCAAACCCCAGAGTATCTCAGAAGCTTAGAAGTATGTTTCCTCAGCCACCTCAGCAAATGCCAAAAATTAAGGGATTATGTAGGACAGGCATGGGGATGAGGCTCTTATCTAACGGAGTGAGTCCCCAGGACATAACAGGAGACCCACAGGGTTCTTGAGAATGTTACGCCAGAGAAACACTACCAGCTTGGCCTGAAAGACAACATGAAATGAAAGTAGGCTGTCGGGTCCAAAACCCTGTGGACAGGGCACAGGGTGGTAAGACCACTCATCAGCAAGCCCCTGCTCCCTTTCATGAGAAAGGAGAGAGGACTAGAGGGTGGAGTGGTCAAGCCTGGAGCTACAGAGGATTATTCCCAGACGTTGAGACCTAATGGAACTCACCTGGCTGGATTTCAAAATTGCTTAGAACCAGTGACTCATTTTTCCTTCCACTTCTCCTGTTTTGAACAGGAATGCCTATAACTGATATCTTACGGTCGTCTTTAGGGAACAGGCAGCTTGTTTCTGGAGAGGAATTGTGCCCCAGGATGGATTAGACCCAGAGCCCCGCCACAGTTTGTGTGATTTGGCTGATGACATTTGGGACTTTGGAGCTGATGGGATTAGGCTGAGATTTTGAACTTCAAGTTGATATGGTCACGGGATAAGAATTTGGGGGGCCATAGGATGGACTGAATGTATTTTGCATCTGGGATGGACATGAGTCTCAGTGGACCTCAAGACAACCTGTAATAGATGAAATGAAGGTCCCCAAATCCACATCCTATTCCCGGGAACCTGTGCCTAAATTACCTTGTGTGGCAAAAGAGATCTTGCAGATGTGATCAAGGTTAAGGGACTTGAAGTGGGGAGGTTATTGTGGATTATCCAGGTGGCCCAGTCTAACCACATGAGTCCCCAAACTATAGAGAACCTTTCTTGGCTGCGTCAGAGAGCTGTGATAATGGAAGGAGGGTCAGAGAGAGGTGATGTTTGCTAGCGTCAAAGATGGGGGAAGGGGGCATTGGCCAAGGCATGCAGACCACCTCTACAAGCTGGGGAAAGCAAAGAAACAGATTCCCCCCTCGAGCCCCCAGGGAAGAACACGGCCGCCAACACCTTGATTTTAGCCCACGGAGCCCCATGTGTGAATTCTGACCACAGAACTGGAAGATGATACATTTGCATTGTTTTAGAGCCACTGTATGTGTGGTAATTTGTTATGGCAGCAATAGAAAACTAACACAGGCAACTTTCCCAAAGTGGCACAATTTGTAGAGATGGTATCAAACTTGGGTCCCTTTGAGCCCTGTGTTTCTGCTCTTTCCCCCATAATAAGCCGCATCCTGGTGGAAATTATCATTGACCTCTTTCTATAGGGCCTCTTCATTGTAGATGCCCCTGGGCATGTAACCCACAAAGTGCTGGATCTGCCTGGGTTTTAGACTGCAAACAACAGAGATTGACCCTGGATGGTTTGGGCAGAAAAATTAATTAAAAGCACATTGGGCCTTTGCAGGAACTCTCAGCAAGGACAGGGGACCAGGCTCAGGGCTGCTTGACCAGGATCAAGGCCCCAGGCGCTTCAGTGGAACCAGCCTGGGAAAGACCCGACTCCCAGCGTCGGTCTCACTGCCTGTGTGTTCATTAGCTCCCAATGCCAAGTCCAGGGTGCTACGTCTGGCCAAGTACCTGACTCTGCACAGCAAAGGTGGTGGGGAAGTCAGTTACATGCATTTTCAGCTTCTGGAGTGGGAAGGTGCGCTCTCAGTCCTCATCACAAGGTGGGCAGCTACTCATATAGAGGAAGGAATTCAGACACCAGGCGAAAGTAAATGACGGGTGTCCTAGGACAATGCGATAGTCTAAGCTAGATTTTAAAGATCCTTCCTGTGGTCTAGAGAAGCCATAAAAGAGCCCCCAGTAGGCCATCTGTTTAGCTTCCCAGTTTCATTCCCTGTCTTTCTCCTGGAAATTCTCCAAAGTCCTTTAGCCAACCAAGTGCTCTGATCTATGTTTGTAAAATAAATAGGTAAGTGCCCTGATCTATGTTTGTAAAATAGAGTAAATAGGTAGAGACAACCGCAGGGGATATAAAGAGCTGTCTGTGCTCTGAATTCTACCAGCCTGAAGTTTTGCTCACCTTTGGCAGGACCTCTATACTTCTTCCGTCTCAGCTCCTTCTCTGTCACCCAGCGACCTGAGCCCCTTGTAGCTCAGACATTCCCCCAAGGCTCTAAATGGCTCCGCTTAATAGTTTTCCTTGAATTCACTCCCTTCCATCAATTAACTGTCACCCTTAGCTTTGTCATGAGGAATGATATCCAGGGGGCGCCTGAGTGGCTCCTTCAGTTAAACATCTGACTCTTGGTTTCAACTCAGGTCGAGATCTCTTGGTTTGTGAGTTTGAGGTCCACATCAGGCTCCGCGCTAACAGTGCAGATCCTGCTTGAGATTCTTTCTCTCTCCCTCTCTCTCTTCCCCTCCCCTGCCCATGCTCATGCTCATGCTCCCGCTCTCTCTCAAAATAAAGAAACAAACAAACAAAAATTAAAAATCAATCAATAATTAATTAAAAAGGAATACTATCTGGGAAGCCAAGAATTATTTTCTAGTTACATTATTTTTTTTCTGGTTCATAAAAATAATTCATAATTACTAAAATAAGAAAAACCGTTGGTCAGGGTACCTTGTCAAAGCGTCCATACCACTCTATGGGAAGGGAAAGGAGTCAAGTCCAATTTCTTTCACTTCCTTACGTGGGACCCAGGACAAGCCACTTCCTCTCTCCAGGCGCCCGTCTCCCGGCCTACAAATTAGGGTGCGTTCTTCCAAGTAGGATGTGAGTGAGGAATGGAATGAAAATGTACCACCTGTGCAACCCGGACAGCGCCTTGCACATAGTAGGTGCTCAAATAACTAGTAGCTTTTGTTTTCCTTATTGTCATCTTTTGTCACTGTGGGTGGAGTGTGGGCTTTGAGGCCACATAAGGATTTGCCACCTGGCTCGGATACTCCCTGCTGTGTGAGCACGGGTAGCTCACATCACCTCTCTGAGCTGGAGTTTCTTCATCGGAAGAAAGATCTTCACAGAGGTAACGGGAGGCAACAGAGGAGGCTCAGTCGAGAGGCCACGGGCTCTGCAAGTAGGGACAGCTGTGATTATATTTGGCCTTATTGTTTTGCCCTGTTGATGGCAAATCTCCGTCCTTTTTTTCCCCACCCCCGACAATGGTCAGCTGGTAGGTTTTTAGTTTCCAGGGAAAATAGAAAACCAGGGCTATGTATCTGCGTTCTGAACAGCAGGACCCACGCCAATGGAAAGAGATTGTTCTGGGGGTTGGAAAGAATGGCCGAGGCTGGGAATGTGTTCTGAGAATCATTTGAGCAGCCATTAGGGGATGCTGCCTGATCTTATCGGGGAAGTCACGCATGATCCTCAGACCAAACAGGTGGCAATGGCTCCCTGAGGCCTTGCTTCCAAAAGGGCATTTTCTCAAGCAGTGGGAGCCAAAAATAGCCAGTTGTAAACTGATTGTTCAGCCGTCAGAATGGAGGTGTGGGAGGCAAACTAGCCCTGAGCTCCAGCCATGAGAACCTGTGTCTCTTTAGATCTTGGAACATTCGAGCTTTCTCTGAGCTTTATGCTCAGGAAGTTTCTCTTCCTTTGAATGTCAGGTGTGTGGATTTTCACACCATGAGCCACCCTTCCCTCCTGATTGTGTCAGAGGCCTTAAAAGCTAGGCCTTCTTTGAATATGTCCTGGACACACGTACTTTGGGAGTGTGAGCAGAGGAAGGGTGGGAGCGGGCTGGGTTAGCTCGGGTGTCATGGTCCAGGAAAGCACCACCACCCTTCCCAGTCTCCCGTCTGTGGGCTGCACAGAGTTAAGAGGGCTGCCTTTCATTCAGTAGGAGCCCCACACCCGCTCCATCAGGGCCTCGACCTGAGCCTCGGGCCCCAGCCCCTTTAAAAGGCCAAGTCCACCCTCCTTGGTTCTCCTTGACGCCCCGGCCTGGCCCCAGCAACAAAGGGCCTCTTCACTTGTCTTCCATTCGCCTGGGGAGCAGGAGTCATTTTTGGAGTTGGCCAAACAGGAGATATTGTCTTAGCCCTTCCCAGAAGACGGCCAATGCTGCCTCCTTCACACAATCTACCACCTCCTCACTGATCCCACAGGTACCGTCTGACAGCTCATCGATCCTTACGGTGAACCCAGTAATCATTCATTCATTCCCTGAGCACCTGTGAGGTACCAGGGATAAAACACAGTCCTGTTACAGGGCGGGCCCAGTCTCATCACTGTTTTCTTTAAAAAAAATTTTTTTTAATGTTCATTCATTTCTGAGAGAGAGACAGAATACGAGCAGGGGAGGGGCAGAGAGAGAGGGAGACACCGAATGGGAAGCAGGCTCCAGGCTCTGAGCTGTCAGCATGGAGCCCGACGCGGGGCTCGAACCCATGAACCATGAGATTGTGACCTGAGCCGAAGTTGGACGTTTAACCAACTGAGCCCCCCCAGGTCCCCTAATCATTGTTTTCTATCATCATGTTCCCATTTCCCCAAGCCCACCACATATTTGTCATATTCACAATAATAACAGTATATAGCTAACATTTATTGGGGGCTTGCTCTGCCCAAAGCACCTCTGCAAAGCACTTGGCATGAATATTCTCATGAAAATCTCACAGCTATCTTATAGAGCAGCCCCTGTTACCATCGCCATCCTGCAGATAAGGAAACAGGCCCAGAGAAGCCATGCATCTAGCCCAAGGCCACACAGCTGATACGTGGGGCTGTTGAATTGTGAAGCTAAAGCTAGTGGGTTGCTGGACCTTCTTCCCACCTCTGCGCCTCTTCGGTCAGCATGAGTAAAACTAGGATTAGCAAATGCATGTTAACGCAGGAAATATTATTCCGATTGGGTGATTCTAGAAACTGAGGCTCAGAGAGGCCAATTGACTTCCCTGGGTTCACCCAGCTGAGACTGGCTTCAGGTCTCCCAGTTGCAAATCAACTTTTGCTGCAACACATGACCCATGAATTCCAAAAGGGCATTTTGTCCTTCAGTGGACTTGGATTGGCTACAGCTACGATGAAGGCTTGTCGGTTGCAGACTATGCGCTCGGTCCCTGGCCCTGTCAGACTCTGGCTGGGAGGAGGGACCAGCACCAGAAGGAACCAGCTGTGGAAGGAGGGGGCTCGGCCTGGCTGTGAGTGGAGGGAGTGGGTCTAGTTGTCACCATGGCTCAGGGCCACTGGCATTTATGGGTGAGGATCAGGGGTGTTCTAGACGGTGAACATCGAAGACCTGTCCTGAGTCTGACACAGTGTTGAATGTCTTAGTGGACATTCATGTCAAAGAAAATCTTGTTTGTTCGTGTCTAAGCCAGAACTTCCCTCTGGGTTACATACTGACACTTAATATATGCTGGAATTTCCAGGAATGAAACTACCAAGTAAATCCAGGGAACACTGTACTTCGTGTTGTTCACAACTTCCCCAAGAACTGTCCTCTTCTGCAAACTCGGGGCCAGAAGTCCATGATATTTGAGATATTGATAGAGCAGCCCTGACTTTCCTGGTAGCTGTCACATTTCCAGTGATTCAGGCTCTATCTATGAATACATGCATTTAGCCCTCACTTCAACGTGTAAAAAAAAGAAAAAGAATTGACAGTATTCAGCTGAGCATTGTCTCTCTTCCAAATTTTCCATCCCAAGTCGAACCCATCATCTGACTGCTTCATTATGTCTTCAGGTGTCATCATGCCCAGGCCTTGCCACGTGGAAATGTCCATTGTGTTGTTAGAGATGAATTTCCTTTCATTTCTCCTCTGTGTTACAGTTGGAACTTGATAGACCAAATTACTTGTATTGATCGGTTATGTTTTCTGTGAATTTGCCTTCTAGGTAGTAAAAGGGGTACTGGATAAGGTAGAGCCAAGAGCCACAGGCACGGTGGACAGAAACGGTATTGCGTGTGCTGCCTTGCCTCTAATTATCTGGGATATAAGATCGAAGCGTGAACATTTGTTCTTACTCGAGGCCTCTGAAGTCATCTGTTTATCTTGTTTCTCCCACGGAACTATCAGGTGAACAGTATGCGTTGACAGATAATGAATGATGGGCATTTGGGTGGACAGATGGATGCGGAGATGGAAAGGCGAGAGTTTGGATAGACTTGGTAGGTGGACAAACAGATGAGTGGGTGGGTGGATTGATGGATAAGAATGTAAGTGAACAAATGGGTGGATAAATGGGTGAGTAGGTGCACAGACAGACATGGTGAGCAGGTGAACTGACAGGCGGACAGACACATTAAGTGGGTGGTCACAGGTGGATGGGTGAATGAACAGATTAGATAAGGTGGGCAGGCGGATGGACAGGTGACGGAGTGGTTAGGTGGAAGGATGGATGGATGAAATGAGGGAAGGTGGAAAATGAGGCACAGAGAGGTTTACTCACTTGGCCAAGGTCACACAGCTGGTCTGTAAGATTGGAGCACAAGCAGTCTGACTCCAGAGCCCATTCTCTTAATCCCTACATTGCATGTGATGAAGTAATTCGCCCAAGTCACCAGCTAGGAATAGGTGACGCCAAGATTTGAACCCAGATCTGTCTGAATCATTACTACCCCATTGGCTAAAGACTGGAGAAGAACATCGGGGGCATTTTGTGAACCTGTAACCTGAACCTCATCCTCAGGCAACCAGGGGGCTGGCAAGGGGCTTTGTTTATGCCTGGCAATTACACCATCAGTTCTGACTTTAGAAAGACAGTTTATCCTCCTGCATCAAATATATCAGGGCAACTAATTAGGCAATAAAGGCTAGGCTGCCTGAACAAAGGGAACTGCAAATTCTGTGGCTTAATCACGCTAGAGCATTTTTCCAGGGTAACACCGGCTACTCTAGCCTGACATAGATTCCCTATTCCACAAGGTCACTCACTGGCCCAGGTTCCCTCCATTTCATTGCTCTGCCACCACTTAGGATGTTACTCTCAACGGCATGGGTAGTCACGTCCCATTCTGGCTCACAGGGAAGGAGACCAGCTGGAAGGCACACACCCAGATGTTTTAAGTCAAGGTTTAGAAGTGAACACGTTATCTCCACTCATCTGCCACTCGGTGAGGTTTGGGTCACCTGGTGCATCCTACTGCAGGGGAGGCTGGGGCGACATGTAGTCCATCTGAGAAGCCATGTGCCTGGCCAAATTTCAATTGCTCTGGGAAAAGAGGAAAATGACTTTCGGAGGACAACAGGAAATCTGTCACATCTGGGAATTGTTGGGATGCAGAGTCATCACTGGGACAGAATGAGACAATGTTCAGGGAGCAGCTGGCACATGCCTGGCATGAGGTGGAAGCTTGGGACTGGTAGGTGTCACCACCATTGCTCTTAATGGATGTGCATAAGGGAACAGCGAGGCGTCTGGCCACAAAATCAGTACATGATAAGAGAGATCAGAGACATGCTGAGGCAGTTTCAAAATGGAAAGTCTGTAATGCCAGAATCTGGGTGGGGCAGGGTTAGGTGAGGGAATATTTTAGAACGGAGACAGGCTCAGTCCAGACCCAAGGTTGAGTGGAAGGCCTAAGGATGTTGGCAAGACATGTATGCCCCTCATTGCAGAGGAGGGAGGGAGAGGCTGTTGTGGCCTGACAGCCTACTCGTGGAGCCAACTTAGCTTAAGTGTGGTCATGGATGTGCTGGAGGCCAACAGGGACGCCAGAAGCCGCTCTAGGTACTTCTGACAGAGGGAATTTAATGCAGGGAACTTGTTGCATGGTGATAGAAGAACTAAAGCCACTTAAAGGACAGAGAAACAATCCAGGAATTAGCAAAAGCAGGAAGCTGCTGCCACCCATGGGTGTTATTAATCAGCCCTCAAGTTTTGTTAGCATGAGTCTGTTCCAGATGGACAAATCCCCCTGGACCTAGTGGGCAGGGTCAAGATTGCAAGCCTTGGAGGTAGGGCTGGACCCAGTATAGAGATCTGGCTGTATCCTTAGCTCTTCCTTCTCACCAGCGTTTGGGGGAAGTTTCCAGAATGGCAGCCCATGGCAACATATTCCATGTGGGGCATGTGTGTCATTTCTTATAACTACTGCTTACTCCCCTCTATCCATCCCTGCCTATCCCCCCTGCCTCTGCCTTACGATGTTCCCCATGTCCAGGAGATTGAACAGATTAGTCTCCATGTATCTGAAGGACCAGCTTGATCAGACATGGGGGTTTGTTTGCTTTGCCTTCTATGCATGGAGCTGGGCTTTGCAGGTGGAAGTCAAAGCATTAGCAGACCATTGGCAACTGGACTCCCATGGAGATCTTTTAATAATATATAAAAATATCAAATCACTATGAGGTACACCTGAACTGAGCAGGATATTCTATGCCAATTATATTTCAGTTAAAAAAAAAAAAAGTAAGATTTACTAGTGACTTCTGTAACCTACCCTATCTATAAACTCTCTTCATTATTTTTTTTCAAAAGCATCAGCAGACTTGGCTTTAAACAAGGCTCCACCACTTAGAAGTTGCGTGTCCTTGAACAAGCTGCTTAGCCTCTCTGAGCTTCACTTTCCTCATTTGGAGAATGAGAATGCTATTACTACCCTTGGAGGATTGTTTGCAGGGATTAATGAAATAATCATACCAAGGTAGCTGACACAGTGGCCTCGTTTTTCTTGTTCATTGTTGTTATCTAGGATCTCTGGTTACCGGGAGGCAAATTTCAGTGTAAGGGAAAGATTTCCAAGCAGTCTGAGCTGATCAATGTGGAGAGGCTGCCTTCATGGATGGGGAGTTCCCTTTTACAAAAGGTATGCAAGTGAAGCCTGATAATCCCCCTTTGTCAGGGTCCAGAAACCCCCTGGAGACAGAGAGAGGTTGGCTTGGATGCCCTATGAGGTCTCTGCCACCGCTGCATTTCCTGCATCCTGTCAGGACAAACTGGGGGCCTCCCAGGTTCAAGGAGACTTTAACTGTCAGACTTTATAAAGTCAATCCCAAACCAGCCTGGCCATCTCACCTCTGAGAGCAGAAGGGGGAAGGCCACGTAAGTTGGCCACCCAAACAGTGAAGGTCAGAGTGGCTCCGTGGTGGCGTGATTGGATTATTGATTTATCCGGGTGTAGTATGGAATAGTGGTTAGAACTTCAGATCCTGGGATCAGGCAGAACTGAGCCTTAGTCTTGCTGTAGCCACTGCTAAGGAGTTGACCTTGCAAAAATCACTTACCCACTCTGGATTCAGTGTCCCCGTCTGTAAAGTGGTGGATGGTGGTGTCTTCCTCATGGGTTGATATGAGATTTGGATGAAGTATTTCTTGGCTCCATGTTGAGCTCTAGCCAACACTCAGTATAAGGTGCTGTATCATTGCTACTCTAAGAATTACAAGAAAAGAGAAAAGAAAGGGAAACGAAAGGATTCGTGTCAGCCTATTTGTACACTGCAACAAGATTGAAGAGGAATGAACTAGAGAATCTGAAAATAATGCTCGGAAGGTAAGATGGAAGCGAAGGAAAGTTAGTTCACAGCATGTATGCCTCATACTTGGTTTTGAGTTTCCCAGAAGCCAAAGCAAAGGGAAACCAAATTTATTATGCACATATACACAACTGCAACCATACCTAATGCAAAAACAATCGTATTCATCCTGGAATGAATGGATGGGTATTCCATGACTTATTTCATTAACCTGCATCGATGGGCATTTCCTTTCCAATTTTCCTGTATGAGAAACAGCATTACAGTGAATATCCTAGTACCCACGTGTCCACCTGATCCTTGACTATTTACCTGACACTGGTACCAATTCACTGACCGTGCTGGAGCCCAGGCCTTCCTACTCTTCCTGAAGGGAAAAGGCAGATTGGATGGGATCATGGTCCTGAGAAAAGACTGGAACTAGAGACTGATAAGAGCTTGTGGGGGGGGGAGGGAGGGAGGGCAAGAGGTGGTCTAGGGCATCAGATATGTAGCCCTTGCTGCATGCTGAGTCCCCTCTCCTTCCCCAAGGGCCGCAGGAGAGATCCTATGGATTGGGAGGGGAAAATGGGGCGGCGCCCCAACCGCAGTGGGGGCGGTCCGTCATGAGATCATATGACATAGGAGACTGAGGACAGCAGCTCGCTCAGCCACCCACACACAGGCTCAGGCCGAACCCTCCAGCCACGCCAAACTACTCACCGTCCCCGTCATGGCTGCGTGCCTCCGCTCTGCTGTCCCCCAGCCTGGAACGCCCTCGCGTTGGTACTGGCCCCTGGTTAGCATCCCAAGATGGGGCTCAAGCCGTCTTTCTTCCGTGAAGCCTTTTGTCCCCACCGCACAGCACTCAAGAGTATTATAGTTCCTCCCAGGATGGAACGCGAGGGCTGTTTAACGGCGTTGGTGAACCTCACCCGCCCCCGCACCCCCTCCCCCGGATTCTGAGTTCCCTAAGAGTGGGGATGTTGTTTTGTTGAGTCCCTTGTGAACACACGTTCTAGAAATGCACGAGGATGTAGCTGTTATGTGAGATGTTCCTGGAGATGCAGGATGGCTTGGCAGTTAAATGCAGCAACTTTATAGCCAGAAAGGGCTTGTATTGTGGCTCGGCCATTCGCTAGCTGTGTGACTTTGGGCAAATCACATCACCTCTCTGAGCCTCAGCCTCTTCATCTGTAAAATGGGGATAGTAATACTGCTAGCTGACGTGTTCTGATCATGTGCCAGACACTGCAGATATTTGCTCATTTAAACATCAGAAGACCCCTGGGGAGTTAATGACTCCGATGCCACCCAGCACTTAGCATGTACGCCATGAAAGGCAGCTGCTGCCCTGCCCTGCTCAGGCCAGGCACTGTAGATCAGTCCACTTCTCCCTGTCACTCATTCAGACTGCCGGTTGAGCACCCACTGCATGCTGGGTGCAGTGCTAGGCTCTGAGAATATAACTATACACAGGACGAATGCTCTCTGCTCCAGGAACTCTCGGTCTGGTAGGGGAGACAAGAATCACATCATCACGCCAATAACTGCACAATTTCCGTCTCGGGAAAGTGCTATAGGAGACGTGCACAGAATGCTGTGTGAGCACAATGGGACCTCATTGATCAGAAGCATTTGTCAGGAAGAAAGCGGGGCACAAGTGGTCTAGGCAGAGGCAGCGGTACGTGCCAAGGTCCTGAGGTAGGAGTCAGTCTTCTGCCCTGGGAGCGGTGAAGCAAGGCCAGTGGGACCGGGGAACAGGAAATGGTGCTGTGAGGAGGGAGGGCAGGTGCCTACAAGATGTGTGGAGTTTGGAGAGCCAGTGAAGGATTGACTGAAGCTTCCTGTGAAAGGATCTAGCTTCCAGAAGATGCTTCTGCTGCAGAGGGGATTGTCGCGGGCGAGGGTGGAAGCTAGGAGACCAGGTGGAAGGTACCTGGGAAGGTGCATGGGAGGCAGCCGTGTCCTGAGATGGGGAAGCCTGGAGGAGGAGGAGCAGGCTGGAGGGGAGGACGGGGCTCAGTAGGGGCCACGGGCCATTGGCGGTTCTTTCCGGCTGTGAAGCCCTGGCCTTCAGAAGGGCCGGCCAGAGGGAGGTTCCTTGGGGCTTCCCAAAGCCTCAGAGAGTCGGAGCCTCTCTTGAACTCCGGCCACACTGCGTCCCTGCCTCTGGGGCCCGTCCGTGAGCCTTCCCGCCACACAGCGCCCGCTCCGGGGGCTCCCCCATCCGGCTCTGCCCGTGACACCTCGTTATAAAGGGCGCCCACTGCACGGTGGTTCTCCCTGGTTTGTTCGACAGCCCAGCTGCTGCCTTTGAGCTCTCCCATCTCATTATCCCCGAAGTCCCTACTTCTTTTTGTGAAAATTTAATTGCCTGCTAGATTTGAAAGGGCCTAGACCAGCTGTGCAGGTTTGGGAAGTCAGAGTCAAATGCACCCTGATCAAAGGCTGCGAGAGGCCGCCGCGGATCTCGCCAGCAGCCCCTCAAAATCCGAGCGTCTTCACTCCTCCCGAAATGGAAACCAAAGTGCTCCGCGCGGACACTTGAAAGGAAGCTTGTGAAACAATTCCCAGCATTTGAACCGCCTGCTGGCATCTTTAAGTCCTTGTGCTTGGGAAGCCGGAGACCCAGGGCTGGTCCTGAGCGCCCCCTCGGGGAATGCGCGCAGCGATGCCATTGGCGGGTCTTGTACCTCCGTGGAGTTCCTTCCAATTCAAGTGCAGGATGACTCTTGAGAAGCCAGGGAGTTCTGCGGGTTCTCTGCAAACCCCACCCTGCCCGCACCCCGCCTGCGGTTCTTCTCAGCAGGATGGGAAGGCCCAGGATCCAGATGCGAGCCCCAGAATCACAGGCGGGGTGACCTTGAGCGTGTCCGTCGGGGCCTTGGATGTGCCCATCTGTGCAATGGGCCAACCGCTTCACCGTCTACCTCACTAGGATTTCGAGAAGCCTCCGCGAGATGCAAAGTGAGGAAGCGCTTTGTAAACGAAAGCGGCACACCCCTGGGTGGCTACTCTTGGGTTTATCACGCAGGCCTTTGGAAACAGAGAAGCGGGCGGTGTTTCTCAGGGAAGAAAACCGTTTCTAAAATGTTGGAAAACAAATGAGCGTTTGAAGGGCAGGGATAACGGCTGTGAAGTTACCTTGAGAGCCGCGCAGTGTAAAAATAGCAGAAGAGGTGGCAGGGAGCAGCTGGCCTCACTCCTGGAGGCTGCCGGCCGCCTTCTGTTACTGTCCTCTCTCGTTCTCCCCTCCCCTCCCCTGCCTTCCTTTCCTCTTTCTGTTCTCCCGGGGTCTCCTCTCAGCCATCTATTTTCTTATACATTGGCTTTTTAATTTTTTTTAATGTTTTTATTTCTGAGAGAAAGAAAGACCGTGTGAGCAGGGGAGGGTCAGAGAGAGACGGAGACACAGAATCTGAAACAGGCTCCAGGCTCCGAGCTGGCTGTCAGCACAGAGCCCGATGCGGGGCTCGAACCCACAAACCGTGAGATCATGACCTGAGCTGAAGTCGGACGCTTAACCGACTGAGCCACCCAGGCGCCCCTACATTGGGTTTTTAAGAACTTTACCACTGTAACCATTTTTTAAAATATTTTTTTATTTATTTCTAGGAGAGAGAGAGACAGACAGCATAAGCAGGGGAGGGTCAGAGAGAGAGGGAGTCACAGACTCTGAAACAGGCTCCAGGCTCTGAGCTGGCAGTCAGCACAGAGCCCGACGTGGGGCTCGAACCCACGAACCACGAGATCATGACCTAAGCGAAAGCAGACGCTTAACCGACTAAGCCACCCAGGCGCCCCAACCACTGTAACCATTTTTTAAGAATACAGTTCAGTAGCATTTAGTGTATATGCACAGTTGTGTGATAGAGCTCTAGAACTTTTGCCTGGAGCAAAACAGAAACTCTGTACCCATGGAACAGTGATTCTCCCTCCCTGCTCCCCTCATCCATCTCCCTCTTTTGTTTTTCCCTTTTCCCTGGGTTCCATTTTCCCTTTTTTGTTCTAAGAAGGTTATGAGCTCTATAAGTCAAGAGTCTTTCTGTCCAAGGTGACTCAGACCGGCCTAAGCCCCCAAAGGAATTTTTAGTGGCTTGAGGAACTGAAACGTCCTAAGGTAACAGGCTTCAGGTACAGCTGGATCCAGGAGCTAGAACAATATCGTCAGAACCTATTCTGCTCTCCCCGTCTCTCAGTTCTGCCTCTCCCTGTGCTGGCTGGCTTCATCTTCAGGCATCTTTGCCTAGCATGGTGGTCAAGGTGGCCCCCAGCCGCTCCAGGCTTCCATTCCACCAGCTCAGCCACCCCACAGAAAGAGAGCACCCCCTTCCCTATAGTCTTAGCGAAAGTCTCGAGGCTTATTCTTATTAGTAGAAAGGTTGCATGCACATCCGTGGCCCAGTCGCTGCATGGGGACCCAGGGCTTCATTAGGTCAAGGCTGGGACTCCTATCCGCTTGGGAGCCCCAGTTGAGGTCAGTGGCATCCAAACTCCGCAGTCTGAGAGCGGGGGATGAGCAGTTCCCCGAAGGCATTCCCGGCTGCTCCGATGCACAGGAGGTGGCGCCGGTGCCCGCAGGGGCCCCGCAGCATCACTGCGCCGGGCAGCGCACTGTATATTCTGCCGGGTAGCGTCCGGGGTCCTGTCCCGCCTCCTCTGCGTGTGAGACAAGTGTCCCCGTGGTGTCCCCATCACATGGCCCTCTTGGTACCGTCTTCGGGCAGGAGGCAGCTTCGGCGTGTGCCTGGCCCAGTCCCCCTCCTCCCCCACAACTCGGTCCTGCCGCCACAGTGACCCACCTCCCGCTTCTTAGCAGGAAGGTGTAGAAACAGAACAGCCTCGCACAGATGTGGGTTTGAATCCCTGCTCTTCCATTGAGATACATGATAGCAGGAGGGGGTTGGGGCTCCTGGGTGGCTCAGTCAGAGCGTCTGACTCTTGATCGGCTGAGGTTGTGACCTCACAGACTCGTGGGTTCAAGAGCCACGTCGGCTCTGCACTGACCGCACGGAACCTGCTTGGGACTCTCTGCCAGCCTCTCTCTCCGCTCCTCTCCCACTCGTGTTCTCTCTGTCTCTCTAAAGAAATAAACTTAAAAACAATGATGGCCGGAGGAAGGATACAAACATTTGAGTCCTCAGTGACTGTGCCCTGCAGTCCCCGCCGCAATGCCCAGTCCTTTCCCCTCTCCCGTGAGGCCGGGCCATGGCTGGGCATGATGTCTCCCCCTCCCCGCCCCCGCCCAGCGCCTCCCTTCAGCTGGCCTCTCCCGCCCCCACCCCCCGTCCCTCTGCCACCCTCCTCCATCAGCTCTCCCACAGAAGGTTCTCCTCCTGCCTCCTTCTTGTGCAGCCGAGGCACGACCCCCCCCCACCCCCAGCCGCGGGAACCCAGCCTCGTCCAGCAGCCCAGATGCTGCAAAGGCGGTGAGGGACCAGAGTGAGATCCGGCAAGCGGTTTGACTTTTCCGACGTATTTTTATCCATCTTCAAAAGTTCACGCTTCCCAGCGTGTGCCCGCGGCCCGGCGTCTTCGCTTTCCTCCTCTGCGGGTAACATTCCTGGGCCCCTGGGACTGGACCTGTGTTCCGGAGCCCGTGGTGGCCGCCTCGGGGTCTGCGCCCCACGCTCACCTCTGTGTCTCAGACCAGAGGTCCAGGCTGGGAGGCCACACGTACTGTTTTAAATTTTTTTTTATGTTTATTTATATTTGAGAGAGAGAGAGAGAGAGCGCGCACGCGAGCAAACGGGGGAGGGGCAGAGAGAGAGGGAGACGCAGAATCCGAAGCAGGCTCCAGGCTCTGAGCTGTCAGCACAGAGCCCCATGTGGGGCTCAAACCTGCAAACATGAGATCATGACCTGAGCTGAAGTCAGACACTCAACCAACTGAGCCCCCAGGGGCCCCCATATATACTGTGTTAAATACCCTGCCAGGCAAGGAAGGAGGGAAGTCACCCCCCCACACCCCCACCAACATACACACACACCCATGGACTGACTCATATGGAAGGGGAGGAATTGGGGAACATGAGCACCTCCCCCCGCCCCCACCCTGGCCTGATGTTCCAGGAGAAAAAGTAAGATCTGAAATAATGCACAGTCCTTGGATCCAGTCCTGACTTTACCACCTACCCGCTGTGTGACCACGGGCAAAGCACTTCACCTCTCTGAGCCTCAGTTTTGTGCATGTCCAAAGTGGAGACAGTTGTGGCCTCCCTGGATGGTTGCTGTAGGCATTCAGTGACACAATTCAGTGGAAGAGGCTCGATGAATGTGAGTTTCCTATTAACAAAATAGGGAAGAATAGGCATCAATAAATCAATAAATAAATAGGCATCAACACATATTTTTTAATAAAATAGTACAAATAACGTAATAGCGTTTCAGTTCTGCATACGTTTTCTGAGCCCACACTACGTGGCCTCCGCACTGTGACTCAGACGCACCAGGCGCCCTCCCCTCTCCCGGGATTCGCCCTGTCTGTTCCCTCTCCAGGAATGCTCTTCCCCACACAGGTCACCCCCCGCCCCTTGCTCTGCCCTTTTGTGGCTTCCTCACAGCCCTCCTGGTACTTCCTGTCCTTATTTGCGTAGATGGTGCCACATGTTTCCCCCGCCCCTAGAAAGGCAGCTCCCGGGGCAGGGGCCTCGTTCCCTTCTGCCGGCCCGGCACTAGATGAAAGCACAGCAGGTGCTCGGGAGAGATTTGAAGTCTGTCAGGACGAATCAGACGCATCCCTGCCCTGGAGACCTTTGCTTTGCCATCTGAGAAAATAGCAACCATTTGAATGAACGTAGCTGCCGTTTGCCGCCCACCTGCCCCGCGCCGTCGCCGCCCTAAGCCCTCCCCACGCGGCGTCCCGTGTGCTTTTCCCATCGACCCCATAATGGAGGTGCTGTCGTTATCCCCACTGAACACAGGCGATGAAACTAGGAGAAGCGGGGTGCCTGGCCCAGAATCGTGCAGGCTGGGCCGGGCCGGGAGCCCAGGCGTGTCTGCGGCCATGGCTTGGGCCCTAAACGTGAAAACAAGCCGGAAGCCTAGCACAAAGAGCAGAATGTGACCTTGCACACTGCAGTCAGGGAGACTGCCTGGAGGAGGGGGCATGTGAGCTGAACCTTGAGGGGTGTGTAGGAGCCTTCCGGGCAAAGAGGACGGGGAATAGCACTCAAGCATGGAGCCTATGGTCCATTCTGAAAGCATTCATCGAACTCTAGGCAGAGGGATAACACACTTCTGCAAATGAGGCTCTTGAATCAGAAGGAAACTGAGGCGCGAGAGCCTTGGGAGACCCAGGGCAGGGGAGGAGTGGGCCTTGAGCACCTACTGTGTGCCGGGCACGGTGCCACAGGCTTCTTCTACTTTGTCGCTTCGTATTGTATTCCCACCATTGGATGCAGAGGGCTGTGCCCATTTTCAGGTGAGGAAACTGAGGCTCCAAAGCCATGGGCTGAGTTCTAGCACCAGACCACCTGGTTTGGTGGTGGGCACAGCAGAAGAATCCCTCCTGCCTATCATATAATGGGCCACTGGCCTGCCTCTGGCAAAGAAAGACAGTGGGGCGTGATTTGGGGCCCAGGGTCCAGATCAGGCTGGTGGGTGGAAGATCAGAGAGCTAGCCCAGAGGACCCTGGCCCTCCCCGCAGACAGGCTCAGTGGTCTTGGGGAGGTCTGACCTGCATCGGAGCTCTCTGTCGCCATCTGTGTCACAGGCTTTGTGACCCTGAGCAGTTTGCTTCATTTCTCTAGGCCTCTGGTTTCCTTAAACCCCAAGAGCTAAATGCTCCGCAGGGCCCCCTTCTGTCTCAGACCTTTCAGATTTCTAACACTGGTGCTTTTTCCCCCCATTGCTGCTATAACAAATTACTACAAACTGAGTAGCTGAAGATTCACCAGCTAACGGTTCTCTAGGTCAGAAGTGGGTGCAGATCAACTGCGCTTTAATCAAGGCAGGCGTGGAGCGCCTGGGTGGATCAGGTCCTGATCTCACAGTTTGTGGGTTCGGGTCCTGCATCAGGCTCTGTGCTGACAGCTCAGAGCCTGGAGCCTTTTTCGGATTCTGTGTCTCCCTCTCTGTCTGACCCTCCCCTTCTCATGCTCTGTCTCTCTGTGTCTCTCTCTGAAATAAATAAAAATGTTTTTAAAAAAATCAAGGCAGGTGTGTGTGCCCTTCTGGGGGCTTCCGTGGAGACTTCGATTCCTTCTCTCTTCCAGCCTCCTGAGGCTGCGTCTCTGCTCAGGCCCCGTCTCCATCTTCATGCTGGCACTGACTTTCTCACACGGCATCACTGGACGGTGGCCCTTCTGCCTCCCTTCCCCACCGTTGAAGACCCTGTGATTACATGTGCCCCCACCCCCCAGATTACCCGGCTCCCGGCTCCCGGTCAGCTGATGACATGCTTCACATTTCGCCTTTGCAGTGGAACCTGACATTCACGGGCTCCGCGGATGTCTTTGGGTGGCCATTGTCCTGCCCACCATGCGGGGAAAACAAGGCATCATAGGGAGGCTTTGGGCAAGCTGTTTCATCTCCTTGAACCTCAGCTTCCTGTCCTTTGAAATGGGGGCGATCATTAGGCCCCCCCATGCCGTACAGCTGCTTGAAGGCAAACTGAGATGTGTGTGTTCGAGTGGATTACAGAGGGTCAGGCACCGTACTCGGGGTTAATTCTTTATTCCTGGGGTGTTTCTGTCGCTAGTAGCTGTCAGCTGACGGCGCTCGCTGGGTGCGGCCCGCCTGTGCTTTGCTCTGAAAGGCTACAACCTCCCCCCATGCCCTATCCTGAGAAAACAAACGTGGGTCTGTCAACTGCTCCTGCGTTATAATCTCCGGCTGCTTTTCACAGAACCCCAGGGGCCCCTGGGATTTGGGAGTTGGGCAGTGTCACTCAAGGATGCCTATTGAGTACGGAACAATAGCCCCTCATGAGGTCATACGGCCTCTTAGCAACCGCTCAGGCCCTTAGTAACCAGCCCAGAAGTGCTGATATTTACAGAAACTTTATATCTATAACGCCCAATTCCTTCCAGAGCTGCAGACTCCGCCCGCTCGTAGCCTCGGGTCTGGCCCTTGTAAAAGCAGGTCTGTGGGAAGCAGGGAGCCCTGGGCTCTGTCCCAGCTCCACGCCTCTCTCCGGGACTCAGTTTCCCCCGTAATACAGGGATCAGACTAGACGATCAACAAATAGAGTAAGTCAGGGCGCCAGTTGGTCCAGAACAGTCCTGACTTATTGTGACTATTAAAAGTGTCCTTTTCATTCTCATAAGTGTCCCCATTTGAAACATCCATTTTCTGATCGCCTTAAAGCCACTTCTAGGGGCGTCTGGGTGGCTCAGTTGGTTAAGCGTCCGACTTCGGCTCAGGTCATGATCTCACGGTGCGTGAGTTTGAGCCCTGCTTCAGGCTCTGTGCTGACAGCTCAGAGCCTGGAGCCTGCTTCCGATTCTGTGTCTCCCTCTCTCTCTGACCCTTCCCTGCTCACACTGTCTCTCTCAGAAATAAGTAAAACATTAAAAAAAAATTTTTTTAAGCCACTTCCAGCCCTTGATTCTGCTTCTCTTCCCCTCCACCCTCTTCCCCTGTCCTGAGTGAATCATCAGCCAGGATTCTCAAGGACTCTTTCTATCCCAAGCCTGGAGCTGGGGAAACTGAGGCAAACCAGACACGATCCCTGCCCTGGGGAGGCCAGAGAAGAATGCCACATAAGCACTCAGCAGATCTAGGACTGAATCCAGAAACCTTGTACGTCTCAGCCTCCCTCCTCTCTCCCCATGAAGCTATTTTAGTAAATAACAATACTCATTAGTATTCGGGTGGCGTCTTACAGTTTCTGAAGCGTTTCCTTTCTGTTACCTCACTTAACCCTGCCGTCGTCAGAGGGGGTGAATTCTCAGATCTCCCCATTGCACGGATGAGGAGCTGGAGGCTGGTGGTCATCGACAGTGGGGGTTAAGACGGCGACTTCCTGAATGCCCTTGGGAAGAGCTTTGCCTCTGCCTCCTCCTCGCCCATGAAATAGAAACATTAGCACTTGTTTCATAAAACTGTTGTGAAGAGTAAATGACACAGCACGCAGAAAGTCCTTTTTAAAGATGGCAGCGGCCAGCTTCCTGGTGGCCTAGGGGCTAGGCCCCGGTGCTTTCTCCCCTGCGAGCCAGTTAGATTCCCGATCAGGAAATGAGGTCATCCCCTCACCGCGCATTCTCTGTTCAGGGAGGTCTGTAATTTGGGGGTGCCTGGGAGGCTCAGTCTGTTGAACATCCGACTCTTGATCTCTGCTCAGGTCACGATCTTGCAGTTCATGGGATCGAGCCCTGAGTCAGGCTCTGCACTGACAGCGTGGAGCCTGCTTGGGATTCTGTCTCTGCCCCTCCCCGGCTTGCACATGTCACATACGTGTGTGTGCGTCTGTGCACATGCATGCTCTCGCTTTCAAAATAAACAAACACTTTAAAAAAATAAAATAAAAATGGCAGCTTCCAAAAACGAGCTCCCCCATTTCCAGAACATTTGTCTGCTTCTCACATGACCAACGACAGTAGTTTGGGGTCTGAGGACACATTCCAGAGCAACAAACACAGGTCTTGCTGGAATCCCAGCTCTGCCCCGGGCAGCTGTATGACCTGCCTCTAGCCTCTGTTTCTTCATCTATAAAATGGGCCTACCAGTAGGTAGTACCAAGGATGGAATGAAACACAGCACATGAAAGGTTTGGTAGAAGGCTTAGCAAGTAGCCTCAAAAATGAGAAGTTGGGTACTGCTTTTCCGATGTTAAATATTTGAGGAGCCTTGGAACCTATTGGCGGGGGGCAGCACCCGCTAGGTGGGGTTTGCCCCTGCCCCCCAGGAGCCTGTCTCAGCACATGCTTTAGGCTTTCTGCTTCTAGCCCCGTCGGCAGGGAGGGAGTTCAGCGGATGAGAGCCGTCCCCCGCGCACACCACTCACCTTGCAGGAGGAGAAGGGCGCTTCTCCCCCGTCCTTTACGGATCCGCTCCATGGAAGCAAATCTGTCAGGACGCATGGTGACGCCTGAGCGGTCCCCCGCCCACGCCCCTCGCCAGCGCCCTGAGTCACCCCCGGCAGTGGGCTGGCGGCCTGCCGTGGGAAGGGTGTTCCCTCTCCGGCTCCGACGGGCCGCCCTAGGATTCCTCCAGAAAGCAAAGCAAGCAGGCTCCTGCCCTCCGCCTGCAGCATTCGACATTGTTCTAAAGCAGTGTGAGTGTTTCTAACTTCCATGTGCCGAGGGCCCCTGGGAGCTGGCCCAGCCCGGGGAGAAGCTCATGTCCCCACTTTACCGGTGGGGGAGCTAAGATGTGCCTCGGCCACACGGCTAGGACCCTCCCAGCTCTCGGAACTCTGCTCCCCCTACCCCAACACACACACACACACACACACACACACACACACACACACACACACACACGCCATCCTCATTGGCCTTTAGAACCAGACACAGAGCGATACAGGTAAATATACATTTTATGCTTTTTCAAATGAAATGCAATTGTGGGCAATAATGTCGCATTGTTGAGCTGGAACTTTGGACTCTGACTGCTGACAGAAAGAAAGAAAAATCTACTTCTGAGTATAAGTTCGCTTAAAGCAGAAGTGTTCTTGCTCTGTCTGTCTCTCTTGCAAAAATAAACGTCTTGGGGCACCTGGGTGGCTCAATCAGTTGAGCGTCTGACTTCACATCAGGGCATGATCTTGTGGTTCGTGGGTTCGAGCCCCACATCAGGCTCTGCGCTGACAGCTCAGAGCCTGGAGCCTGCTTCGGATTCTGTGTCTCCCTCTCTCTCTCTCTGCCCCTCCTCCTACTCACGTTCTCTGTGTGTGTCTCTCTCTCTCAAAAATAAACATACATTAAATTTTTTTTAAATTTTAAATTAAAATAAATAAATAAACAGTTTAAAAAATAATTTTTTAAAAAAAGGGAGGGCAGCCTGGGTGGCTCAGTTAGACCTCCGATTTGAGCTCAGGTCATGATCTTGCAGTTTGTAAGTTCGAGCCCCACATTGGGCTCTGTGCTGACAGTTTGGAGCCTAGAACCTGTTTCGAATTCTGTGTCTCCCTCTCTGTGCCCCTCCCCTGCTCTCTCTCTCTCTCTCTCTCAAAAATAAACACTTAAAAATTTTTAATAAAATAAATAAAAATAAATAAAACAGAAGCGTGGTTATGGGGAAATATTTTGTTCTACGAAACTACATATTGCCCAAGCTGGGTCCATGGAGGATGCACGTGGTATCTGAGTATTCAAGAAAACGGTGTTGTGTTGAGGACTGTATTTTCCAAGTAGCAGTGACAGCGATTCCAGATCCTCATCTGAGCCATGGACGTTGGCACGTTGCCCCGTCTACACCGTGCTTATGGCATGTAAGCACGTCTGCCTTGCCTGGTCCTAAAACCGCACTGCCTGCTTCCCTGCGGGCCGCGTCCTGCATCTTTCCCGTCCAAATTCACTAATCGTGCTCCCAGCAGCCGCTGGACCACTGTCCTGTGAGCTAGAGGAATGCCGCTCAGTGCAAAGAGGGAGAGGGTGAGGAGAAGCTATTTGCATAGTCATTTGGGTAATTTTGCATGTTTCTGCCTTTGGCTGGCGTCTTCACGATGAAACACCTTGCTGTTCTACCTCGGCCAGAGGGAAATAAATGTAAAAGAAAGCATCCACATGCATTCCCACCTACCTCTGTTCTGTCTGAACCTCACACTTGCTTGGCCCAAGTCTGGGAAGGACTTCGGCCAAAGACCAGCAGGGTGAGCTGTGTCCTGCCAGTAGCCTGGCCAGATAGGGGGTTATGCTCTGTTCTGCGTCAGGCCTTGGCCGCCGAGCATAGCGGCTTCCTTTTCTCCCAGGGAAACTGCGAACTTTTTCCCTTCGTCTGCGCCATGACCTCACCAAGCGTGGATTTCCTACTATTTAAAACTCTTCTGCAATGGATTCTGTAGACTTTGGGGTGACATTGATCCTTGCTGTAATCAGAAGAATAAGTGATATTGACCAGGCAGCCTGAGTTCCTGGGATAGATACCTACATGCTTTTTTAAAATGCGTATTTATTTATTTTGAGAGGGGGGGATAGAGAGAGAATCCCAAGCAGGCTCTGTACTGACAGCACAGAGCCCTATGCAGGGCTCAAACCCACGGACCGTGAGATAATGAGCCAGGGTCGGACGCTTAACCGGCTGAGCCGCCCAGGCGCCCCAGGATGCCTGAAGTCTTGACAGCGTTCCTATAAAATGAGTTTCTGTAATCAGAACCTGCATTCTGGTTGACTTTACCTGGAGTATTGAGAATGTATCCTTCTGGAAGGGGGAAGTTTCTAACACCAAAAGATGAAAGATGTATATCTCAGATTATACCAGATCTTTTAAACAAAAATCACAGAGGTGTGATTTCTGAAAAGAAACAAAAATTTGATGTATAGAAACGGGACCCAGTGTATTTCTGTATTAAGAAAAAACAAACACACAAAGGAAAAAGCAAAGATATCATATAGTTAATCTTTTTTTTTTATGTTTTATTTATTTCTAGGAGAGAGAGAGAGAGACAGCGTGAGCAGGGGAGGTCAGAGAGAGAGGGAGTCACAGACTCTGAAACAGGCTCCAGGCTCCGAGCTGGCAGTCAGCACAGAGCCCGACGCGGGGCTCGAACCCACGAACCGCGAGATCATGACCTAAGCGAAAGTCGGATGCTTAACCGACTAAGCCACCCAGGCACCCCTCATATAGTTAATCTTGAGGTGAATGAAAAGAAAAGCAGTGGTCTGCAGTCAGGTAGGATGCTCTAGGCACAACTTATTCTTGGGTATTTTCATTCTTCAGGAAACTGTCTGGTCGCATTTCTGCTCTTTGCTTAGCTTCTAATTCTCAGGAAAAATTAATATGTCTTATCTGCTTCCCTTTGAAATAAATATTTATTGCTTTCACATTGTTCTTCACTTTTCAGTTGCTCTTTCTACCGAGACTTCAGAGGCTCTGAGGGTTTTTTCTGTGGCTAGCCAGCCACAAAGGCTCCCTTGGGCTGAGCCCCAAGACCTGCCTTGCAATAGAAGTCATTGTTATTATGGATTCCTTGGGACTCTTAACGGAATGTGATCACATAGCAGGATATTAAAAATCCCATGGGATTTGGAGTCAGACCAACCACTTCGTTGCTCTGTGGCCTTGAGCAGGTGACTTAACCTCTGTGAGCCATGTGGCTGACTCCCCTCAACTCCAGCATCACCAGGCAAGGTCAGGTGCCCCTTCTCAACCTCCTCTAACCCTCTGGCCTTTGTTCACCACACTGAGCTATACTGTTCACTTGTTTATCTCCCCATCTTCCCTAGGCCCCGAGAGCTCCCTGGGGGCAGAGTCAGCACAGGGCCCAACAAAGAGCAGAGGCCATGGGGTTTGGGAGGGTGAGAGAAAGGAGAAGAAAAAGTAGGGGGAAATGCAAACTTTAAACTTCTCTGCAACTCATCTATTTTAACCACCGGCTGGCCTGCGTGATAAGACACGTTAATAATGACAGTCCTCGCTGCCGCATGTCACTTCCCAGTTTTCAGCTCTGACTTCGCCAACATCTTATAACTGATGAAGAGTGAGAACTTACTTCTATGTGCGAGCCTCTTTACCCTTCCCAAAGCCTGTGTCATAGGCACCCTTTGACATACGGCAAAGCAGAGGTCCAGAGAGGTTGAATTGCTCACCTACGCCACACAGCTGGCACATGGTTAAAGCCTGGATTTGAAGCCCAGGTCCCCAAGATTCCAGAGACCGTGCATTTAACCAGTGCACCCTAAGCACCCAGTTCAGGGCTTGAGAAGTGGTTGATTTCAATAAGGAGTCTTTGAATGAAAACATGAGTGAGTGAGTTCATGTTCCTCCGTGGCCACTCTCATTAGACTCGCAATCTCACTCCTAGTTCTTCCTTCCTGGCATATGTGATGATCAAAACCAACCATCAGAGGTTAAAAAGTTCTGGGCTCTGATGTGGACTTTTTTGTGTCACCCTGAGAAAATTACTCCTCTCTGAGCATTCGCTTTCCTTCCACCAAAATGGAAATAATATGAGTGCCTTTCATTCCCGATGTGGTTCTCTAAGAAGCAGACCATGAGACAAGGATTCAAGTGAAGTGATTTATTTGGGAGGCACAGGAACGCTAGCAGGGGAGGGAAAGTGCGGCGGGACAAGGAAGGAGGTGTTTTCAAGCAGGCTAATTATCACTGTGGGCAACTGGGGCTCAGTCACATCGGGGATTCTAGGAGCCAGCATAGAGCCCACACCTTACGGTCTTCTGTCCCAGAAGCGATGGAGGTAGGCTGGTTACACACCACCTTCCAGCTCCCAACAGTCATTGGCTAAGGGCTGCCGGGGTTCTTCTCTAGAGCTTGTAGATGTTCTGCTGACCAGAGAAGGCCCTCGGGCGAAGAGATGCAGATGCTGGGGGTGGGGGGCGGGGGCACCACAGTGGCTGGATCTGAGGATCCAGCAAGGCAACAGCAGCCTCTCTGATCTCTTAGTGTCACCGTGAGGATGAAGTGGGATTGGCTGGGGTCTGCAGAACAGAGCCCGGGGCATACTAAGCACTTGATGAGTGTCAGCCTCGCGAGGTCTTTTCCCAGCATCCCATGTGTGATACAAAACAGATGCCTATGGGATCTGTGCCTTCCAACCACGCCACCAACCTCCAAGGGCTGGCATGGTCCTACTGAGTGTCAGGCACTGGGCACAGCAGTGGGCTTGGCCAGCAGGGTCCTGGCCATCCAGCTCTCAGCGCCCCTCCTGCCTGACAGAAGGTGTGTAAGAAATGGCGGATGCATTTCCGGTAATGACCAGGGCAGCGACTGGAGCAGTGAGGACCCCAGGATATCTGCCTCACCCAACCCCCTCATCCCAGGGCACACGGTGAGAGGGGAGGGGGGCAGTGCCGAGACTAGATTCCATAGCCAGCGCCCCTCCCGGCTGCCTTTGAAGCGAGAGCCACATGTGTGGAAGGTGCTGGGCCAACCCCTCCGGCTGGAGCACCCAGTGATTATTCTTGGACACACAGTCATCAAATGTCTCAACTGAAAACCTTCCTGGGTGGTGTGTCTCCCCCACCTTTGGGACAGGATGAGTTTGCCTTGCACGGGGAAAGTCTATGCCTGCAGCTTCCCTGGGGACTAAACTTCAGAGGCTCCACGGAACAGATGTGTGAGAAGGAGAATGAGGAGCTGCTCTCCCTGGCACAAGCCAGCTGTGTGGTCCTCGGGTTACTCTCTCTCCCTCTCTGGTCCTGTTTCCTCCTCTGTAAAATGGGGACTGTGAACAAAATAATGGGCATGAGAGTGCTTTGGGTGGAACAAAATAATGGGCATGAGAGTGCTTTGGGTGGTGTCAGCTGCCTATGTCTTACAGGTAGCGGCACACTGTTATCATTGTGTTGATGTCGTTGCCAGGAGTGATGTGACCTTGGGCCAGCCAAGGTCAATGTGACCTGGGGCCGGCCAAGAGAAAGATTCACCCTTCTAGGAATCCCTCTCCTCCCCGTGGGCTGTTGTTAACCCCAGAGGAGCAGGAATGTGAAGACACCCCCCATCCCTGAGACCTACAGCCACAGGATATGGCCTTGTCAGTCTGGAAAGAATCATAGATTCTAACTCCTTTTAGTGAGGAAGCTGAGGGCTGGAGAGAGGAGGACCTGCCCAAGGCCACCCACCTCCGTGGCAGTCAGCTTTGGCCCGAGGATGCTGACTCACAGCCCGCAGCTCTCCCCGACCATCTGCTGAGAAGAGTGCCCACCGCAGCCCTTCTCTTCCCCTCTCAGCCCAAGCCCCAGGGGGTCCTGTGCCCGTATGGTTGACCAGCCCCCAGCCGGGGGGACCCGGGAAGGGCAGGGCCTCTTGCTGCTGAGCTCCCGGCTGCGGGAACGTTCCCCCACTGCAGAAAGTCAGCACTGTTGCTGAGTTGGTGTGGCAGATGGCACAGCAGAACGGAGCCTCGATTTAGTTTTGACTCAAAGAGGACACCACACAAGTGCACGGCGGTAACTGAGGGGGCGCCGCAGGTCTGGAGCATGGAGCGGCAGAACCTCCGTTGCTTTGAGACCCACACAACCTGGGTTCGAATCCTGGCTTAGTCACCTTTAGCTGTGTACCCTTTAGGATCCGAGGTCTTGACCTCTGAGAGCCTCAGTCTCCCGGTTTGTAAAATGGGGCAAGGAGGTCAATAGGTCACGCCTCATCTATCTGACAGGCAGGTGGCTTCATAAAGGGAGAAGATGCGAGCGTGGTGGGAACACTTTAGGGGCTGGCTTCTGTCTCTGGAAAGGGGCAGTGGGGGAAGGGAGGAATCCCCAAGTTGGGGTCTGGAGAGGAGCTGTCCAAGGGGACGGCCCTCCCTGCCACCACGTCGAGGCTAGTGGCCTCAGGAATGGGGAGAGGCTGGCGGCTAGACCAGAGCCACACAAAGCCCAGAGAACCAGCCACTTCCTCTGTCCCTAGTGGGTGGCCCTGGAAAGAGGGGCCAGCTGGGGTGGGCTCAGGGAAGGAGGGGTTGGGCTGAGGTAGGCAAGGGGGCACAGTGAGAGTGACTTCAGTCTGGAGGCTGGAAGCTGGGAGGGACAGGCGTGGTGAGGAGTGACTGAGGCCTTCTTTCCTCTCCCCTTGCTCTCTGGTGGATTCAGGCTGACACGGGCTTATCAGACACTCCCCTCCAGCCTCAGGGGACAGGTGGATAATCGTCTGAAGGGAGGGCTTGGGGAGGGTGTTGGGAGACGGGCAAGCCGGTCTTCTTGTATTAATATGCTCTGCGCTAACATGTTGCCCTACGTGTTTACTATAGATAAAGGGAAGTAGAGACATTTTATAGAAGAACCAAAACAGCCCCACGAATGTTGACATTTGGGGGATGCTCTGTCTCATTATTATGTCTTTCAATGCTGTATCTTTTTCTCTGTAAACAATATGTTCCTCATTGGGATCATGAAATTTAAGATCCTAACTTGTTTCGGCTGTATACATTTTTCACGTGAGGTTATTAAGAAAATTTCCTAGATCATGAAAAGTTATGTGAAAACTCATATTCTATCCTGTGGTTTCTGCTCAGTAATTTATGTAGTGAATCCCCTACGATTAGACATTAAGATTGGGTCCAAGTTATTGCTTTGATTGTAAAAACAAAACAAAACAAAACAAAACAAAACAACACTGTGATGAGCATCTTTTTTTAATTTACTTAAATTCAAGTTAATTAACATACAGTGTAGTATTGATCTCAAGAGTATAACCTAGTAATTTCATCACTTACATGTAACACCCAGTGCTCATCCCAACAAGTGCCCTGCTTAATGCCCATCACCCATTTAGGCCTCCGCCCCACCTCCCACCCCCCACCCACCTCCCATCCAGCCACCCTCAGTTCTCTCTATTTAAGAGTCTCTAATGATTTGTCTCCTTGCTGTTTTTATCTTATTTTTCCTTCCCTTCCCCTATGTTCATCCGTTGTGTTTCTTAAATTCCACATATGAGTGAAATCATACGATACTTGTCTTTCTTCTGCCTTATTTTGTTTAGTAGAATACATTCTAGTTCCATCCACATTGTTGCAGATGGCAAGATTTCATCCTTTTTGATGGCCGAGTAGTATTCCTGTGTGTGTGTGTGTGTGTGTGTGTGTGTGTGTGTGTGTGTACACACACACACCATATTTTCTTTATCCATTCGTCAATTGTAGGCATTTGGGCTCTTTCTGTAGTTTGGCTATTGTTGATAGGGCTGCTATAAACATTGGGGTGCATGTGGCCCTTCAAATCAGCATTTTTGTATCTTTTGGATAAATACCTAGTAGTGCAATTGCTAGGTCATAGGGTAGTTCTATTTTTAGTTTTTTGAGGAACCTCCATACTTTTTTCCAGAGTGACTGCCCCAGTTTGCATTTTCACCAGCAGTGCAAAAGGGTTCCCCTTTTCCCGCACCCTTGCCAACACCTGTTGTTGCCTGGTTGTTAATTTTAGCCATTTGACAGGTGCGAGGTGGTATCTCCTAGTGGTTTTGATTTGTATTTCCCTGGTGATGAGTGGTGCTGAGCATCCTTTCATGTGTCTGTGAGGCTGATGAACATCTTTATGACTGAAATGTTGTTTGCATTTCCAGTTATTTCCATTAGAATAGGTTCCTCAGAAGCAAAATTACCAGATCAGAGACTTAGCATTTCCTCCGTTTTTATGTCTTTCAAAATTATATTTGATACATGTGAAAGACATTATTTGCATAAATTCATTTAACAACACAAGGTAAAGCATGGACCAACCAGCCAACCCAAAAACTAGAATGTCACCAATAATTTGCCTATTCCTAGGTAAGTGTCCCAACCCCATGCCTCCCCCAGAGGAAATGATCATCCTGTGTTTATCATTTTCTTGCTTTTTTTCCTCTGTATTTTTTTCCACTGTATTTTTAGAACACTTTTAGGTTCACAGCAAAATTGAGGAGAAAATACAGAGAATCCCCATATGCTTTTACTTTTTAAACATTTTTATCTCTTATGTATATGCATACAACACCTATTGTTTAGTTTTGCTTTTGTTTTAGTTTCTTTAAATGGCATCACACAGTATGTAACCTTCTGAGACTTGGTTCTTTCTGGCAACTTTATGTCTCAGATTCATCAGTGTGCAGCTGGAGTCCATGCATTCCTATTGTTCTGTAATATTCCCTGGCATGAAAGTATCACCATCTGTTGATTCATTCTCCTACTGGTGGACATGTGGGTTGTTTCCTGGGTTCAGCTCTTGGAAACAATGTTGCTGGGTATTCTTGGCCATGGTGCTATTCACCTGGAAAGGGAACATAGTGGAAAAACAGATCGGGGAGGCGGGGATGGAATCAAGAGTCGGGCATGCGTAGGCTGGACAGGCCATCACTGATTTGATGTTGAAGGAGGGTGGCAAAGAAGAACATCTCATGGGTTTGCCCGAGCTAGAATGTGCCATTTCTTGAGCTTAGCTGCCAAGGTCAGGGGGCTCATGAGCACGAGGAGGACCCTCTCCCAAGCCTGCCTTCAAGGAGGCAAAAGTGCCAGTTGTGAAGAGAGAAGTTCTCCGGGTGCCATTAAATCTGGGCATCCCAAAGTGCCAGGCATATACCTCTGATGGATGATGGTGCCTAAGAGGATATTAGGTGGGTTGAAATAACAGCCCATCACCTGATGGGAAAATTCAGTTCTCCATCAGTCTTCCAGGTCATACCAAGACAAAAGATTCTGTCTAGAACTAGTATATCCCCACCTAAACACTGGCTAAACTGTGATTAGAGAGTTTGGGCTCGGGGCCTTAGGACCACAGTTGGATCCACTAAACATAAGGATACCCCGTTGCATTTCTTTGCTGTGGTCAATTTTTTTAATGTCTTATTTACTTTTGAGAGAGAGAGAGAGAGAGAGAGAGAGAGCATGACCAAGGGAGGGTCAGAGAGAGAAGAAGACACAGAATCTGAGGACAGGCTCCAGGCTCTGAACTAGCTGTCAGCACAGAGCCCAACGTGGGGCTTGAACCCACAAACTGTGAGATCATGACCTGAGCCAAAGCTGGACGCTCAACCCACTGAGCCACCCAGGTGCCCCTCTTGTGGTCAATTTTTATTTGCGGTGAATCGCGCTGGTTTTCCACTGATGATAGTGACAACAGCTTCTTTTTGTTGTTGTTGTTATTAATGTTTTTTATTTATTTTTGAGAGAGAGAGAGTACAAGTGGGGGAAGGGCAGAGAAAGAGAGGAAAAGAGGATCCGAAGCAGACTCCGTGCGGACATCAGAGAGCCATACTGGGCTGAAACCCACAAAACGTGAGATCATGACTTGAGCCGAAGTCCAATGCTCACGTGACAGCCACCCAGATGCCCCTGACAAAAGCTTCTTTTTAAAATAAATGTGTTTAAGTTTTAATCAGGCAACCCATTAAGGGAAAAAAACCCCTAAGATTAATTAATGGATGGATAGGAACCATCCTGACACTCATATTTGATTGATGCAGATTTGGGAAATACTGACCTCAATCAGCTATTCTCAAACTTTCTGTCCAGGACCCTTCACACTCTTAAAAATGATTGAGATCCTCAACAAGTTTTGCTTCTATGCATACTATATTCCGTATTGACCATGTCAGACGTGAAACTAAGATTTTAATACTTACTTATTAATGCATTTTAAAAGAACAATAATAAGCTCATTATGATAACATATACAACGTATTGTGTGAAAAATAACTATATTTTCCAAAACAAAACAAAAATTAGTGAGAAGAGTAATGTTGTTTTATATTTTTGCAAATCTCTTTAATGACTTAATTGAAGACAGCTGGATTCTCATCTGCTTCTGCATTCAGTCTGTTTTCATGTGATGTTTCAGTTAATGTATATGAAAAAATTTCAGCCTCACAGAGACATGCTGATGGGAAAGGGAAGAGTATTTTAATCGCCTTTTCAGACAGTTGTAGATATTCTTCTTTGATACTACACCCAAACTTAACAAGTGATAGTGTATTCGTTTGCTAGGGCTGCTATAACAAAATACCACAGACTGAGGGGCTTAAATAGCGGCGATATATTTTCTCACAGTTCTGGCGGCCAGAAGTCCAGGATCAAGGCATCAGTAGGGTTGGGTGTCTTTGGATGACTCTCTCCTCAGACTCTTGCCCTGTGTCCTCACATGGTCTTTCCTCCATGTGCACACATCTCTGGTGTCTCTTTCTGTGTCCACATTTCCTCTACTTAAGAGAGCACCTGTCATATTCCAGAAGGGCCCACCCTACTGGCCTCATTTTAATTTAATCAGCTCTCTAAAGGCCTGTCTCCAAATACCGTCACATTCTGAAGTCCTAAGGGTTAGGACTGCAGCGTATGAATCCTGAAGAGGCCATAACTGGTAGCATCTTAAAAATTAGTTGCCATTGGGGCGCCTGGGTGGCTCAGTCGGTTAAGCGCCCAGTGTCGGCTCAGGTCATGATCTCACGGTTTGTGGGTTTGAGCCCCACATCGGGCTCTGTGCTGAGAGCTTGGAGCCTGCAGCTGCTTCTGATTCTGTGTCTCCCTCCCTCTCTGACCCTCCCCTGCTCAGGCTGTTTCTCTCTCTCTCTCTCAAAAATAAATAAAACATTACAAAAGAGATTTAAAAATAAATTAAAAAATTAGTTGCCATGAAAAATCTAAAGTCATGTTAATGAACTTATCCACCTTCACATTGAAATCCATTTTTTTCCACTCACGCTGTGATGAATCTTTACCCATTCCTGCCTTTGTAACATCATGCATTGGGCATTTAGAAAGTATTGGCTCATTGAGTTACATAGGTCTTTCAAATATTTGCACAGTTTGTTATGAAATATTTCTTAAAAATCGCGTTTGTTATTCTACCGCCGACCTCATCAGAAACATCTTTGTCTCAGGAAGCTGTCAAGTAGACGCAAGTTTTCCAAACGTCCGGTTTTCACTCTGGAAGCTCAAACGTCATCACTGGCGACAAGTTGTTGTCCATTGTTTTCCTTGAAGCGATAGGCTCACTTTGTTCATTTTTGAGAAAACGTCTGCCGAGTCCTCAAGTCTGAATAACCAACATTTGTCTGTCAGTTCTCTTGCGTACAAATGGCATTTCATGAACACAGAGGCTAATTCAGCTTGCAACCCGAACAGTCACACAAGAGCTTTTCCTCTAATACCTGTTACACTGCACCGTGCAGTGGTAATGCTCAGTGAGTGCTTCCCCTTTCCTCTTCCCAACGATTAATAAAACTCATCATGATTACTGCTTTACCCAGGACATTCCCACGTGAAGCTGGCATTTTTCACCACAGCTCTGTGGTAATGAATACAGTGACTGCTGGGACAGCCTGGTGCCTCTCCCTTGATTTGTGGCAAGGCACCAGCGGACTTATTTGCCATTGCTTTCGCGGCAGCAGTGCAGACATCAACACAGTGAAGGTGGCAATAACATCTCACTATTATTAGGGAAATAGTTTTAACCTCTCTGCAAGGGTCTTGGGACCCCTCAGATACATGCGGGCCACACTTTGAGAACTGCTGACCTAGACAAAAATACAGAGAATATTTGAGGCCAGATAGTGCAGAGCCTCAAAAATGACATGGGTGCCAAAGTCATAAGAGCTGGGTCTGATCTCAGCTGTCAGTGTGCAACTAAATGGCCTTGGATAAGTCACCACCCTCTGGAAGCCAGATACCTCACACACAGAGGATGGTAGGTGCTTCCGGCTCCCCCCCACCCAGAGCTGGAGAAGGGAGGAAATAAGGCCCAGATGTGAGAGATTCTTATAAAGGATAATGTATAGCCCAGGGAGGAGGAACCAGCAGCGGTGAGGAATAAGGCAAAATTACGAACTTTCACATCCTGGCTTAAGCCAGTTATGATTGGCAACACTGCCTGGATCCCTATATTCCCCTGAAGAGACCTAAGAAGGCTAGGTCTTGTGGCCCTGAAAGAGATGCCCAACTGGATCAGTAGCTTTGAGATTCTGCTCTAAGTTACCCACCACCACATCTATGACTTTGAAAGCCTAAAAGAGTTCCTCTTGACTCCTGCCAGACAGGTAGACACTCACCTGAGCCAAGTAGAAAGCTAGAAGCCCATGGGAAAGGTCAAGCATGTCAGGAATTCTGATTTGATCTGCTTAGCAGTGTTAAGAAGATAGAGGTGAAGGGCGCCTGGGTGGCTTAGTCGGTTAAGCGTCCGACTTTCACTTAGGTCATGATCTCGCGGTTCGTGGGTTCGAGCCCCACGTCGGGCTCTGTGCTGACTGCCAGCTCAGAGCCTGGAGCCTGTTTCAGTCTGTGACTCCCTCCTCTCTGACCCTCCCCTGCTCACGCTGTCTCTCTCTCTCTCCTAGAAATAAATAAAAACATTTTTAAAAAATATTAAAAAAAAAAAAAAGATAGAGGTGATTCTACAAAACTCCAGGGAGCTGGGCAGCACTTGTTAAGAGGGTTTCATGTGAGCTTTTGCCTCCAGGAAGATAGAATCAAGGTACTTTTTCCTATTCCTCTCACTAAGTGCAACTAAAATCCCTGGGCATTATATATATAAAACAAACATTAGAAAACTCTGGGGAGAGGGAGTTGAGATGGCAGAGCAGATGGAGACCCTCAGATGCTTGTCTCATCCCTGAAATGCCACTAGATCAGCATCAAACCATTTTGCACCACTAGGAAATTGATCTGGGGATTAATACAAGCAATCTGCGTAACGTGGCCACAGAACTAGGTAGGTACACAGTGTGGAGGGGCGGACGGGGGAGAGAAAACTGGAGGGTAGGGAGCTGTTTTGGGGGAAAGAGGACCAAGGGGAAGAATGTAGGACAACACTCCCCTGAAAGTAGCTGGAGAGAGAGAACAAATGAAAGCACTTGCAGGGGACTGAACAAGAAATCTGTTCCTCAGAACCACTGACGGGAAGAAAGGAGAGGGTTTCAGTACCACCAGGACTCTATAAACAGTGGAGCACAGAGTCTGAAGTTCTGGAACTCTAGTGACAAAGTAGGGTGAACCCCCAGGAACAGGCAATGGGCTTGAAGGGTCTGTGTGCACATGGGGAGAAGCAGTTCACCTGCTTGGAGTGCATCTGGTAGAGGCCATACAGCCTCCCAACGGGCAAAGGTCCCAGAGAATCCTGAAGAGCAGCCACGTTTGCTGGTATTGGGACAAAGTCACCAGAGTGCAGTGAAACCTGGCGCCGGCTGTATGTTATGACTTGCCATACTCTCTGAATCTCTGCCACTATGATCACACAGATGTTTTCTGGGGCAAGGTGGCACCCAGCCATTGCTAAGCAAGACCCTTCCCTACAGAATCAGAACAAGCCAAGCCATGGGAGTCTCTGAACTATGAGGTTTTGAAACACAACCCCATCTGACATAAAACTCTGGAGGGAGCTGCCCCCTGGCAGGCAGAAGGCTTGGACATGGACAACGTAGCAGTGGAGTGGACAGAAGCCTGAGGCAAAGGAGGGGTGTCTAACCTTGGTTGGTGAGAGTGTGAGGTTCCTGGGCCAGAGACTAGAGAGCTGGGTGAAGCGGTTTCCACCTCTCCCACGCACATGCACCTGCGCTGATCCACGCCAGTAAGCTAAGCTGTGCCATATAGTGGATAATGGAGCTGCTTCACCAAGCCATGCCCACTGTTCTCTCCAAGCACATCTGCTAGAAAGCCAGCACAAGTCACAACACCTACTTCGAGTACAGACTATAGAGTGCTTATTCAGTTCTAGGGGAAATTGGATGTAACTTACTTCAGGTTTCATTCTGTTTTCTGGTCCATTTATTAGTTCATTCTTTTGCCTCTGTTTTTGTTTAAATTGTGGTGTTTTTTTTTCTCCTTTTCTTGGCTAGAGAGAAAGAGAATTTTATTTTTATTTTCTTAATTAAAAAATTTTTTTTACTTTTTAAAAAAATTTATTCTATTTTATTTTCTTTAATTCATTTTATTCTATTTTATATTATAAATATTTTTAATTTAATTTTTTCTGACATGTTTCTTTTCTTTCCCTTTTTTTTTCTCTATTCTGTCATGCTTCTTTCAACAAGCATATTAAAACACACCTAGGATCTAGCTTCTTTTATTTGATTTTATGCTTTGTTTTAATTTTAATTTTTAATTTTATTAATTCTTTTTCTTCCTCCAAAATGATAAAATGAAGGAATTAACCCCAAAAGAAATATCAAGAAGAAATGATAGCTAGGGGCTTAACCAACACAAATATAAGCAAGATGTCTGAATTACAATTTAGAACCATGGTAATAAGAATACTAGCTGGGGTTGAAAAAAAGCATAGAATCCTTTACTGTGGAGATAAAATAAGTAAAATCTAGTTAGGACCAAATTAAAAATGCTCTAACTGAGATGTAATTTTGAATGGATGACACAGCAGCAAGTATGGATGAAGCAGACCAACAAAACAGTGACATAGAAGACAAAATTATGGAGAATAATGAAGCAAACAAAAATAAAGAGGGAAACAAAGTCAAAAGAGCATGATACAAGACTTAGAGATCTCAGTGACTTATTAAGAAGGAATAGCAACTGAATCATAGGAGTCCCAGATGATGAGAGAGAAAAGGGGGCAGAAGGTTTATGTGAGCAAATTATAGTGGAAAACTTCCCTAATCTGAGGAAGGACACAGACATCAAAATCCAAGAAGCACAGAGAACTTCCATTAGATTCAACAAAAGCTGACCATCACCAAAGCATATCATAGTCAAATTCACAAAATACACAAACAAGTAAAAAATTATGAAAGCAGCAAGAGTAAACCTAAAAGGGAAGACAGATCAGGTTTGCAGCAGACCTATCCACAGAAACTTGGCAGGCCAGAAAGGAGTGGCAGGAGATGTTCAATGTGCTGAATCAGAAAAATATGCAGCCAAGAATTCTTTTTTTTTTTTTGAGGAATAAATCATTTATTTGATTATTGGCTAATACCAGATTATTCTCTCACATGTAAAAAGAGGTATTTGTTTCATTTCTTTCTTTCTTTCTTTCTTTCTTTCTTTCTTTCTTTCTTTTTTTACAAATAGTTTATTGTCAAATTAGTTTCCACATAACACCCAGTGCTCATCCCCACAAGTGTCCTCCTCCATGCCCATCCCTCCTCCCCCCCCCATCCATCAGTCCTCAGTTTTTGTCAGCATTCAAGAGTCTCTCATGGTTTGCCTCTCTCCCTTTCCCCCACCATTTCCCCCTTCTTCTCCCCCTTGTTCCTCAGTTAAGTTCCTCCTAATCCTCCTATACGTGCAAACATATGATATTTGTCCTTCTCTGCCTGACTTTTTCACTCAGCATGACACCCTCAAGGTCCATCCATGTTGCTACACATGGCCAGATTTCATTGTTTCTCATTGTCATGTAGTATTCCATGGTATAGATAAACCACATCTTCTTGATCCATTCATCTGTTGATGGACACTTAGGCTCTTTCCATGTTTTAGCTATTGTGGAGAGGCAGCCAAGAATTCTTTATCTGGCAAGGCTGTCATTCAAAATAGAAGGAGAGATAAAGCGTTTCCCAGACAAACATAAAGGAGTTTGTGACCACTAAACCAACCTTGTAAGAAATTTTAAGGGGGGCTTGTTGGAGAAATGATGAATCAGTACAAAAAAAGACCAAAAGCAAGAAGGACTAGAAAGGACCAGAGAACATTATCAGAAACACCAACTCTACAGGCAACATAATCACACTAAATTTATATCTTTCAGTACTCACTCTAAATGTATAAATGGGCTAAATGCTCCAATCAGAAGATATAGGGAATTAGAATGGATAAGAAAACAAGACCCATCTATATGCTGCTTATAAGAGACTGATTTTAGACCTAAAGACACCTTCAGATTGAAAGTAAGGGGATGGAGAACCATCTATTGTGCTAACGGCCATCAGAAGATAGCTGGAGTAGCCATACTTATATCAGACAAACTAGATTTTAAAATAGAGTGTAACAAGAGATGAAAAAGAACATTATATCAAGCAGTCTATCCACCAAAAAGATCTAACAATTGTAAATATTTATACCCCCAATGTAAAAGAACCCAAATATATAAATCAACTAATCACAAATATAAAGAAACTCATTGATAGGGGACTTCAACACACCACTTGTAGCAATGGACAGATCATCTAAGCAGAAAATCAACAAGGAAGCAACGGCTTTGAATGACACCGTGGACTGGATGTATTTAACAGATATACTCTGAACCTATCTCTTCATCCTAAAGAAGCAACATACACATTCTTCTCCAGTGCACATGGAACATTCTCCAGAATAGATCACATACTGGGACACAAATCAGCCCTCAACAAGTGCAGAAAGATCGAGATCATACCTTGTATATATTCAGACCACAATACTTTGAAACTAGAAATCAGCCCCAAGAAAAAATTTGGAAAAACCACAAATACTTGGAGATTAAAGAACATCCTACTAAAGTATGAGGTTACCAAGAAATTAAAGAGGAAATTAAAATGTACATGGAAGGGGCGCCTGGGTGGCTTAGTCGGTTAAGCATCCGACTTTCACTTAGGTCATGATCTCGCAGTTCGTGGGTTCGAGCCCTGCGTCGGGCTCTGTGCTGACTGCCAGCTCAGAGCCTGGAGCCTGTTTCAGTCTGTGACTCCCCCTCTCTCTGACCCTCCCCTGCTCACGCTGTCTCTCTCTCTCTCCTAGAAATAAATAAAAACATTAAAAAAAATAAAATAAAATAAAATGTACATGGAAGCCAATAAAAATGAAAACACAACAGCCCCAAACCTCTGGGATACAGCAAAGGCAGTTATAAGAAAAAAGTATATAACAATCTAAGCCTTCCTAAAGAAGGAAGAAAGGTCTCAAATACACAACCCGACCTTACACCTAAAAGAATTGGGAAAAGAACAGCAAATAAAGCCTAAAGTAAGCAGAAGGGAAATAATAAAGATTAGAGCAGAAATCAATAGTATCAAAATTAAAAAAAAACAAACAAACAGTAGAACAGATCAATGAAACCAAAAGCTAGTTCTTTGAAGAATTAACAAAATTGATAAAACTCTAGCCAGATTGATCAAAAAGAAAAAGGAGAAGACTGAAATAAATAAAATCATGAATGAAAGAGGAGAGATCACAACCAACACCACAGAAATACAAACAATAATAAGACACTATAATGAGCAATTATATGCCAACAAATTGGGCAATCTGGATGAGATGGACAAAATCCTAGAAATATATAGACTATCAAAACTAAAACAGGAAGAAATAGATAATCTGAACGGACCCATAACCAGTAAAGAAGTTAAATCAGTAATCAAAAACCTCCCAACAAACAAAAGTCCAAGGCTGGATAGCTTTTCAGGGAAATTCTACCAGGCATTTAAAGAAGAGTTAACACCTATTCTTTTGAAGCTGTTTCAAAAAATAGAAATGGAAGGAAAGCTTCCCAATTCTTTCTACGAGGCCAGCATTGCCTTGATTCCAAAACCAAAGACCCCACTACAAAGAGAACTACAGACCCTAATTTCCCTGATGAACGTGGATGCAAAAATTCTCAAAAAGATATTAGCAAACCAGATCCAACAATACATTAAAAGAATTATTCATCATGTTCACATGGGATTTATTCCTGGGATGCAGGGCTGGTTCAATATCTACAAATCAATCAATGTGATACATCACATGAATAAAAGAAAGGATTAAGAACCACATGATCCTCTCAATAGATGCAGAAAAACCCCTTTGACAAAATACACCTTCCTTTCTTGATAAAAAAAAAAACACACACACACAAGAAAGTAGGGATAGAAGATCATAGATCCTCAAGATCATAATGGCCGCATACAAATGATCCACCACTAATATCATCCTCAATGAGGAAAACCTGAGAGCTTTCCCTCTAAGGTCAGGAACATGACAAGGATATCCACTCTCACCACTGTTATTCAACATAATGTTGGAAGTCCTAGCCTTAGCAAACAGACAACAGAAAGAAATAAAAGGCATCCACATCAGCAAAATGGAAGTTAAAATTTCACTCTTCACAGATGACATGATACTCTATGGGGAAAACCCAAAAGACTCCACCAAAAAACTGCTAAAACTGATACATGAATTCAGCAAAGTCACAGGATATAAAATCAATGTACTGAAATCCATTTCATTTCTATACACCAATAATAAAGCAGCAGAAAGAGGAATCAAGGAATCTATCCCATTTACAATTGCACCAAAAGCCCTAAAATACCTAGGAATAAACCTAACCAAAGAGGTGAAAAATTTATACACTGAAAAATATAGAAAGTTTATGAAAGGAATTGAAGACACACAAAAAAAGGAAAAACATCCCATGTTAATGGATAGGAAGAACAAATATTGTTAAAATGTTGATACTACCCAAAGCAATCTACATATTTAATGGAATCCCTATCAAAATAACACCAGCGTTTTTCACAAAGCTAGAACAAATAATCCTAAAATGTGTATGGAACTAGAAAAGACCCTGAATAGCCAAACAATCCTGAAAAAGAAAACCAGAGCTGGAGGCCTCACAATTCTGAACTTCAAGCTGTATTACAAAGCTGTCGTCATCAAGACAGTATGGTACTGGCACAAAAACAGGCACTCAGATCAATGGAACAGAATAGAGAGCCCAGAAATGGACCCACAAACATATGGCCAACTAATCTTTGACAAACCAGGAAAGAATATCCAGTGGAATAAAGACAGTCTCTTCAGTAAATGGTGTTGGAAAAATTGGACAGCAACATGCAGAGGAATGAACCTGGAACACTTTCTCACACCATACACAAAAATAAACTCAAAATGTATGAGAGACCTAAACACAAGACGGGAAGCCATCAAAATCCTAGAGGAGAAAACAGGCAACAACTTCTTTGACTTCAGCTGCAGCAACTTCTTACTGGACACATCTCTGGAGGCAAGGGAAACAAGGCCGAAAATGAACTATCAAGTTAAAAAGTTCTGTTCATGGAAGGAAACAATCAGCAAAAATAAAAGGCAACAGACAGAATGGAAGAAGATATTTGCAAATGACATATCACATGAGTTTCTATCAAAAATTTGTAAAGAACTTATCAAACTCAACACTCAAAAAATAAATAATCCAGGGGCGCCCAGGTGGCTTAGTCGGTTAAGCGTCCGACTTTCGCTTAGGTCATGATCTCGTTCGTGGGTTCAGCCCCGCGTCGGGCTCTGTGCTGCCAGCTCAGAGCCTGGAGCTGTTTCAGTCTGTGGCTCTCTCTCTGACCCTCCCCTGCTCACACTGTCTCTCTCTCTCTTTCTCTCTCCTAGAAATAAATAAAACATTTAAAAACTTAAAAAATAAATAAATAAATAAATAAATAATCCAGTGAAGAAATGGGCAAAAGACATAAATAGACACTGCCAAGGAAGACATACAGATGGCTAACAAACACATGAAAAAATGCTCAACATCACTCATCATTACGGAAAACAAATGAAAACCACAATGAGATACCACCTCACAGCTGTCAGAATGGCTAAAATTGAAAACTGAGACAACAACAGATGTTGATGAGGAAGTGGAGAAAGAAGAATCCTTTTGCCCTGCTGGTGGGAATACAAACTGGTGGAGCTGCTCTGGAACGCAATATGGAGATTTCTCAAAAACTTAAAAATAGAACTACCATATGACCCAGCAATTACACTACTAGGTTTTCATCCAAAGGATACAGAAGTACTGTTTCAGAGAGGTACATGCAGCCCAATGTTTATAGCATCACTATCAAAAATAGCCAAAGTATGGAAAGAGCCCAAATGTCCATTGACTAATGAATAAAGAAGGTGTGTGTGTGTGTGTGTATGTGTGTGTGTAAAATGGAATGAATATATATATATATATATATATATATATATATATATATATATAATGGAATATTCTGGCCATCAAAATGAAATCTTGTGAGGGTACCTAGTGGCTTAGTCGTTGCCCGTCCGACTTTGCGCTTAGGTCATGATCTCATGTTCTGGTTCGGGCCCCGTGAGCTCTGTGCTGACTGCCAGCTCAGAGCCTGGAGCCTGTTTTGGATTCTGTCTCCCTCTCTCTCTGACCCTCCCCTGCTCGTGCTGTCTCTCTCTCTCCTAGAAATAAATAAAAACATTAAAAAAAAAAAAAGAATGAAATCTTGCCATTCGGAACAATGTGGATGGAACCAGAGTGTATTATGTAAGTGAAATAACTCAGTCAGAGAAAGACAAATATCATAATTTCACTCATGTAGAATTAAAAATATAAAATAGATGAACATAAGGGAAGGGAAACAAAAATAATATAGAAACAAAGAAGGAAATAAAACTACAAGAGACTCATAAATCTAGAAAACAAACTGCAGGTTGCTGGAGGGGTATTGGATTAAATGAGTGAGGGGGATCAAGGAGGGTGCTTGTTGGGATGTTATATATAAGTCATGAATCACTAAATTCTATTTCTCAAATCATTATTACACTATATGTTAACTAACTTGGATTTAAATGTTTAAAAAGGATGAAAAATAAAATAAAATCTTCCATAAGTTAAAAAAAAGAAAATAAAATCCTCCATAGGTTAAAAAAAAGAAAAGAAGGGACGCCTGGGTGGCTCAGTCAGTTAAGCATCCGACTTCAGCTCAGGTCATGATCTTGGTTTGTGGGTTTGAGCCCTGCATCAGGCTCTGTGCTGACAGCTCAGAGCCTAGAGCCTGCTTCGATTTCTGTGTCTTCCTCTCTCTCTGCTCTTTGTCCTCTCATGCTCTGTCTCTCTCTCCTTCAAAATAAATAAACATTAAAAAAAATTTTAAAGAAAGGAAACTCTGAAAGGCAGAGAAAGGACAAACCTGTTAGGGACCTGAAACAACATAGTAGTGAATTGGTGGTGGTGGTGGTGGTTTTACATTATTTATCCCAGAGTTGGAGTTGAAGAAGCCAGAGATGAAGAAATGCCAATAGGGAGATGAGGGGTAGGGGAAGCTTGTCCTCCCTAGCCAAAGAACAAGTAAGGGGACAGCCTAGCAAAACCGACACTTTTAGACAAAGACTGCTGTACTCCAGCCAAATACCATAGAAAGCATCATGGCCCTACACCCACCAGCAATGATCTTGTGGGGAGACTAGACTTTTACCTTCATCAGACTGTGAGGCAACCTCAAGTCCCACATAGGGTGGTGTCAGAGAAGGCCAAGACGGGAGCCAGGACTTTTTTCCCCACCTCCAGCCCCCAGGGCACCAGTGGAGGCCATGCCGGGAACAGTAACAAGTCATTCTACTCCTCCTAGCCAGAGAGGTATCAGTCTGGGCCTAATGCCAAGCTGTCATTCCCAAATCCCCTTCCTTTGCTGCTGCTCTGTCAGAGGAAGCCTGCTCAAACAAAAGTTTAAGATCCAGAGCCCATAACCTCATATCCCAAATCCCCAGGTTTCAATTAAAATTCCCTAATGCCAAGATCTAGGAAGATCTTAAACTGAGTGAAAAAAGGCAATCAGTAGATGCCAACATTGAGATGGTCAAGATGTTGGAATTATCTGACCAAGATTTTAAAGTAACCATCATAAAAACTGCTTCAAGGAATAGTTATGAAGACATTTGAAACAGATGAGAAAAAAAAAGAAAAAGAAAGTCCCTGCAAAGAAACAGAAGACCTAGAGAAAAGCCAAATGGAAATTTTTGAATGGAAAAATAGGATAGCTGAAATTAAAAGAAAAAGTCCTCAGTGGAAATCCTCAATGGATGTGCTTAACAGCAGACTAAAGGAGACAAAGGAAGGAATCCTTGAACTGGGATATAGGACAAAAGAAATTATCTAGTCTGAATAACAGATTACACTTAAAAAAAATAAAACCAGTGCACCTGGGGGGCTCAGTCAGTTAAGCACCCAACTGGCTCAGGTCATGATCTTTCAGTTTGTGGGTTCGAGCCCCATGTTGGGCTCTGTGCTGACAGCTCAGAGCCTGGACTCTGCTTCAGCCTCTGTGTCTCCCTCTCTCTCTCTGCCCCTCCTCTGCTCATGGTCTGTCTCTTTGTCTCTCAAATAAATAAATAAACAAACAAACAAACAAGCAAACATTAAAAGAAGTGAAAAAGAAAGCCTGAGAGACCTATGGGACTGTAACGAAAGATATAATGTTTATGTCATTGAAATCCTAGGAGATGAGAAAAGGAATGGGGCTGAAAAAGTACTTGAAGAAAAAATGGCTGAAAACTCCCCAGATCTGGTCAAACAAACAAAACCTCATAAAGTTACTGATTCATGAAGCTAAGAGGACTCCAAAGAAGTTAAACCCAAAGAAATGCACACCAAGATTCAAAATAGTAAACTTCTGAAAACTCAAAAAAAAAACAAAAAACCAAACTTCAAAGCAATGGAAGGAAAATGACAATTCACTTATGGAAGGGAAATAATTTGAAGGACAGTGGATTTCTCATTAGAAACCCTGGAGGCCAGAGGGAAGTGGCACAACATTTTTCAAATGCTGAAAGGGAAGAACTGTCAACTGAGAATCCTATCACCAGGAAAATTGTCCCTCAGAAATGAAGGAAATCAAGATCTTCTCAGATGAAAGAAAACTAAGAGAATTTGTTGCCAGAAGATCTGCCCTAAAATACTGTTGTAAGAAGTTCTCCAAATAGAAAGGAAGCAATTTTTTAGAAAGGAATCTTAGAACATCAGGAAGGAAACAAGAATACGGTAAGCAAAAATATTGCTAAATGCAATACACATTCTTTCTCCTCTTGAGCTTTCTTTTTTTTTTTTTTAATTTTTTTTTTATGTTTTTTATTTATTTCTAGGAGAGAGAGAGAGACAGCGTGAGCAAGGGAGGGTCAGAGAGAGAGGGAGTGACAGACTTTGAAACAGGCTCCAGGCTCTCAGCCGGCAGTCAGCACAGAGCCCGACGCGGGGCTTGAACCCACGAACCGCGAGATCATGACCTAAGCGAAAGTCGGACGCTTAACCGACTAAGCCACCCAGGCGCCCCTCTCCTCTTGAGCTTTCTAAATTATGTTTGATGGTCAAAGCAAAAACTATAGCACTTTCAGATGTGGTTGTGTTTGTAGAAAGAACAAACAGAAAACCAAAAAATAACAGCATAGACTTAAAATTTAACATATCAATGATTACATTATTATTGTAATAGACCAAGTAGTTGCACGGGAGAATTTTACCAAATGTTTAAACATTGACACTAATTCTACACAATGTCTTCCAGTAAACAGAAGCAGAGGGAACACTCTCAGTTCAATTTATGAAGCTAGTATTACCCTGATATCAAAACCAGACAACAGCACAAAAAATAAGAACTACAAGCCACCTCCCTCATGAATATACAGATGTGAAAAGCCTTCCCAAAAAATTAGCAATGAGAATTCATTAATACATAAAAACAATTATGCTTCAGGACCAAGTAGGGTTATTCAGGAATGCAAGGTTGCTTTAACATTTAAAAATCAACTAATTGGGACATCTGGGTGCTATAGTCCTTTAAGCATTCTACTCTTGATTTCAGCTCAGGTCACGATCTCATGGTTTGTGAGTTCAAGGCCCACATCAGGCTCCGTGCTGATGGCGTGGAGCCTGCTTGGGATTCTGTCTCTCCCTCTCTCTCTGCCCCTCTCCCACTCGTGCTCTCTCTCAAAATAAATAAATAAAGTGAAAAAAATCAACTAATATAATCCACCATGTTAATGGGCTAAAGAAGAAAAATCACATGATCATCTCCATCAGTGCAGGAAGCATTTGATACAATTCATTACCCATTCATGATATAATGCTTAGAAAAATATGAGTAGAGAACTTCCTCAACTGGATGAAGAACATCTACAAAAACCCACAGTTAACATTATACTTAATGATTGAAGACTGAACGCTATCACCTAAAATTGGAAACAAAACAAAGATGTCGGCTCTCACCACTTGCATTCAAATAGTGCTGGACAGTCTAGCCAAGTGCCATGATACAGGCCAAGAACAGGCATGCAGATTGGAAAGGAAGAAACGAAACTGTCCCTGTGTACAGATAATGTCATTGTCTACATAAAAACTCTCGAGGAATCTACCACAAGCAAGCAAGGAAGCAAACAAGATAAAACAAAACAAAAACCCTGCTGGGACTAATAACCAAGTTCAGGAAGGTCACAGGATACAAAATAAACATACAAAAACATTGTTTTATGTCTGTATACTAGCAAAGAACATGTGGACACCAAAATTTAAAAAAAACAAGGCCATTTATAATCACACACAAAAAATAAAGGTGTAAATTGAACAAAACATGAACACGACTTCTATTCTGAAAACTATAAGATACTGATGAGAAAAATCAAAGAAGATCTTGGGGTGCTCGGGTGGTTCAGTTGGTTGGGTATCCGACTTTGTTCAGGTCATGATCTCACAGTTCGTGGGTTCAAGCCCCACATCAGGCCCTGTGCTGACAGCTCAGAGGCTGAAGCCTGCTTCAGATTCTGTGTCCCCCTCTCTCTGCCTCTCCCCTTCTTGCACTCCATCTCTCTCTGTCTTTCAAAACTAAATAAACATTACCAAAAAATCAAAGAAGATCTAAATGAATGAAGGGTCCATAGTGTGCTCATGGATCGGAAGCTCAAGATAGTAAAGACGTCAATCCTGTGCAGTTCCTGTCAAAATCCCAGCAAAATTTTCGTAAATGCGAGAAAGATTATCCTAAAAAATTATGTGGAAAGTCAAAGGAGCTAGAACAGCTGAAGCAGTTTTGAAAAAGAAAAATAAAATGAGAAGAATCATCCTACTTCATTCCAAGACTTATCTAGAAACCAAGGCCGGGTGGTGTTGACAGAGGACTGACACATGGATTAACAGAATGGGATAGAGAATCCAGAAATAGACCCACACAACCGACCAATATTTGACAAAGGTACAAAAGCAGTTCAGTGAGAGAAATTTATTTATTCCGTATTTATTTCAACAAATAATACGGAAGCAGATTGGACATCCGTAGGCAAACAACAGCGAAAACAAAAAATCTGCCTCAGTCTCACGCATTACACAGAGATTGGCTCAAATGGCTCAGAGACTTACATACAAAATATAAAACTATGAAACTTTTAGAAGAAGAGTTAAGAAGAAAATAATTCACCTTAGACTTAATCCCAAAAGCATGATCCATAAAAAAAATAAAATACGGATACAGGGATCAAAAAGAATGAAATCTTGCCATTTGCAACGGTGTGGATGGAATTAGAATGTATTACACTAAGCGACATAAGTCAGTCAGAGAAAGACAACGATCCTATGATTTCACTTCTATGTGAAATTTAAGAAACACAACAGATGAACGTAGGGTAAGGGAAAGAAAAATAAAATAAGAAAAAAACAGAGAGAGAGGCAAAGCATAAGACACTCTTAAATATAGAGCACAAACGGAGGGTTGCTGGAGGGGAGGTGGGTGGGGGATGGGCTAAGTGCGTAATGGGCATTAAGGAGGCACTTTTGGGATGAGCACTGGGTGTTATATGTAAGTGATGGATCACTAAATTCTACTCCTGAAACCAGTACTGCCCTCTATGTTAACTAACTTGAATCTAAATTAAAATGATAGATTAGATAGATAGATAGATAGATAGATAGATAGATAGATAGATAAATGATAGATAAAGAGATAATGTGGTCTTTACCAAAATTTAAAGCTTTTGTGCTACAAAACACTTTGTCAAGAGGACAAAAAGACAAGGTACAAGCTGGGAGAAGGTGTTTAGAAAACCACAGAATCTGACAAAGTACTAGTATCTGACATAAATTTTAAAACTCTCAAGAACTCAACTGTTAAAAAAAAAGTAACAATCCAATCCGAAAAATGGGCACAAGTCATGAAGGGACATTTCCCCAAAGAGGATGTGCAGTGGCAAATACGCACAGGAAAAGATGTTCAACATCACTGGCCAATAAGGAAATACAAGTTAAAACCACAGTGAGATATTACACACCTATCAGAATGGCAAAAATAAAAAAAATCCTGCCAAATGCTAACCAGGACACAGAAAAATTAGATCACTCATAGGTGGCTGGTGAGAATATCAACTGGTACGTAGCCATTCTGGAAACACAGTTTGGATGTTTCTTTTATTTTTTTAGGTTGATTTGTTTATTTTGAGAGAAAGAGAGCTAGGGAAGGAAAGAGTGAGATGGAGGAGGGGCAGAGAGAGAGGGAGAGAGAATTCCAAGCAGGCTCCACACACGCTGTCAGTGCAAAGCCTGACACAGGGCTCAGCTCACTCTCACGGTGAAATTATGACCTGTGCCAAAACCAAGAGTCAGGTGCTTAATCAACTGAGCTACCCAAGCCCCCTTGGGTATTTCTTGTAAGCACACACATGCACACACACACACACACACACAACTAAATATGCAACTACCCCACAACCCAACCCAATTGCACTCTTGGGCATTTATCCCAAATAAATGAAAATCGATGTTCACACAAAAACCCTGTACACATATGTTTATAGCAGCTTTGCTCATTATAGCCAAAAACCTGATAATAACCCAGGTGTCCTTTTCCAGATGAATGGGTAAACAAACTGTGGTCTGTCCACAGCGTGGAATTCTACTCAGCAATAAAAAGGAGTGAACTATTGGTATGCATAACAACCTGATGAATCCCCAGAGAGTTAGGCTGAGTGAAGACAGCCGATCTCCAAAGGTCACATATCGTGTGATTCCATTTATAGAACATTACTGAAAGGTCGATATTATAGAGATGAGAACAGAATCATGATCTCCAGGAGTTGGGATGAAGGCAGGGAGGGAATGGATATGACTATAAGGAGTGGCCCGAGGAAGGACAGATCTGTCTCTTGATTGTGGGGGGGCTTACAAAAAACTACAAAGGGATAATATTGCATAAACACCCCCCCCCCCACACACACACACACAAGTTCATGTAACAATGGTGAAATCTGAATTCGCTCCAGGCGTTGTAGTAAAATCACGTGTTTCATTTGCGAGATGTTGACCCCGGTCAGCTGGGGTCAGTGCCCTGGACCTCCCTGTACTGTGAGATGTTAGCGCTGGGGTCAGCTGGGGAATGTGCACTGGACCCCCCTATGCATTTCTTTACAGCTTGCTTTGAATGGGTAGTTATCTCAAAATAGAAAGTTACAAATGAATGAATGGATAGATAGGTACAGAAAAGGAACGTGACACAGAAGACGCATTTAGCATCTAGCCTTCTTTTGCTGCTATTTATTAAACACATCTACCAGCGAAGGCATTTACACACATTATACTTTTTTTTACTCCTCTCAAAAACCCTGAATAATAGGTATTAGTATCTCGATCCTACAGATGGAGACGGGATTCAGAAACATAAAGCCACTTGCCCAAGGGCCTCTGTACACACCCGTGCCCACTCTGCCCCATTCCTTCTGCCCATGAAGGCCACACCAGCCAGCAGATGGAACACCCCATCTGACACCCTGCGGGGAGTGGACTTGCTCCCCTAGGCGGGCCTGAGGCCTGGGAGGTCTTGACGGCGAAGCCAGGGGGTGGGTCCATATGGGAGGCCAGCTCCCGGGAGGTACTTGGGAAACCTAATCGCTCCTGCTTCTCTGCTGTCTCCATCCACCCCGGACACAGGCCCTCCCCCGTGCTGGCCTCCAGGGCCCACTCCACCGCACTGCTCCCTTCCTGTTCTTTCCTGACTGGCTCCCTTTCGGGTCACCCACCCCTAACCAATGCCATTTCCCCTTTTCCAGAGCTGAACTCCATCACCCAGTCCCCAGAGCCAGCAAGACATGGGCCCCATTTCCCAAATCCTGACGCCTTGCATTTAACCAGAAGACGCAGAGGGGTGAGTTGGAGATGGGTTTGGCTGGGGGCAGGGGTGAGGGAGTAGGGTGTGGTGGGGGGGAGATGCGGAAGAGAGCACTGTTGGGGGGGCTGCTAAATGGAGGGTCAGCTGAGCAGGAAGGCAGAGTTTGATGGCGGAGCCCTTCCCTCTGCAGCCACAGTGAAGACACATGAATTATTTATGCACCGTTGTTTTGGTTCGAGAAAATTGCCCCACGTCCTTTTGCATTTAAATAGGGATTATGACCTAGAACTTGGACCAGGAAGGCAGCATCTCCTTCTTGTGAAGGCCAAGCAAAGGTGACCCCATGAAAGGTGCTTAGCAGAGTTGCTGGAACCTACTAGGTGCTCAATAAATGCTTGTAGAATGGACAGACACACTAGGTGCCCAATGCATGTTAGTTAAGTGGGGTGGCCCTCTCTCTGGGGTCACAGTGCCACTCGGCCTTCTGGGGCCAGCCCATCTGGCAGTTCTGTAAGATCACTGGGAAGTGGGTCTTCCTCTGTATTTCTGAAGCCCTTTCTTTGGGGCTCCGGTATTGTCTTGCTCAGTCCACCTTGCACTAATACACCTGTGAGCCTCAAAGCCCAGGCCTGCACCCCGAACCCCCCTATGTCAGGAACCAGCGCACATGCGGCTCCTCTTTCGGCATCAGACCCACCTTACCTTCAGAGAGAATGTCCTCTGAGCCAGAGCTCAGAGTCAGCATCTCGCCTGACCTTCCCATGTGCCGGTGGTAGTCGTTTCACGGATGGGAAGACTGACCCAGGGAGAGGTAGCCCCCCAGACAGGAGCAGGGAGAACCGGGAAGCACCTCTGAGGTTCCGAGCTCACCTCCTACTCCCCGACCCTGCCTGGGCTGAGGGAGATGAGTACCTCCGGGCAGAACTGGGCAGGGAGCAGACAGACAGACTGGCCCCGCACCTCTGTCCCCAGCCCCACAGATCACCCAGGCCTCCGGCTTTGCTGAAGTTTTGTTTCTGGCCCAGCACTTCGGGGCTAACCAGATTGTTTCCAAACACGTTACATAATTGCTCACATATTTATTTACGCCATCTCTTGAATATTAAACGATCGATAATATGTAACAGAAACTTGGGTGTTTAAACCCAGCAGCTTTTGACAAGCGTGGGCGGGGAAGGAGGTTGAAGAGAGCCATCTCTGAGCCATTTATGGGAGAAGAAGGTGACATTCCCCCCCCACCCCCCCGCTTTCGTTTCCCGAGATGGGTTGAAAGGCTTCCCAGGCCCTGTGGTTGACAAGTGCATAGAGGAGTTTTCATTGTGGGGTTCGGCCTCTTTCATTATATAATGACAAAGATGCGCTATCATTTCCTAAAGGATGCTTAAAGTCAGAGCCTGACTACCTGTTTGCTTCTTCTTGAGCGTTTATCGAGCACCCTTTGTATGCAGTCACTGTTAGGCTTCTATTCACCCCAGTGCCCTCAAGAGTGAGACAATCAAGACCCCTGGGCCTCATGGTACTGAGGCTCCAGTGGACAGGTGACCAAATAAATAGCTTCAGAGCATAACAAGCACTGTGAACAGAACAAAGCGGGTGGCAGGGCGGGATTGATCGACTGTCCCCCGAGGAGGGGACATTTGACTGGAGGTCTCCATGGTAGAAGCAGCCAGTTCTGCAGAGGTCGGGGGTTGGGGAGAATGTCCAGGCAGATGGGAGGGCCCCCAGGAGCGAGTAGCCCGGTGAGGCTGGAGAAGAGTGAGGAGGACAGCGGGCCGGGAGGGTCTACATGTAGTAGTGGCAAAGCTACTGGAAGGTTCCAGTGATCTGGTGAATGTCTGGGAAACATTCCTCTGCAGCAGGGAGAGGGGCTTGGGGGCAGGGGTGCTGGCTCTGAAGTGCTGGGAGATGGGCAAGGAAAATCCAGGGAAGGCAGAGGAGGGGCTGCCCCGCCCCCAAGCCTGACCTTCCAGCCCCCAGAGGGGATCTATCTGCCGGGGATGATTGTGAGTCCCTTCCAGGGCAGCTGTGGAGGCTTGGCCTGACCCAACGGGATTACGGTAACTCTGACATTGGTGATAATAGTAGGTAGGATTTACTCAGCACCTAGAGGGAACCAGGCAGCTGGACAAGCCCCTTATCCTCAACCATCAACCTGTGACATATGTACGTTTATTATCCCCATGCTATAGTAAAACGTACCAAGGCACAGAGTGGGTAAGTAAAATGCCCACAGTCACCCAGTGAGTAAGTAGCAAAGTAGGGAATTGAGCCTCGTCAGTCTGACTCCACACACGAGGCCCTCAATCCACGTTGGCCGAATGAGTTAAGAACAGTAATAGTAATCACTGTTTATGACAAGGGAGTCACGACCGCCATTCCCATTTTACAGAATGAGAAACTGAAGGACAGTGTTGTATGGCTTACTGTAGCTGGGATTCGAACCTTGGAGGTCTGGCGGAATTTCCTGTTGGAGCAGCGCATAAGGCTGTTGCCACTAACCCAGTTGGCAAAGCAAGTCCTGCCTCCTCCAGATGCGGACAGTAATTCCTATGTGCTGGCAGTGCTGAGGGCAGCGGGAAGCCGGACAGCTCAGGGGAAAGGGCCGCATAAGAGGTGAATGCTTACACAAATGAGGGCTTGAAAATACTTGAGGAGAGGGCGCCTAGGTGGCTCAGTTGGTTGAGCGTCTGACTTCGGCTCAGGTCATGATCTCTTGGTTCATGGGTTCGAGCCCCATGTCGGGCTCTGTGCTGACAGCCAGCTCAGAGCCTGGAGCCTGCTTCTGATTCTGTGTCTCCCTCTCTCTCTGCCCCTGCCCTGCTCATGCTGTCTCTCTCTCTCTCATTCAGAAATAAAAAACATTTAAAAAACTTAAAAGAAAGAAAGAAAGAAAGAAAGAAAGAAAGAAAGAAAGAAAGAAAGAAAGAAAGAAAGAAAGAAAGAAAGAAAATACTTGAGGATTTTTAAACCCCATTCCCTTGTAGGGAGTTGGAATGTTTCCTTCCATCCTGCTTTCCTCAAGGAGAGAATGGAGACAAACCGGGGCCCTCCCGCTGGCCAGACGGCCCCAGACTCTGAAATACAGGCCACAGATCAAAGAGTTTGGGGCAATGCGCCCAAACCTCTAATACCAGCTTGTTGACTCTGGGAAGCTTGTTCCACGTGGGTTCTGTCCAGGGAGCTGACGACACGGTGCCGTGTTAGCCTGGCTGCCTGGCCCGCCTCTGCTGGTTTCAGGTCCCAGCTATGCAGTGCTGGCCAAGGTGTTGAAACACTCTCCCACCTCGGTTTTATATTCTTTAAAATGGGAGTGAGACGCCGTATGGGGAAGATTAAGTGGGAGAGGAAACCTGACGTGTCCAGCACGGCCTGGGGTATGCTGTCACCAGTGCTCTGCGGATTCCCGCTGTCCTGGTGGCCCTCAGTGAGAACGGCTGCCTCCAGCAGCGGAGACCCCAGGCCCCTTTCTGCGGGACCATGGTGGGCTCCCAGGTGCACAAGCACTGGGAACAGTTTGCCGTCTGTATCGGTCCACCCGAGCTGCCGTAACAACCCCAGTTTGCACCACAAACTGAGGGGCTTAAAGACACAGATACTTAGTGCCTCCCATTCTGGAGGCTGGAAGTGTGACATCACGGTGTCGGCTGGGTCGATTCCTTCCAAGCCCCGTAAGGGAGGATCGGCTCCTAGCTCTTGGTGGTTTAGTGGCATTCCGTGGCTTGTGGGTGCGTTACCCTGACCCCCACCCCACACCTTTCGTATCATCTTCTGTGCTTTTGTGTGCATCCAGATTCCCCGTTTATAGGGACACCGGCCATATTGGATGAGAGCCCACCCTAGTGACCTCATCTTAACCTGCTTGCCTCTGTAAGGATCCTATTTCCAAATAAGGTCACGTTCCCAGTAACTGAGGGTTAGAACTCCAAAGTACCTCTTAGAGGAAAGGCCCAGTTCAACCCATAACACTATCATAATTGTTTGAAGTGGATTCTGAAAGGGCCGTCAGTGCCTTCATGATATTCCTTAAATAGACTCGAGGAACATTTTACATCATTTTCTGAAAGGGCAACATCCCTCTCAAAATCTCAGACTCCTCGGCTTCTAGGAGCTTCCCATTAGCGCTTGACCTTAACAAGCCCCGACGTGGGTCTCCCGGGCCATTGTCTAACGTGAAGCACAAGCGGGCTTGAACCTGAGCTTTTTGTCGGCCCTGACTGTGTGCTGGACCGGGGAACATGGGAAGCCCAAGTCCAAGCCTTCACGGCAGTCACAGGTGAAGGCCACAGGTTACCTGGCTGTCATGCGTGGACCGGTGGGTGCTGGGGGCCACAGGGCCCTTCCCTGCAGTGATCCTCGGGGGTGAGGGAAAAGCCTTCTTGCCCAGACTGTTTCTCGCCTTTGTCTCCTTGCGGGGAAAACACCCTTCCTGAGCGCTGAGAGCACCAGAGAGAGCCCACTGGCTCTTCGCGCAATCAGATAACTAATCAGCCACTCACCTTTCATTCTGGGATGAGACCTGCTTTACTCAGGAAGCCCCAAGTGCAAGGGAACCCAAGCCCGCCCTCCCCCCATGGCATTCCCAGCTCGGCCAGGGTCCCTCGCCCCCCCCCCCGAAGAGGTCGGGGGTCAGTGGTAGACCTCCCCTCCCCTCCTTGACAGGTCCTCATCTTGAAAATCGGCTCCCCCACCCCACATATTGGAGGCTCCCATATTGCTTGAACGGAGAGCCAACAATCTGCATTTCCGATGCAGACCCCTTGCGGTGTGGGCAGCCAGCCAGCATTCTCGGCTTCTCCCTCTGGGCCTCAGCTTCCCCCCTGCAAACAAGGGCATGGGCCCAGGTGGGTTCCGGCCGGCTCGAATGGCTCTTGGGAGCAGCCTCTAGGGAGTCCAGTGACTGGCTGGGCAGAGGAGGGCTCCCTGCCCGCAGTCCTCTGTGCCAGGAGCTCAGGGTGTGCCCTGCTGTGACTGACCCCCTCCCTGCAGAGGCTTCGTGGTTCCGGGCGACGGGGGCGAGGTGTCAAGAGCCTCTGACCTAGTGCAGCCGTCCAGGGGTCCGAGTGGGTGCCCCACCCGGAGTCCAGGTGGCCAGGGCCTCTCTGACGCACTGGGGGCAAAAGCCTCTTCACAGGGACAACCTAGCACAGGCCATGTCTCCTCGTTGGGCCCCGCCAGCGCTCGCCACACGGACGGAATTAATGGATCAGCTCGTGCAGACCCAGAGGGCGGACCGTTTTACCCGTCCTGGGGCCGGAGGCGGTGGGCGGACATAAATAGGCCGGAGACACCGTATTTCCAGGGAAGCGCTGAGGAGAAGGGGTGCCTCCGGGAAACTGCGGAGCAACAGTGACGGGCTTGTGGGCGCCCGTGGTCAGCAAGGCCGGGGACGGGCTGCGCTCGAATCCGGATTCCTGTGTGCTTCCTGTTGCAGGGGGAGGTCTGCCTCTGAGCTTTGCCACAATGCAAGTGCTGGTGTCTCGGGGAGGGGGTGGGGGCGGGGGTGCCATTGAGCTGCACTGAGCTGCACCCAAGTGAGGACGACACAGAAACATCTGTAGGGAGGAGAGTGGGCTCATGGCGTGCTGGAAAGAGCACGGACTTTGGGTTCAAGTCGGGCCCTGCGGGGCAAGTTGGCCTCCCTTCTCTGGTCTTCGGTTGGCTCTCCCAGAAACAGTCCAGCAGCCATGTTGCAGGGCTTGTTGTGAGGATGGAAGGCACCCTCGGAGGCCACACACCCACCCCGCCACCTGGTCATAAGGCAGGACTTGCCCCTGTCTCTGGGCCCCTAGCTTCATGCAGGTAGGCCAGGTGTCCAACCTCCAATGGCGCGAGCAGAAGCCTCCGGGCCCTCTCTACATGCCCTCCTCTGGGCTCTTCCCTTCACCTGGGCTGTCTTCAGTGGGTCCCAGCAGCTGTGCTGGCAGAAGCCCTGTGCTCAGACTTCAGGGGGACCAGATGGGGCCACTCCCTGATGGGCCTCAATTTTCCCCATCTGTACACTGGGCACAGCATCCCTTGCCTCAGGGGCTGCCTTGAGATTTACTAAGGCAACCAGTACCCAAGGGCCCGATAGGTAATTGCTCAGAACTATTTCTGAGTCCAATGGGATCAAAGGCTACTGGGCTCCCAGGGATCACTGACCTCCCTCAGGCCTGGGCCTCAGGCTCGGCCTGCCTGGGTCAGCAGAAGTAAGAAGGAGTCTGCCTTCTCTCCACTGGGCCAAGAATAAATAAAATACGTTGCATCTTATTGTTAGAAGGAACCAAAGGATTCTTCAACAACCTCCCCCAAGGATAGAAGCTTTTCCCTGAACCCTTGACAAGTAACTTTTTAATTTTTTCCTGGTTTCTTCCAGGGGACAGGGACCTCACTCCCTGTTATGTGGCAAAGAGCAGAGTTGGCACACAGTTCACACACTTCATGGTCAGGCATTTTATGCATTACAAGCCCCAGCGCTCCTCATTCGGGCTGCTGTTACTCTTACTTTCTAAGAGATGGAAGACCTTGCTCAAGTGTCACCTCCCAGGGACTCCTCCACATGTCACTCCACCCCCACGAAAATGGATCACGCCACCTCCCCTGTCCCTGCCACTCTGGCCATACGCCTCTGCCCTTGAACCCATCACGCGTGTTTTATTTGCTTGTGTTGTTACCTCTGTCCCACTAGCCCCTGCACGGGCTTGGTCCACCAGACACGTATTCATCGGTACCTGCGTCACTTACGCTGTATCTTAAGAAATGAAAAGTCTGGGAAGGAAAGGAAGACGCTGCGTTGCCTAAATAATACGTTGGTAGCAGTCGATGTTCTCGTGTTTGTCAAACGGGAGCTGTTGTGATTAGCACGCTATCAATTCCCTTAAACGTGAAAGAAAAGTAGGGGTGAGTTCCTCACACCTGAAAGGTTGAAAATAAAACAGAACGTCAGCGCACAAAGGGGAAGATCGGAGAAGCTGGGAAACCCCTCCGTGGAAGTGCCTTGTCTCCAGTCACGTGGCTCTGCTGGACGGGAAACGATTTGTGGTTTCTCTCTGTGCTCTGTAAACAGAGAGAAGAGGCTCCGGAACATTCTCAGGGAACAAGCAAGGGGTGTCGTGGGGCTGAGAGATGAGGTGGCGGGGGGACTCTGTCACCTCTCTTCCCTTTAGTCCAGAGAGGCTTCCTGGAGGAGGCGAGGTCCGGGTTGTTTGGCCTGGGCCCTCCGCACCCCTCCCTGCCTGGCCTGGCCCCAGCATTCACACTCACACGGCCCGTTTCATTGGAAGCCTCTGTTCTTGGGTCTGGCCAGATGGACACATGGTGGCCGCCCTTTCCTTGTGGCCCCGGGGCCACTGTCTAGCAGCCAGCCGTACAGGGAGTCCTCAGAACAGAAGGGCTTCCAGGTAACAGGATTGGAGCAGCCAGAGAGCCCCAGATAGGATCAGAAGCCTCAAGTGGACAGTGGCCCAGAAGGAAGCCGGGAGCACCGGGCCGCCTTTGGCAGAGGTGACTATTTTGCCAAGCGTGCGACACCGTGGAGGCCGGCCTCCCGTCCCTGCCCCTCCCCACCCTGCCTCCCCCCTCACCGATCCCAAGGACGGGACACGGTGGCCACCTCACAGGGTGCAGCCGCTCTGCGGTGGGTGTTCGTGCTGAAGCCGAGAGGTCGGAGTGGGGGGTTGCATCTGTGGCCTGGGACTCATCAGGGACGCCGGGGATTCGCCGCCACCTCCAGCTCAGGTATGGGAGAATGGTTCACGGGGCGCTGCCCGCGGCCCTGGGCAGGCTGGGCCCCTCAAGGGCCTGGGTCCCCAGCGCAGGGGATGCTGCTGAGATGGAAACAGCTTTGTCACGGAAGAGGGGGTACTTGCAGGCCTTTGAGTCCTGGCCTAGGAGGCAGGCCTGGTCTGGGCAAGCCCCGTACAAAGTGACAAGGGGCCCCCTGCAGGGGACAGTCTCTGGCCTCACGCAGCCAGCGCTGCGGGCACCCTTCCTCCAGGGGGCTGCTGGAGCGCGCAAGGACGTGCGCTCCGGGGCCACGCGGCCCAGGGTCAAACCCTGACACCTGTGTGACTGCACGCTTACCGCTCGTCCCTCCGTTTCCCGCCCCATAAAGCGGAGGCGGTGCCCACGGTCCCTATTCCATGAGGCCGTTGAGAAGGTCAGGCGGGATGACAGAGACAGTCCCACAGGTGAGTGCCCTGCAGCGCAGAGCGCCTGCTTCCTGTTGCTCTCCAGACCCCGGACCAGCCTGCAGAGCAGCAGGGTCAGTGCCGGAAGGAGAGTCAGGAGACACTCAACCCAGGGTTTGAATCCTGTGTCTGCAGACTGTAGAGCCGGGAAGTGTGAGGTCCTTGACCCTCTGCTCCCCACCTTCTTCATATGTGAAGTGGAGACAAGGATAGGACCGGCTTCCCGGGATACCTACGAGCGTGAAGTTACGCTGCACACATAAAGGGCCTATGCTGTGCCTCATGCTTAACGTGGGAGCCATTGATTACCACCATAGCCATCACCATTATTACTATCGTTGTTACTATTATTATAATAATCATTACTATTATTATTGGAAAAGGAGGCTCAGAGAGGGAAGGGGACTCAGCAGCAGTCACATAGAAAGTCAAGGGCAAGACAAGATCCAGCCCTGGCCTCCCAACCCCTGGTGCCTGATTTCTGCTAACCTCACCATCTCATTGGCCTTCTTTGGTCACCTCTCAGCACATCTTTTTTTTTTTTTTTAATGTTTTATTTATTTCTAAGAGAGAGAGAGACAGGTGAGCAGGGGAGGGTCAGAGAGAGAGGGAGTCACAGACTGAAACAGGCTCCAGGCTCTGAGCTGGCAGTCAGCACAGAGCCTGATGCGGGGCTTGAACCCACGAACCGCGAGATCATGACCTAAGCGAAAGTCAGACGCTCAACCGACTAAGCCACCCAGGCGCCCCTCAGCACATCTTGCCAAGAGCTTGGTTTGCAAGAGGCCCACCCCAAAGCATCTGAGGCCCTGCCTCCCCTGACCTCACTGCTTCCGGGCACAGGTCTGGGGGTGCCCCGCAGCAAAAGCTGGCATCCCCCAAGAGGCTAGGCCAGCAGAGAGCCAGGCAGGAGGTGACCTTCTCCCCAGGTTTCCACAGCATCCCTCTAAGAGCCCCGCAGCTTCCCCACTGTCCCCAGGATCTTTGGCCCGGGGGTGTCTCAGGGGGACAGGATGCAGACTTTGGGGGCAGATGTCTGAAAACTGCAGAACTTCTTATACCCCAAGGGGCTCCATCAGGAAGGGAAGAATTGGGACTCCAACTTCCAGCAAAGTTTCCTTGGACCTTGGGGACAGGTTCGGGGGTCATCCTCAGACATCTCTTGGGTCCATTAGCAGATGGACCACGTCTAGTGGGACACTTGTCTCTGTCTCTCACCTTCTTTTTTTTTTTTTTTTAATGTTTTTTATTTATTTCTAGGAGAGAGAGAGAGACAGCATGAGCAGGAGGGTCAGAGAGAGAGGGAGTCACAGACTGAAACAGGCTCCAGGCTCTGAGCTGGCAGCCAGCACAGAGCCCGACGCGGAGCTCGAACCCACAAACTGCGAGATCATGACCTAAGCGAAAGTCAGACGCCTAACCGACTAAGCCACCCAGGCGTCCCTCTGTCTCTCACCTTCTGCGCACCAGAGTTTGGGCCTTCTTTGGCAGGGATGTAAGAGGAGGCAGGGACACAGAGGAAGGAAAGGTTGGGGTTTGCTTTAACGGGAAAGATGAGATCTGTGCCTCTTTTAACAATGTAAATATTAGCCAAGCAGTAATAATAATTGTTCGTATTTCTTGAATACTTACTACGCACCAGGCACTGTGCCAAGAACTTTATATACATTATCTCAGTTAATCTTCACTACAGCCTTGTCCGGTAGAAAATATCATTGTACCCATTTTACAGATGAGTAAACTAGCAGAGACTTATTTATATACATCGTGGTAACTACAGATGCCAGCAGATGATACAGAGGAATGATAAATTCTAAGTCGAGTGTAATAGGGAGTGCTGGAGACTGCAGCCAGCTGGAGAGAGTCACTCCGCTTTTCCTTTTTTTTGAGGCATGACATACATACATTAAAGTGGTAAAATACGCTAAATTCAAATGTACCACTTGATGATTTTTACATATATATTTATACATGTGCCACCACCACCCAAATCAAAATACAGAATAATTCTAGTACGCCAAAACATTCCTTCTGAGGCCTTCTAATTTCATTATTTCTTGTTTTTTGTTTTTTTAATTCTACGAAAGTATAATAGCTAAGAGGAGCCTAAGGAGACACGATGACCAAATATAATGTGAATCCTGGAGAAAAAAAAGGGGGGGGGGAATTTTAGGTGTAAACTAAGGAAATTTGAATCAAGTATGGACTTTAGTTCATATTAACATACCAATATTTATTCAGTAGCTGTGAAAAACGTACATACTAGCATAAGCTCTTCATACCAGGGTGACTAACTAGGGGGTAGATGGGAGTTTCCTATTCTGTTCCTAGCCACTTTTTATTTGTAAATATAAAAGTCTTCTAAAACAAAAAGTTTGCTTAAAAAAAATCACTCCAGGAAATCCTCCAGCAGAATATGTTTGTAGGCAGGCTCTGGCCTTTAAGCTGTCAGTTTGCAGCATCTAATACTGTGATGCCCTCATTTTACCAATGGGGAAACTGAGGCCCAGAAAGGGGAAGCCGCTTGTGCAGGGCATCCCTGTAGCAGGACCATCCTGAAGGGCATCCTGAAGCCAGGACCCAAAGGCCGGTCGGCGCTCCCGCTCCCGCTCCCCCGGAACGTGGGGGTGGGGGCCCTGCCCGCTTCTCCCTGAATCTCCGAGCCCCTTGCCCTGCATGAAGCTGCCAGGGGGCCAGCCAGCTTCCCTCTGCTGCTTCCTCCTAAGCTCTCTGGGGCTGTCGGTTGGAAACCAGTTCTGCCACTGGCCTCAACCCCAGAGGGAGTGGTCATGGGCAGTTCCTGTTCTGGGAGCAGGATGTCACCTTCGCACCCTGGCCAACCTCGGTGCACCGCATAGGTGTCCCCCCTGCCCAGCACAGGATCTGAGTTGAGTATTGGATGGATGGGTGAGTGAAGAAATGGCGGGAAGAAGTAGGTGGCAAGGGTGGGTAGTTAGGGGTGTGTGGAGGGAGAGAAAGGGGGCCAGGAGCTCAGAGTTTGTAGCCAGATGGGCTGCGTTGAAGCCTGGGTCTGCTGCTTCCAGCCGCGTGACCTTGGACAAGTCAACCTCTCTGTGCCCCAGTTTCTTCAACTTAAACTGGGGATAATAGCAGTACCTGTGAGGGAGGGAAGTGATAAATATAGGGAAGGAGGGAAGAGAAAGAGGGGAGGGGTGATGACTTAGGTTTCATATCGGGACATGGGAACGTAGACAAAGCTATACTCCCGGCCACTAACCCAGGAAAGGTAGATGAGCGGCATTATAACAGTAGGTAGAGCACAGATTTGGGAACCTGTCTGCCAGGGTTCAAACTCCAAGGCCGTCACACACTGGCCGTGTAGCCTTAGGCAAGAGAGTTAAGGTCTTTGTGCCTCAGTGTCCTCATCTGTAAAATGGGTGTAGTAACTATCCTACTTACTTCACAAGGCTTTATGAGATCTAAAGAATTGATTGGTATGTGCATAGCACTTAGGACTATTCCTGGCATGTTTAAAATAGCCCCCGGCATATAAGGAGTGTTTATTAAACAGAGGAAAGGTCTGATGCCAAAAGCCCACTCTCTTCCCTGGAAGGGCCCCAACTTTCAGGAGAGACTGGGGCTCAGGCTTTGTAAACTCACCTGCTGACTCCAGGTGAGACCCTGCCTGGATGAAGTCACATGGGGAGAGGGCTGAACTGGTGACCAGCTGCCCATCTCTATGGCCTCACCCACCTCCAGCCAACCTAGGATAGGCAGCACTTCCAATATTTCAAGAGAAGCCAGAAATCTGGATTCTTAGGCACAGTTTCCCAATTTTCAAACATTGGCACTTAGTTCAAATTTATTTTAAGCTCTTAGCAAAACAAACAAATTTATTTTAAGCTGGCTGCTCTCCCAAGTGGCTGGTTTGCAGCCTCTACCCCAGGCCAGTCCTACCAGTTTGCTTTCTTATACTTTTCTCCTGCATTTTAGAGGAAAGGAAACTGAGGTCCAGAGAAGAATGGTTGAACGTGTCGTGTCTGACCGCTTCGAGCAGTCAGCAGGCAATGTGCTAGTTTCCCCCTCCTGGCTGCAAGCCACCGGGTCCCTCAGGTAATCAATCAGACTTTGGACCAGGTGAGGGAAGAGCGAGAAAAGGGGAATTTTCCCCGGCCCAGGGTTCTTTCAGTAGCATATCTGAAATACGGTGTTTGTGAACTAAATACCAATTGCACCATGCGTCAGGAGTACAGCTGAGTGTGAAGCAAGAGCCGCCCCCACTTCCAAAGCCGTAGCAGAGACTTACAAAGCTCCAGCTTCACTCTCAGCCCTGGCTCCGCAGGTAGGGGCCAGGATTCCCAGGGGTTCCTGAATCTTACCATTTGCCGCTGTGGCGGTCAAGGGAGGAGCCGGCGGTAAGCTCTGTTGTAAAGAAGTCACGACGAGCTAGCTAGAGGGGTTGAGAAAAAAAAAAAAACAAAAAAACAACAGGGGAGTCATGTTCTGGAGAGAGGTTTTAGAGGAGTATTTTTGGGGAAGACAGTTAAGTTACAGGCTTGTCATCCTCTGAACTTGAGTTACCTTTTCTTTCTTACTGAAAAAGTTCTCTTTGTTTCCCATTTACGTACCCGGACTGTACCGCCATTTCTTCATCTGTAAAATGGGGATAAATATTGTCCTCACTTCCTGCAGCTGGTGATGAGGGTGAAATGGGACAATATGTGCAGAGGATTTAACAATAAAAAGCAGCCATCGTTATCGTTATCAGAAGCAGGCAGCCTGCCTGTGTGTGCACAAGCAGCAGCTTAAGAACCTTTCACTCCTGGCCTTTCTTTACTCTGTGTACCTGATTGTGATCTTTGCTTTGTCTGGAGAATCAGTGCTTCTAGTAGGTTCAGAGGACTTCCTGTGGGTCAGGTTCTGTGCTAGGCTCTCCCACCTACTTTCTCTTCTTTGAGTGGCTCTGGGAGGCCAACACCATCGTCATCTTTGCAGATGAAGAACCTTAGGCTCTGGGAGGGAACACGACATATCCAAGGCCACCCCAGGTAGGGACCTGATTTGGGAACAGCAAGTCCCGTTACCATCCTGAGCCTGTGGGGTCCTCATTTGTAAAAGGAGGCTCAGGACGCCCATCTCAGTGCTGCTGGGGGGGATCGATGAGGCAGTACTTGCAGAGTGCACCATCAGCTGTAAACCCCAGCCAAAGGGACAGCATCAATGAGAGTCTCCCAGTGCCCTGCCCCCATCTGGGGCTCAGGGCATTTTGGCAGTAGGAGCCATGAAGGAAAGTTATTTCAAGTGTCTTTTTTCTTGGGTGGTTTCCAAAATGTATCTCCTCCCTCCAGCTAACAAGTGCAACGCTGGCTTGAGCAGAGCTCTGCTCACAGCGAGTCACTTCCAGTGGAATGGCCTGGAAGATAGAAAGGAAATGGGCATGATGGTCGCAGGGGAGACAGGATCACAGAGAAAGCCTCAGGCTTTGGAGTCAGACAGATGTGAGGTCAAATCCCGACTCTTTTGTCTTCTAGCTGGGTGACTCCGAGCCAGCTGGTTAACCTCTCTGAGTCTCACACAGGGAAACGTTATGATAAAGGGGATAAGCAAGGCAGGTGAGAAACAAAGCATGAGTATCCACAGCATCCAATGAGATCAGCCCCAAGTCCGAGGCTGGGGATGCAGACATTGCTTGCGGGGAGAGAATAGGATAGAAGCCAGTCAAGGATTCAGGGTTCAGGGATGCAGGGGAGAAGGGTCAGCTGCTAAACTGGGAAAAGGAAGACTCCAGTAGGCCTTAGCAGTACACGTACACTGGATCATGAGCCCCTAGAGTACAGGCATTCTGTCCTTTTCACATCAGTGGCCTGGCTCATAGCAGATGCACACATACGGGTACATTTCAACACCTGAATTTAATATCTACTTTCCTTCCCGCCCCATGCCCACGTATTTAGTTCTCCCTATATATAGCTTTTAATCTCCCACCCCACCAGCACACCTCTGTACGATATGAAAGAGCACAGGCTCTGGTGTCTGACAGACTTAGATTCAAGTTCAAAGTCTGCCCATGCTGGGGGCATAGCATTGGGCAGGTTACCTCCCAGCGTTTCCTCTTGTGTAAATGGGCTACTACTGCCTCTGTGGCAGAGTTAGTGAAAGAGTCAGAGATGATGCGTGTGAAAGCACCTCGCGTGGTCCCCGACACGTAGCGGGCATTCTGATGGTGTCAGGAAGTGCGGTTGCTCCTTACCTGTGTGGCCCATGGCCTCCTCTGACTTCCCTCCCCACGCCCAGACCATATTCCCTAAGGCACTCACAATTTGTCTTCACAGCTCAGCACCCGGGCTATAAACATCTAGGCAGTATTCCCTCTGTCCCCACTGTCACTTTGCGTGATTTCCACACTGCTCCTACACTGACTGGCCGTGGTAGGGCTAAGAACATCCACGAAACACCTCAAAAAAGAGTATCAGCAGTCAGCTCACGGATCAAGAACAAACTGTCCTCAAGGATTAAAACAGCCATCCATAATCACTAAGCATCCTCTGGCTGTGGGTTTGTTCGTGTCTGTGAATGTTCTCAGGCTGAGAGTTTCTGAATGAAGGGCTTCCTGGTCCCAGTCCTCTGTCTTTCCCTTGAGGATGGCCTGTGAACTCTGCACCACTGCCAGCTGATGATTTTAACGGGTGCTTCTCTGGTACCTTGAGGTCCGGTTGAATTCCCGAAAGGTGCGACTGGCCCTGTGACTGGCCCTGCTTCCGTGAAAGCATCTGGGGACAGGTGCAGAGCTTGGGAGGAACCCATGAAGCTCGGGCCTGGAGGGGCTGGGGGTCCATAGAGAGGCAGCCTGCCCATTTGGGATGTGCGTGCCCTCGAAGTCCGGCTGGCAAGGGTCTCAAGCCAGAACCTGCCTATGTCTGGCTAGTGACCCCTTACCCACGTGCGTCCGGGCCCTGTTCCAGGAGCCGCCTCCTCAGAGCTGAGAGCTGGGCTCACCCTGCTCCTAACTGGGAAGTGCCGCTTTAACGCCTGACGCTCTTGAAGAAGCTCCACAGCCGCCTGCAAGGGCCCGGGAGAGCTTATCTGGGGCAAGTTAGCCTCGCTGCCACCCTCTGAACCCGGGGTGGTATGTCACCTGCACAAGTCACAGAGTTTGGTCCAATACATGTCAAACGCCTCTAAGCTCACGCCTGCCCCGCCCAACCCCCTCTCTTGCTCTGCGTTTATTTAGGATTTCTCTCCACCCACCTGCCACGGGGAGCAGATGATGGGCCCGTCCGTCCATTACCTGGCAGGACCGGGAGTCTGAGCTTCAAACCGCCCCCCCACCCCGACCCACCCCTTCCTGCCTCCTCCTGCGCTGGCTCCCACACCCAGCCTCTCCCTCTGGGCCCCTGAGCTAATTACAGGCTTCCCTGAATCATTGGAAGGAAAAGCTAATTAAATCAGGGTCGGCCATCAATTTTCTGGCTAAGGACAGGCAGCCGACACCTTTCTTCCACTCCCGGATCCTGAAACGACCACTTGGAGTTTCAGGGGAGTTTGACAACAGGGTGTGTTTTGTGTTTTGTGTTTTTTAATCTCTTAGGGCTGAGTTTTAGGAAGAACCGCAAGATGGGACGTTTCCTCAGCTGCTCCTTCGCACCACGTCGGGGGGGGGGGGGAACCTGTGGGGTCAGGTTCAGGGGGCCAGAAAACAGGTGCGCTCAGTTGTGCACAGCTCGGGGAACGTGTGAGGGGATGAGTAGGTGACACTTTCTCCCCGGAAATCCCCCACCATCCCCGCTGCTAACGATTGCGCACCTGAGTCCTGCCACCTGCTGGGGGAGTGGCCTCGGGCAGCACTCTCCACCTCTGTGCCTCAGTTTCCTCACTGGTCACGAGAGTGCCTGCCTCACAGAGTCAAAGAGCATTAAATGAGATAACATATAAACCAGCCAGTATGGAGCAGGTGGTTGGCCAGTGTTTGTTGAACAAACAAGTGACTACAAAGTGCCTGGCACGGTGCCACAGAGAGCGTCACCACCCGAGCAGAGTTAGTTGTCCGGTCCCTCTTGAATCCCCATTTGCTACTGTAAACACTCACGGGACTCACGCAACCTAAAGCCTGTAGGTGAATAAAATTCACTGTGTGTTTTCCCCTCTGCGAAGCAGGGGCCAAAGAAGCACGTGGGGCTGGGTGCGTGGCACCGAGGGCACCATCGCCACGGCCACCCTCTCCCTTGCCACCAGACGCCCGCTCCTTTTCCTTTCTTCCAGGTCTCAGAGTCCCAGCTGGGATTCTCAGCCCCTTCCCGCTCTGTCCCTCGTGAGCCATGTCCTCACCAACCTCCTCGCAGGGGGAGGTGCCTGAGACCAGCATGTGGCTGTCCCAGCCACGCACTTTATTGCAGATAGAGGGGGATGTGCTCAACTGAGTCAGGAGGTCCCAAAGGCAGGGACCGAGCGGGGCGGGTCCACTGTGCCAGCCAGGCCTGAAGTCCACTTTGAATCCCGGCCAACTGTGCAGCCTCAGGCAAGTCAGCTAACTTTTCTGCGCCCGTTTCCTCCTCTGCAACACGGGCATGATAATAGATGTCCCTCGTAGGGTTGTTAGGAGAGTGAAATGGGTCCGTACGTGCTGAGAGCTTCGAAAGTGGCCCGGCCTAGAACCGGCCGTGCCCAAGTGTTAGTCATGTCTGGTATTTCAGAAGCAGGGTCTCATGGACCCCTCGGCACAACCAGCCCACCCTGGTGGCCTGGTGCCTCTCCTCTTAGGGCTGAAGTATGGGGAGCAGAAGCTCCTTGGCTGCTGTCACTCAGCATGAACCCCTCATTCCACTGAGAGCCTGACAGTGTCTGTCAGGACAAGGAAGGCGCAGAGCAGGGCGGGGGTGGCTGAGAAGGCCCAGGCCTCCCTCAGAGGCTCAAGCGGAGTCGGGAGGTGGCTATAAATATGAGAGGCGAGGGGCTTTCTAACTAGGCCAGGAATGTGTGTTAGTCATTGAGGTCAGAGCGGGCCGCACAAGCGCTTGGCTGGGAAAAGAGTGTATCCAGGACTGAGCTCTGCGGGCTCAGGAGAAGCCAGAGAGCTGAGGCCGAGAAGGAGGTGATGAACAGGGCTCAGCCAGGGGCATGCTGGCACCCCGAGATGTGGTCATAGGGGTGGTGGCCGACCCCAGGAATGTCCCTGCTGCCCCTTCTAGTCCCCCAGAAGTCCTTCTGCAGCCCAGATCAGGTGGGCCACGTATAATCACCCGCGGGCGAAGGCCAAGCCATGCTTCCCAGAGGGCACGCTCGGGCCACTGTTCTGGGGCGTAAACAGGCGCCTCCTTCCTATTTTAGTAGCTGTGCACTTATTTTAACACGTTAGGAGAAAAATACAACTGGCAAAGCAGATCCATGGTCTCGTGGTGATATATGCTTAAGATAATACCAAGTAGGTGTATACATTTTTTTAAGAGGGAGGTGGTTTTTTTTTTTTTTTTAAATATACACTCATGGATCCAGCCACCACCATTACTAAGGTCTGGGGGTTCTGACGCAGAGGCAGAATGCTCATTTCCTCGCTGTGGGGCTGCGGTTGCCTCCGAGTCTCCCACCCCACACCCCAGCCCCCCCTTTCCCCGGCGTCCCTGCCCTTGCACCTGACCCCCGCACCTCTCTCGCTGCGCCCACCAGCTGGAATGCTCTTCCCCTCCGCCTTTCCCCCGGCAGGGACCAGGCGAGGTGAGCCCCTCATAGTCCCCACACTGCATGAGGGTCGCCCTAGCTGGGGCCGGGGCTGCCTCGGTGATGGGGAAGGTGAGCCCTGGCTTGTCGGCCTTCCTGCTGGCTGTGCCCAGCTCGGAGCCTGAAGCCGACACCCAGTCATTCCCCGGAGCCATCCCTGCGGGTGTCCGTGGGCGCTCACACACTCTCGCCTGTGGGGTTCAGTCCCCTCCCTCATCTGTCAGCTGGGGATGCTACATTTCCTTTCCCCGGGGGTGGGGTGTCCGGTGAGTTTACCCCACCTGAAGGCATGTGCCTGGCCTATCATAAGCACCCACAGATGCAGGCTCTGAGCCCTGGAATCATCAACGCTGCCATCACTACCAGGGGCCCGTGAATGCCCAGCAGGTGAGGCCACAGTGGTGCGGAGTGCACGGCCAGGAGGTGAGACCAGAGCCCCCTTGCACTTAGGATCAGGAGTCCGTTCCCAGTGCCTACGTTCTCCACCCCTCTCATTTTGAATACAGGGGAACTGAGCCCTGGAACCGGGGCCTGGGACCCCCGCCCTTTAATCTGCAGGTTGTTTCCAGGCTGGGGGAGGAGCTGACAGTCCAGCCTCACCCCCGCCCACACAGACAGGCAGGCCTCCCTGTACTTCCCCGCGTCCTTGGCAGGGGTCGGGGAGACCTGGTGAGGAACCCCAGGGGCTGGGGCCGGCCAGAGAGTCCTCACTGCCCGGAGTCAGTGAATCAAAAGCTTCATTCTTTGTGGATTCCTCCAATATATAGGGGCAGACGTGACCTTTGTCGTTTGTTATTTTTAGCCGAGCAGGCAAGGAATGATAAAAACCTGTATGGGAGCTGGCTATAAATAACACGGCTGTGGCGTTAAACACACACACGCACGCACGCGCACACACACATCTAAAACCTAGAGATCTAAATAAGCACTGCCCTCAAAGTAGAATAACAGCATTAGCACAGCGCTTTATGGCCGAGGAGCCGATTTCACAAAAGCCATTTCTTGGGATCGCCACGCAGTTCCCTGGGGGGGGACACTTTTATTGTCCCCATTCTTCAGGTGAGGAAATAAGGAGTGAGACTGGCCAGTGAGGTCACTGGCTCCACGCCTGATGGACGGCGGGGGCCTGACATCTATCCCCTGTGCCAATCATGGAGTCTCTGAGAGGTGCAGCAGCTTGCCCAAGGCTTCAGGGAGACAGGAGCAGGGCCACCTCGGGTCACCTGTCCCCGAATTCAACCGTCCGATGGCTGCTGGCAACCTTACAGGGCTGGAGGAAGAAGAGGGGTGGATGTAGACAGATCACGGGGTGGTCACAGGGCATCGTGGACCCTCGGGACGGGAGTTTGAGTGAGAAAGTGGTGGCTGGGGTGGCTCCTTAAGAGGAGACAGGTTGGGGGGCGTCTGGGAGGCTCAGTCAAGTGTCTGACCTTCACTCAGGTCACCATCTCCATGAATTCCAGCCCCACATCCGGCTCTGCGCTGACAGTGCAGAGCCTGCTTGGGATTCTCTCTCTCTCTCTCTCTCTCTCTCTCTCTCTTCCCTGCCACCTCCCCCCACCCCCATCTGTCTGTCTCTGTTTCTCGGTCTCTCTTTCAAATAAACTTTAAAACGAGAGAGGAGGCAGGTCGGGAAGGGCTTAGCACTGAGAGCGGCACAGGGGAGGGGCAGAGAGGAGGCAACCGGCCCCCGTGTGTTCCAGAGCGGTGCCAACCAGGCTCACCTCGCCTGACAAGTCCCTTCGGGCCGGGCGGCCATCCTCGGCACGCCAGCAGGGTAGGAGAGAAGCCCAGGAGCAGGTTACCAGTGCTGGGGTGGGCATGGGCAGCTGGAGGAGCTGGTCCGAGGCCGCCAGAGCGGAACCCCCGCCCCCCCCAGAACTGCCAGGCCGTGGACGAGGCAGCAGCGTTGAGCTCCCGCCCGGGGCTCAGTGGCGTGCTGGTAGCACTTCATGACCGGCTCTCGGGGAGGAAGGTGCCCTGCTCTGCGGTGCTCGCCAGCCTCTGTGGTGTAAATGCCCCCCTCGCTGGCACCCTGGCCGGTTACAGCTGCCCCCACGACGTCACTCATCCATCCCCTCAGCTCTCGGGAGCCCGCGCTGCTCCAGAAGGCCGCTGGGCAAGGCTTCCACCACAGGCAGCCCCCAGGACAGGACAGCTTTGTCCTGCTTGCTTACGGGAACAGAGGAGGGGCATGTGGGTCATTTGAAGCAACTAATAGCTGTGCATGTGACACACAACAGGCCGATCATTTTACATGCTAGTTCCATTCTCAGTATGGTCCTGTGAGGTGGACGTCATCTCTAGCTTGCTGATGAAGAAACGGAGGCTCAGAGAGGTGAAGTGACTTGCCCGAGGCAACACAGCCAGTGAGTAGCGGCGCCTGAATGTGGACCCAGGTGTGCGTGAGTTCAGCGGCCACACCCCAGCCCTACACCATCCAGCCTCCAGCCAGAGTGGCTCTGGGATGTGGGCTGGGGCTAGATTTTCAGGCAGGGGTTCACGGGTGGGTTCCTCTGTGGGGCTGGAGCTGAGAGGCCTGGCCAGGTTCCAGGGGAGAGGGTCACCACCCTTGGGAGAAATCCCAAGGTTTGAGACTACCCCAACATGGGGAGGGCTCCGAGCCGGACCCCCACCTTCCCCCACACCCGTGGCACCCACAGGGCTCTCCAAACCCTTCCTCCCCCTTCTCTCCTTCACAACTGAGCATCCTGTTACCAAAACCTGCTCCAGGAAGCAGTTCCCACACTGCCAGGCATGTAGTAGGTGCTAAATTAATGCTGAAGAAATGAACCAGTGATATCTTCATATTCTCTCTCATTTTGTTGGAAATCAAAGACCGGATCAATTATATTATTATTCCCACTTCATGGATATAGAAACTGAGGTTCTTTTTTTTTTTTTTTAATTTTTTAATCTATTTTTGAGAGAAAGGAGAGAGCATGAGCAGGGGAGGGGCAGAGAGAGGGGGAGACACAGAATCTGAAGCAGGCTGCAGACTCTGAGCTGTCAGCACAGATTGCAACGCAGGCCTCGAATTCACAAACTGTCAGATCATGACCTGAGCCGATGTCGGATACTCAACCGACTGAGCCACCCAGGTGCCCCTAGAAACTTAGGTTCTAACCGACCAAATGACTAGTTCCAGGCCATGGCGGAGTGGCGGGGCTGGGTTTCCACCCCCATCTCTGTGACCCCTAAGCACTCTGCTGTACTGTGCAGTGCACCCCAGAGAGAAATAGCCCCTCGTATCTGAGAATCCCTTAGAGTTTGTCAAGACTCTTCCATTTCCTTCTTGTACCTCGTGGTTGCAAACTGGCCTGTGGATACGAGGACAGGGAGGCTGGGGGACAGGAGGGCGGGCTCGGGAGAACAGGACCCTCCTTGGCCCATGGCAGTTAGCCTCACCTCCAGGGGCGACAGGTCCATGGCCTCGTAGCGAGAGAGAGTTTGCCAGCCTCACGGACACTCCTGTCCACAGAGTGGGCCACCCAGGCCTGGAAATCCCCAAGGATGCAGGGGCTCCTTGGAAGGTGACCATGACCCCAGCGCAGGTGCCCTTTGGAGTCATATTTTATAAAGACCAAGTTGAGCAAGGAGGTCCCACGAGGTGATGGGGGCATTTCTTAGAGGGTTAAAGGGCTTCTGTAGAGCCGCTACGCCCCCCCACCCCCAGCCTCGGCTTTGCTGCACTGTCCCCAGGGCAGGTGGCTGCCCTAGGCTGAGGCTCAGGATCCCTGTCTGTAAAATGGAAGGGTAGGGCTGATGGGGGGCGTGATTCCGGCCCCCGGTGGGCCAGGATTCCCCACAAACCAGCTTCATAAACAGATCCCGAAGGGAATTTGCTCTGGGGAGAAAGTGGGACACCCCCACGGGGATCCCTCTGAAGGCTGCTGAGGCTGCATCGGCATCGCCTGTGTCCCAGGGTAGAAGAGCTCATCTCTTATTCTCCCTCCTCAGGCCCAGCCCCAGCCCTACATCCCACCTCTACCCTGCCCCCTTCGGCCACTTGCTCGACACCCTGGCCGGGCCCAAGCACCCCCCATGCTTCCCCAGGGTAGGGAAGAGGGCCTGTCTTCAAATCCCAACACCCTTTCCGGCTGGACCACTTCATTCTAGTTACGTGGCCCCTCTACCTCCGTTTCATCATCTGTAAAATGGGGATACGTAGGAACTAAGTAAGCCACAACATGGAAACTTCTTAGAACGAACAGTACCTGGCACGTAGTAATGGTCCAAGCAGTGCTACCTCTCAGTACTACTATTTGTAATGTGTACAGGTACCATCTCTTCTGCCCGGCGGCTCTCATGTGGAGCTACCCTTATGGCAATCTAGCATCCTGAAAGGAGCACTGGATTGAGAGTCCTGACCCACAGCTCTCATCTCAGTCATCCCTGATGCTCAGGGGCAAGGATCCCTTCACCTCTCCTGGCCTCTGCTTCCCTTCTGTCTGGTGGCCCCCTCCGTTCCCAGCGCACTTGAGAGTCCTAAGTGTCTATTGAATGTTCTTTATGACATGACTCTGTCAACAGGACCCCTTTCCTTCTTGCTGATGTGTCCCTGGCTCAGAGTCTGCCCCAAGCATGGTTTGTTGAATGAATGTGTTACCTGTGGAAGGTGAGATGTTCCTGTGGTGCAGCTGTCTATCATGTGGCAGGTACCTTGTTGAGGGCTTCATGCTCCTCATTCTGTTTAATTCTTAAAATCCTTCTAAGGTTCCCCCCACTCCAGGAATAAGGACAGAAATCTGGAGGGTGGTCTACGAGTCCCCCACACCTCTTCTGTCCCTTGCTCACACTCTTCCCCCTCTAGGCACTCAGGCCCCCTTTCAAGTTCTTTGAGAATTGCTCTTTCTAGCCACAGGGCCTTTGCACATACCATTTCCTTTGCCAGGAACACCACCTCTCCATTTACCTAGATAACTCCTGCTCAGACTCCAGACCTCAGCTCGGTGACGGCCCCCACCTTGGAGAAACTTTCTGCAACCTCCCCCTCCACTCCCACCAGGGATGACCAGGTCACCCCATGAATGTGCTCATGACCTCTGCCCCTTCATCTTGTACCCTTTGGTCAGTTTACATTGTTTGTTCATTCATTTCACATCTGTCTCTAAATCGTCTTGAAAGTAGACACCACGGGCTTTTCTGCTGCACCCACGGCACCAAGCACAGACCCTGGCAAGTAGTACACGTCAGTGGATACTTGCTCAACAAATGAGCAGACAGAGAAGCAGGAAACTGATGATACCATGCGTAGTTTACAGATCAGAAGCCTGAGGCCAGAGAGATCAAGAGACTTGCCCCAAATCACACAGCCCATCAGAGTGGAGCAGGATGTGAGCTAGTCCATGGGGCTCCAGCTCCTAATCTCTTTGACCCCGCCCCACCTCCCTGCCACTTTGGGGTGCAGTGGAGGACAAAGCCAGAGGAGCTCCCAGAGGGAGGGGGCTTCAGTGACAGAACAAGGGCTTCAGTCCCCCTCAGAGCCCTGCTCCTTAGAAGCCTCATAAGGGGTGAGCCTGTAACCTCACTTCTCAGTGAGCCTTCCAAGAAAGATCTGAGGTCTAATTCTGGCTCCAGCTATGTGATCCTGGGCTTGTCACCTCCACTCTCCAGATCTCGGTTTCCTCATCTGTAAAATGGGGGTGATACTCTCCACATAGCAGGTCAATTGTGTGTGTGTAGATATGTGCATCAGCACACAGGAAGGCTCTCAGCAGAGGTAGCTGATGGGTCCCTGCGGCCCCCAACCCATTCCGACGGCACGCCGGCAGCCGGGAGGGGTGCGTGTCGGTCCCTGACTCCTTACTCGGTACAATCCAGCAGCGTGCAGCTGTCCAGCAGTCAGCAGGAGGGGCTCTTGGCTGCAGTACTCTCCATGTCACCCCTGGGCTCCCGAATCCCTGGGACTCCTCTCTCCCTGCTGGGCCCCACAACGTCCTCAGGAGGAGGACACCCGAGGCAGGCTGTGGGGCAGACTGCTAGGTTTGAATGCTCAGTCCGTGCCGCACAGCTGTGCTCCCTCAGGCAAGCCACTCGCCCTCCCTGGGCTTACCCTTCGCCTCTAAACTGAGGGGTGATAACACGAAATTCTCCTGGGTAGCAGCGAGGAGTAAACAACAGCTCTTGTGTTAAGTGCCCGGCACACAGTAGGCACTTAGCAAATGGCAGAGTCCCTTTTCCCTTCTCCTGCCAGTCCTGGATCCATCATCGCTAGTCCTCCGTTTCCTCCTTCCGTCTCCTCGTCTTTCCCCAGGGAGCCAGCCTTCTGGCAGGAGTGAAAGCACATGCACACAAATGTTAACTAGGAACCCCAGCACAGTACCTCACATTCAGTGAGAGCTAAATAAATATTTGTAGACTGAGTAATCCTCAAGAAATGAATTGCTAATGGTAAAATGTCAGGCTGTAGGTAGCTGGGAGGGAGCATTGAGGGATAGGGCCTCCTCGGGTACTCGGTTCCCCCTGGGTTCAGCCCTGGGTTCAAGCATCCTGTTCCCAGCTGAGACGTCACTGAGGAGCATCAGAGTGAAGTTCAGGTCTTCCTTTGCCCTTCACGAGGTGGGCTTGCAGAGCGAGCCCCATTCATTGACAGGCTCAGGAAACAGCAGCTCTAAGACCAGGACCTCCAGCGAGTGCGAAGAATATTTCCAGAGCCACAGAGAGATGCAAATACCAGTTCAAAACCACCAGGGGAATTGCTTTTTCACTCAACAAACCTGCACTCGTCAATTCAATCAATATTTATCGAGGTTCTGTGCCCAGTGCTGAGGATACAAGCAAATGAGATCCATTCCCTATCCCCAAGGACCCCCCCAGCCTGATGGGCATGACATAAAAAGGTTAATAGCAACAAACTCTTGCGGGGGTTTGAGAGGATGGAGGGGAAATCAGGGAAGGCTTCAGGGAGGAGGGGTTGCTGGAGCTGAGCCTTGAAGCGTGAGTAGGAGTTCTCCAGGCAGAAGAGTGGGAAGGGAAGGCATCCCAGGCAGAGTGGATGGTGCGTGCAAAGACACGGAGGCATGGAAATGCAAGAGCGTGGTTGAAGAGGGGAGAGGCTTAGTGTGGGGAAAGCGGAAAGAGGATAATGGGGAGGGTCTGGAATGGTCACCTGGCCTTCATGAGCCATGGAAGGAGTTTGGGCTTTATGCTCAGGGCACAGGGAAGCCACATAGGGTTTAGAGGAGTTGAGAAGCTCTCTAAGGTGCAGGGGATGGGTAAACAGGGGGAGAGGAGCAGGAGAAGAAGGGAGACCAAGGTGAGGAGGCAGGATTGACAGATGAGGTGGGCAGTGTGTTTGCATGTGGATTAACCAAGGGCTAGCATGGATGAGACCATGTGGCCAGGCCTGGAAAAGGCAACCTCCCCCAGGGAGTCCTCCCCTAATGGTTCTGGGTTCCCCAGGCTCTGTGTTCTCACAGGAGAGGAAGTACCAGCTCTCTAACTGGCCCCTGTTCCTAACCTCTGGCCGCACAGAAGGGCAGCAGCGTCAGTCATCACCACTCACCTGCCCTGTCCCACTGGAAGGCTAGGGTAGGCCTTCTGGGCTCCAGTGTTCTGACCTGTGGCTCCCTGGACCCAGGTTCACACCCACCTCCTCCGGGGCCCTTGGGCTTAGCGTGGGGACTCACGCGGTCCTGGCTTCAAGCCTCAGTTCCCAAACTCCCCGTATGACCTTGGGCAACATCATTTCGCCTCTCTGTACCTCACTTTGCTCGTCAGTAAAATGAGGATGAAAAATAACCCTGCCTGCGCTCTACGGGGGATGCATCTGAGCTCTTAACCATCAGGATGAGGGGCTAGAAGACCCAACACCACCCCTCAACGTTTCCCAGGGGCCTTCTGGAGAATCTTGCCCTCTGTGTTTATGCTGTTAATAACAGCTGCCATTCTCCGTTAGCCTGCCACCCAGCCAAAGAGGTGTTAATATTCCCATTTTACAGATGAGAAAACTCAGTCATTGGCCCAAGTCAAGTTGAGTCATTGGCCCAAGTACTGCCAGTAAATGAAAGAACAGGGATTTGAACCCAGATCTGTCTGGCCACAAAACCAAGATCAGGTTGGGCTAAGGAAATTTTGGACCTTGGTGGGAATGGGAATAGGGCCCCAAGGTGGCTGGGAGACTTGGGACACGCTGGGCCACATGGGCCCCCGACACACATTCTATGACCCCTCAAGGTCATGGTCCTAGAAGAGCGTGAGTCTTATGCCTTAAACTTGAGTAAATTTAGGCAGGGACAGAGCAAAGGGTCTAAAACTCAAGTGGGTCCAATCTGGGCTCAAATCTTGACCTTGGCCCTCACTGGCTCTGTGACTCCTAAGCAAGCCCCTTGAGGTCTCTAAGCCTCCATTTTTCTCACCTATAAAATGGGAAGAAGCCCAGTCTCTCCAGAGGTGATTTGTGAAGGTCAGATAAGGCTGCGATGTGAGGGGCCTTTGGAATTAGCTTCTCATCCTCTGAGAGGTCCAACCAGCCACTCTTTGTGACAGCCATTAACCTGCCCCAGGACCCTGTGCAGGTAGCAGAAGACCCTGAGCTGGGTGAGGCAAGGGCAGGTGTAGCCCTCACTCCTCCTTCCCTTCCAGACGGGGAAGCAAAAGAGAACCTGTGCCTCTGATTCTGCCTCCCTGAGACCCGTCTGGACCCACCTCCTCTGTCTCCTTTGTGCAAATCGCCTCCATCAGACAGGGGCTCATCCCCACGCTGACCCCTGGGTAGACTGACCGTCTACTCCCCTCCTCTCTGGTTCTAGGATTTGTCCCCCAACATGGTCTGCACAACTAAAGACTGCTGGGGAATCAGACTGGGCTGGCTCTCCCCTCTCCCCTCACCCCTGCCCTATTTCTCATACCTTCCCCCAACCCGAACCCTCAATCCTTGTTCACCATAAGCCAAATCATGCTGGAGGCAGAAGCTATCAGTAATCCTCCTGGCCAGCCTCCTGCCTCTCTCCCCCTCTTCCCCGTGGGTGACCCTGCCGTGTCGTTTCCAACCTTCCTGGAGTTGCAACACTGGCACCATTGTTTGTCCAATTTCACAACACCTCTGCCTGCCCAGTACCCCCTGCCCCCCAACATACCCTGGAAAGACAGGCCGGATGCCCTGGGTGTGTCTGCTGCAGGAAGGAAGGTAAGGGGGGCAGCGCAGGGGACGAATGTCTATGGCTGGATGACCTTGGGCAAGCCACTTGCATCCTTTTCTGGAGGCCTCAGTATGCTCAGCCTTAAAATGGGAGAAGTGGTGAGGAGCCCATGAAGGCCCTTCTGGTTCCGACATGTGATGAATCAAAACCACACAAGCAATGGATTCAATCAAGCCTTTATTGTGGCACCTGCCGCGCGCCGGGGCTCTGGTGTGGCCACAGCTCAGTGAGGGAGGCAGATGTGTAGACCATTGCAGAGCAGTGCGCTCAGAGCCAGGCCAGACTCACGAATTGGTTCCTTCGGTGCAATCGGGAAGGACTGTCTGAGGAAGCATTTGTGCTGGACTTTGAAGGGTGAATAGGAGTTCGTAGGCGAAACATAATGAAGAGCTTCCAGCCTATGCTGGCCGACATTCGGGCTGCCTCAGAAGCTAGGGGGTATCCTATAATTGGGGTGCAGATGCAGAGGCTGAAGCCCAAGGCCTGAAATACCAAGGAGATGGGGGCTCACCTAGATGTCAGTTCTAGTCATCGGTTCTGGGAACAAAACCCATGAGCTTCGGAGAGTTTGGTGTTGGCTGGTGAAGGCCCAGCACCCCCTCCCCAGACCGGGGCCAGCGAGCAGGCAGGACTCAGGACTTTCAAGAGGATGAGTATTGGGGCTCCCAACCGGCCCCCCACCCTGCTGGCCTCCACAAATAGGGAGCCATGGGCCGGGCGTCCTCCGGCTAGGTGTCCGGTTTGATTTACCCCCTCCTGGCTTGAGAGACCGCGTACCCTGGCACCACGCACAAATGTCTCACTGTAATTCAGGTGCTCACAGCAGTCATTTTAGTGGTACGATCAAACGACTCACTGTTTGGCAGTGGCCTTCGCAAACTGTCAAGTGTGCCGGACGCAGGAAGGATCGTTACTCTGGCCCTGGTGGCTCGTAGTCGGCCCCTTGTGGGGCTGTTTGCTTTGTAGTCAGGAAGATGCTTTCCTCCCCCGTCGCTGCCCACCAGTGATGTCGCAGAAAGAACAGTGTCCATGTGCTCCAGCCACATGTGAGCTGCGGTGAGCCTTTCACCTTCGGCCCCTTAACTGCCCACCCTCACCCCAGGCCACCTCAGAATGCTTTTATTTGAACCTGTGTAGGACAGAGGCTGCCCCTAGGCTCTGGGGAAGGGGTGGGGGGCTCCTGGCTCGGCCCCGCCTAAGGTGGGATCTGACTTAGAAGCCTGCGTGGTGGGGGGACCCGTGGAGCCCCTCATCTATACCCCCAGGAAGGGGCCAACATGGGAGCTCCCTGCCCGGGCCGTGGGAGGAGGCAAGAGTTCCCTGAGCTGTGTCCCGGGCTGATCTGTCGAAACCCCAGCGAGTGTCTTCCCTGCCTGGCCCAGTGGAGCCCGGCCACCCAGCACTCAGCATCCTTAGCTTCTTAGCCTCCTCCCTGCCTCTCACGCCGGCTGCCTGGCCCAGGAGCAGAAAGGGACCCCTTGGTGGGGTCAGGGGAATACAGAGCAAGGAGCATCAGCGCGGCCCTGCGGACCGAGGCCGTGTCGCTGGCGCTCACTCGCAGCGCTCTGCCTCCCTCAGCCCCTCTGCCCGGCCAGGTTCTGATTTTGGTGCAGTGCAGGCTTTCAGCTTAACGAGACAAATTGATATTCTGTGCCAGCCCAGGGATGGAGAGGCAGCTCGGGACGCTCGGGCTCGGGCGGGCAGCTCAGAAGTGGGCAGGGGGTGGGGACAAGGGAAGGAGGCAGCTTCAGTGTGGAGCTGCCTTCGGGGGGCCACCCCAGCCCGACCCCCTCTACGCTGATGGGCGCCCCGAGACAGTCCTGAAGGCCCTTCCACCTGCGGTGCCTTCCTCCCAAGCAGGGCACCCCTCCTGGAGGCAGAGGGCAGGGGAAAGCTCCCATTGCACAGCCCCTGAGAAGCCCCTTCACCTACTGCGACCTCCTAACCTTGCTCCTAGGTCTGTCCTCCTACGAGTCTGGATTTAAAGGGGCAGAAGGTCTGGGTTTAAACGGGTAGCAGATGAGGCAGGAAGAAGGGAGCAGTTGTCTGGCGGAGGGGGGGCGGGGGGTGCATTCCTGCAGACTCCCCATTGGGGTCTGGAGTCTCTGGACATGATCAGCCCCCCAACATGGTCAGCCCCCCAATACGGTCAGACCCCAACTCATCACAGATGTCCCTGTAGATGCAGTGGATGTGGGAGGCATTTGTAGACACCCCTGCCAGCGCGCACCTCTGAGCAGATGAACAGCCCGGCCCCTGGAGAGGGTCTTCTGTGGGACCCACGGCCCCCAGGCAGGTGGGGGTGCCCATGGGTGGGGTGGAGGCCTGCCAGGGCAGTTTCTAGGCAGTAGGGAGCTCAGTGCAGGCTCTGCTGTGTTGGACCTGCAACCACAGATGTGTGTAGTCTCTGGCTGAGTCCGTGGCTCCCCCTAAGTGACCTTTTCCCCCCACCCCAGGTCTGGGGGTGTCCTGACCCAAAAGAGGGGGAAACCAGAACCCCTGCATAGCCCAAGGTGTCCCCCAGCAAGTAGGGGGTGACTTGGGGCCATTTGAGCAAAATCGTGCCCTCGCCCCCATCACCCTCTCCCGAGCACCACCAGCCTCAGGATGCCCTCCACTCAGCTCAGCCCCGAGCCACCCTCGCTGCGCCCTTGACATTCCCTCCCACTTCGGGGGGGAGCGGGCATATTCCTGGGACTCTGCCAGCTTCAGTTCCTCATGATCCCACGGGAGGAATTAAAACCGCAAACAACACCGTGGTGGTTCGGTCCACACACCCCCGCCCCCACCCTCCTCCCCCAGTCCCCCTGTCAGAACAAGCCCTCCCCGAGTCCCTCCCGCGTCCTCCGCCCCCGCCCCTCCCTCCCCCTGCCTCCGGCAGCGGCGCCTCGGCGGCAGGGGCGGCCTCTCCTCCCCGAGACCGCATTTTGCCAGCGAGATGCTCTCCTAGAAGCGGCGCGCGTCCGCCCCGCCCCCCACCTGCTCGGGCAGGATGGTACAGTCTGCAGAGGGACCCGGGCACGCCGGCTGGGCTCCGCCGCGGCACCAGCTGCCGCACCGCGATTACGGGGCTGCCCGCTTGGAACCCGTGCCGGATTGGTGGTGATTTTCGTAGCCAAGTAAGTACCGGCACCCCCCCCACCCCCAGCATGAGAAAATAAAAAATAAAAAGCGCCCCACTCCGTTCTCCCCTTCCTCCCTCACCCATTTTATTTTGTTTCATTTCATTTGATTTTTTTCCGTGATGATGGTGGTGGCGGCAGCGTGGGGTGGGGGGGGACCGGGCTTGTTTATCTGGCGGCCGCGGAGGCTGCGTTGGGAGCTGGCGCCGAGGGAGACCCTCGTGTGAGGGTCCGTGTGCTGGGGGATAGGACGGGGGTGCTGGGGACTTGAGCAGGGGCCTTGAACCGGCGGATGCCCGGGGTCTCAGGTAGATGCCGGCAGCCTCAGCTCAGCAGATGCCCCCGTGCGTGTTATGCAAGGGCCAGCAAGCCGGTAGCAGGGGGCAAGCTTCTCTCCCTCCGAGCTGCGACCCAGGGAGATGCAGAGGACTAGAGGGGGCCTCCTGGCCGGCCCCCACGGGGCTCCAAGAGACGCACAGGGTGGTCTCCCACAGAGGGTCCCTCTGGTGGGGTGGGCTGCAGTGTGCCAGGACCGGAGGGTCAGGCCCGCTAAGGCATGTGGTGGCAGGGATGCGTCCCCAGGTCCCCACGACGTCCAGGACCCCCAGGATGCGTCCAGGGGGGCAGGAGTGGGGTGGCCGGGCCATTTTGCGGCAGTCACGCCTGGTGGTGGAGTTGGCACTTTCAGCGCAGATGCCCAGTTTCCCCGGCCAGTCTGGGGGGGGGGCCTCTGGCTGGGAGTTAGGCACCCGGGCTCCTCCCTGCCCCCTGCAGGCTCAGGATTGGGGAAATCCGCCAGGGGGTCTCTGCACTCCCCTGGCTGGGCTGCCCAGCCACCCTCTGGAGCCAAGTGGTCATTCCGTGCGTGGCCGTCCTCTGTTCAGGTTGTGGTTGTGTGGAGTGGGGTCTCTGTGGCTGGCCTGCCCCCGTCAGGCACGTGCCCCCCGGGGGTCCTGGGCCCCCCACTCAGAGGCCCAGCCAGGCTCGACCTTCAGAAGGGTAGGCTCGTGGGCAGGCTCCGCCAGCAGAGGGGCTGGGTGTGCCGCCGAGCGCCCCTGGCCCGGCACAGAACGGGTTCCCTTCCTTGCCTGCAATGCTCTCCAAATCGCTGGGAGGAGGCAGAGCTGACGTTTGGGGCATTTCCAGGAGCTGCAGGCGCCATCCGGAGAAATTCTCCTTTGACGTGTGCAGTAGGAGGGGGCTTGGAGCGCGGGCCTCGGGGGGGGCCTCCGCCTGTTAACTTCGTTGAAGGAGCAGTGGCAGGGAGGGGCTAGGATGGCTCTGGGGGAACCCTGCAGAGGGAGTTCAGGGGGGAGGCAAATGGCCCCTGCTATTCGGCTACCTTTGTACCCCCAGTCCCATTCTCATCAGGGCCGATACACAGACACAAATACAGTACACAGGGCAGTGTACTGTCTGTGTGCAAATCGTATACACATACAGAGTCCCTCTGCCCATAGACACACCTGAGCACATGTGAATACAGCTCACCTCCCTGGATACCACTGCTCCCCTGCAGACGACAGCATGCACACGAATGCATCGTGCACGCACACACCTGTGCAGGCAGCATACCCACACGTGCACACAGCTCTAACACAGGAATGCAGAGGCTGCATGTGGGCTAACTGGCCGGCACATGGTGCCCTGCAGCAGCCACGAATGTGGCACGTGGCCACGTGAGGGCCGGCCCCTGTGCGAAAATGACCGGCACATATCCGTGGTACCCCATATGCCGTGCCTCAGCAGGCACACAGCGTGCCGGATCGTGCCCATGGGGGGCTGTCGGTGGCGTATGTACGAGGGCGGCCCCGGGCACACGGACGCAGCACCTCTGCTCCGTGCACACGTCTTCCCCTCAGCTTCCTGGCATCTGCCAAGGGAGTGAAGGTGGCTCTGTGGGCACTGGGGAGAGGCTTGCCCCTCAGGGACTACCTGTGAGGACAGAGGGACACCGGCCTGCAGAGGGCCAGCCCACATTCCCGGGAGCTCTGATTGGACTCAGGCTATCGATGGTCTACAGAGAAGGATGTCCAGAGTTGGAAAGGGGGCAGAGGAGGAGGCGGGAGCGGTTGCTGCCCATGGCCCAGACCACCAGGGGTCTGGACCAGCTCCCCACGCCCCTTCTCTGGCACCAGGAAACCAGCGCACTGGAGGGAGTCTTTCAGAGCTGGGGTCCGGGACACCGCCAGCAGCCCCCACGTCCTCTCCAGGCCACACATCAGAAGAGCTGCCTGTGGCTCATGCTGCAGAGACTGAAATGCTCTTCTCCCCTCGGCCCCCTCTCCCTTTCTCCCCACCTAGCACAGGTGTGGGTCAGGAGGCTTGGGCAAATAATGTCGAGGCAGGTAGCACTCACTGAGCTAACTGCTCTGCACCCATCGCTTCAGTGGGACCTCCCTTCGCCACGTTGTTCCCATGCCACAGAGGAGGAAGCTGCACAGAGAGGTGGAGACACTTATCCAAGGTCACACAGCTGGAACATGGCAGAGACGGGGTGGAAGCCAGGCTGTTGGCTCCCCTGCCTGCCCTCTAGGACTCTCCCCTCCCTTCCTCCAGGAGGCCAGCTTCAACTTGGGGTGCCAACATCTTGGAATCCAAGAGTTCAAGAACTTGGGATTTGAGATCAGACTCCAAGAAAGGGTCCAGAGAGTCTCCTGAGGGTAAAAAGCAGAGTCCCCCCTGGCACATGTGGCCCTGTCTTAGACAGCCAGGCCACCCTTTGACCTGGTGGAACCGATGGCACCTAGAAAGCCAGCGCAGATGTGTGCATTCTAAAGTTACCTGGCATGGACCCATTCATAGCAGGGAAACTGAGGCCCGGGCCGGGGGAGAGGATTTGTCCAAGGTCACACTGTGCTCTCTGCCAGGTCCCAGGCGTGAAGCAGCGGGGGCCCGTTTGGTTCCTGGTTCTCCCCAGCTGTCTGACTCCAAGGTAAAATGACAAGTGCACCAGCCCCAGCCTCTACTTCCGACCAGCTGTATGACCTTGGGCGAGCTGCTTCGTCCCTCTGCACCTCGGTCTCCTCTTCCGTGACCGGGGCATGCCTGTTCTGGCCCTGCCTTAGCCCACAGCTGTCTGAGAGCCTCGAACACTGTAGAGGGCTGTGCACGGAGGTGCCATTGGCGTCAGAGCCTGGAGCCAGAACCGGTGGGTGAGCACCTCGCTGCTGCAGTTGACCCAAGTCAGGAGGGGAAGCAAGGAAAGGAAATCTCCAGCATATTAATGAACCTAAAGAATTACCTGGTAGAGGACAGATTTCCGGGACCCCCCACCCGGTGATTCAGGCGGTCCTGGGGGCTGTGTTTTCACAGGTGTCTCTGGGTTCTTCTTATTTCTATAGCTGTGTACCCAGCAGAGCCGAGGTGACTGACAGTGCGTTGGGGGAGCTCCGAGGCTTTCAGGGCTGGGAGTGACTGGGGCACCCTGCTGTTCGCCTGTTCCTGTCACATCCAGGGAAACTGAGGTCACCTGGCAGTTTGGTGGCAAAATGAGACCGAGACTCAAGTCTCCAGCCTTCCGGTCCCGTCCCGCCCCCGGCCCCTGGCTGCACCCTGCACAGCTAAATCAGGCCCTTTGCTCATGGCAAACAGGCCCATCTTTCTTAGCAGTGTGGCTGGGAGGGGTGCGCCTAAGAGGCTCGCTGAGCCTCAGGTTTGAGTCTCCACCACGCCTCTCCCCAGCTCTGGGACAGTGAGGGAGCTGGCTGCTCTGTAAACCTCCAGCTTCCCGTCTCTAGAAGGGGAGCAAATTTAAAGCAGGGCCATTGGGAAGATTCTGGGTGATGTGTGCGAAGCAGCTGGCACATCGTAGGTGCCGGGAGAAGGTTGGGGACTTGGGGGACCCTGAGGTGCACAGTGTGGTTCCTCTCAACCCCCATTTAGCTCCCAAGGGGCTGCGGCTGAGCTGTCTGGGGCACAAGTGCTGGACGCCACATGCATACACAGCTTGTGGGGGTGGACAAGCCCCCTTCCCAACCTCCCCTGTAACACACAGAGCAGTGTGGGAGACAGGGGTGGGTCTCTTGTTTGGAACCGGGGCACCCCTGCCCACCCTGCTGTCTCCGTGGCCAGAGCACTAAACATGCAGTAATCCATGTCTCCCTCCCAGCAGGAGCCTTGAACAGTATTTAGGGAGGATGTCCCCGTGGACACAGTCAGTGGTGGGAGTTTGTGGGAAGATGGCAAGGCCGTAGAGTTCAAGGCAGTAGGGTGCAGCCTCAGTTTCCCCATCTGTAACCTCTCAGGCCGTTGTTGCAAGGGGCAAGTAGAGAAAGTAATGGACACTGAGTGCCGGGCTCAGGGTGTGGCCTGCATTTGTGGCTCAGCGTGTGCAAGTTGTCGAGATGGAGAATCAGGCTGGGCTGAGAATCAGAAGTCGTGAGCTCGAAACCTACCTCGGCCATTGAAGAATTTGATCCTTGAGTGGGTCGCTTTGCCTCCTCAGCCCTGGCTTTTGGTCTGTGAAATGGGAGCAGGTACCCACTTCAGAGGCTGCATGATGCCAATACAAAATAGGGACACTTTCGGCACCCCTGAGAACCTGCTGTGTGCCGGGGGTGTGCCGAGGGCTTCACCCTGGTCTCCCATGGGAGCCCTGCAATGGACAGAGGGAGGGTCTGTAAGGTCTTAGACGCATCCTATGCATTCCAGGAAAGCCCTCCAGGGGGGTGGAGAGCAAGATGTCCAGGCCTGATGGAGGCAGAGGGAGGAGGCCAGAGCTACAGTCCCTGATGCTCCAGAAGCCCCCACGCCTAGGGGCAGACGCCTGGGTCTGAGGCTCAGGAGAGTCGAGTTCCAGGCCCAGCTCAGTCAGGGATGGATGACCTTGGGCGAGTCATGTCAACCCCCAGGTCTCAAGCTTTCCTCCAGAAAGAGGGGACAGCGATCCTACCTGCCTCATGTCCTCCGTGAGGGTAGCTTCTCCTGCCAGCTGGCCCTGGGGCCGAGGCTGGCTGAGACACTGCGAGGCTGGGGTATTAACTGCAGTAGCGTTTGTAACAGCTGTTTCTGGTGGCCGCCACGGCAAATGGCCCCGACCTGAGTGGCCTGAAAGATTAGAAATTTAGCGTCTCCTTGTTCTGGACGCTGGACGCCTGACATCAAGGGCCGCCTTCTCCCGGAGGCCTTGAGGGTGCTGGCACACCCAGCTGGTCCCCAGCTTCTGGTGCTTTCCAGCGACCCTTGGAGCTCAGTGGCTCGTGGCGGTTATCACTACGATCTCGGTCTTCATCTTCACATCACCTTCTCTGTTGTGTCTCTGTGTCCTCTCTTCTGTTTGTAAGGACACCAGTTGCCAGATACGGAACCATCCATCCGGGACGGTTTCATCTCGAGATCTTTAAATACATCTGCAAAGACTCTCTTTCCAAGTAGGCCACATGCTGCAGTTCCAGGTGGACATGAATTTGGGGAGGGACACTTCAGCCCACTACAGTCATTAATATTTTATGAGTTTACTGCTAACAAGTCCTTTGCACGGTGTCTCATTTCTTCCTCACAAGCACCCATTCTGCAGATAAAGAAACAAAGGCCTAGGGAGGGTAAGAACGTGCCTGAGTCATGTAGCAAGTGAGGGGCACAGCTGGGCTTCGAACCCAGGATTCTGGTGCTCTCTCTCCTTTCCATCTTTTTAGAGCTGGCTGGTGGCTGCTGCTACCCAGGAACCCGTGAGCCAGGAATGCCACCCAGTCCCGCACTGACCCAGGACCTAGCAGGGTTGTTGAGCCCCAGAAAGGAGAGTTGGAGGTGGGCTGGGAGCTGAGAGGTATAAGTGGGCTAGGCTGAGCCCAGGACACTTGCACAGCAGAGGGCCAGGAGCCCCCAGTGCCTTCTTCTCTCTGCCACTCGGTGCTCTGTGGACTTCATGGTCCTCATCTGGAGAATGGGGACAGCGACCAAACTTGTGGGGTAATTCCAAGTTCTAAAAGGCTAATCATAATAGTCATCACTAATAGTTAAAATGTATCCTCCAGCACTTTACAAATATTTGTTCATTTAATGTGTGGGAGGGTAATTACTTATTCCAAGCCTCATCCTAATAAGTGGCTCTACTGCTGAATTGCTGCGTGTGGTTGAACTAGTGCCTTGACCTCAGTTTACTTCTCCGTAAAAGTACCCACCTTCCCAGATGTCAGGAGACGCAGATGCGATTCAGGTGAAGTGCTCGGCCTGGGGTTACGGTCCGCCGAAGGCTCGGAGGAAATGGAGATACAATAGTGTTATTATACTGTTACCCGTAGGGTGAGGATTTGGGGAAGCAATGCAAACAGGGCGCTTGGCTCAGAGATCAGTATCAAAATGGCCTTCTCTCGTGCCATAGGAAAGACTCGAATTCCAATCCTAACGCCAGGGTTGACTGCTGTGACCTTGAACCAGTATCTTTGCCCCGCTGAGCTTGGCGCCCTGAGATGTAAAGGGGAGTTGAAGAGACCCGCCTAGCGAGGTAGCATGTGTGACATGATGGATAGAAACCTGTCACAAATGGGGTCCCGATCAGAAACGTCAAGCTTCTATCCTGCTTCTGGGGAAAGGCCCCCGGAGGACTTCATACAGAGGGTCTCAGAAGAGGCAAGTCCTAGTCCCGGGGGTGGGGGGAGGGTTAATTTTCGCAGAGACCCAGGGAGGCCGTGCTCTAGTGCAGCAGGCGGTTGGAAGAGGCTGTGGGCAGAAGCGATGAGCGGATGAGCCCGTTTGGGGTCCCGGAGACATAGAGCTTCGAAGGAAGGGAGCAGGGCTCTCTGGGGCTCCCGTGCCACCCCCAAGGGCGGTTTTCTGTGAACGGTGGTGCTCTCTACACGGGCTGGGGCTGCGCCTCTGGGTCATGTGTGGCCACCCAGGGACTGCTTTGCAGGGACCGTGGGGACTGGCATCCAAAGGAGCTCACTCTAGCCCGCTTCCCTCAACCACCTGCTTAGTTGGGCTGGAGCAGCAGCTCAAGGCTGCCAACGGAAGGTGAGCTGTCACGTTTTTCTGTCAAGGCCGTAGAGCGGTGGGGGGTCCTTGGGAAGTCATCTGGAGGTGTCCTCCGGTCCGCCCGAGGCCTCTGCCCTGGGCAAGGGCCAAAACCTCATCCAGAGCCAGGGAAGCTGGGCTCCAGGTGGCTGCGTGTCCGCGGCGTTGTGACCGGTGCCCGAGAGCCAGGTGCACATCCCGCGTGGGCCAAGTTAGCAGCTGTGTAGCCCGGTGGTTCAAGTCCAAGTCTGGGCCGGGCCTGGTGGCCTCCACTCTGATGCCTGGGCGCTAAGGCTTGGTTCCCTCGGTTGTAAGATGGGGACAGTAATAGTGCCCACCTTCTAGGGTTGTTGTGAGTAAAACCGAATTGTGTGGACTCCCACATGCACGTTTTGACATCTCTGAAAGAGGGGGGTGCCTGTTACAGCTCAGGGCGTGTCACAGTGAGCCGGAATAAGTATAAAGTAGCAGTACGTCTTACAATCGATGCACCGTAGAGTCCGTGAAATGTGGTAAATAAGATGAAACCTGCAGAGAACTTAGAACAGAACCACCGAGCCGTTGGGAAGAAGCCAGTCTCCTGCCTGCCTCCCCAGCTCAGTCACAGTGGGACTTTGGGCATTTCCGTGAGCCTCACAGGAGCCTTTGTTTCCTCTTCATCCCAGGGCTGTTGTAAGAAGTCCACAGTCTTACGTGTGAATCATATGCCCAGCAGAGTGCCTGTATACAGTAGATGCCTAATAATTGGCAGCCCAAAACAAACCACAAAGACTGTAGTCTACAGGGAAGAGCTTCAATAACAGACTCTGGGATTCCGATTCCTGCTCTACTATTTCCTTGCTGTGTGGCCTCATGCACGTTACTTAACTTCTCTGTGCCTTGGTCCCACCGTCTATAAAATGGGAATGGCAAAAGTCTCCATCCAGTTCCTAGGACTGCTGGGAGAATGAAATAAAATTAAAGTGCTTCAGGGCGATGCTTGGCAGAAGCAGAGGCAGTTATTATTTGATGAACTTCTTATGAGTCTCTTCAAGTTCAATAAATGGCAGCTAAAATAGACACTGGGCTCAATAAAATAATAACAATACAGACTGCGCTTGTTTCATAGATGAGGCAGCTGAGGCCACGATGCGTGCTGGTATGCCCAAGGTCACACAGCTGGCTCTCTTCAGTGTTGCCTTCTAGCCCGCGTCTGATTCTTATAGAGAAGGGGGTCCTTGCCCAGGGAGTTTCTAGAAGAAGCCGCAGCCAGATGCAGCATCCTCTGGGTTGGGGCTCTCTCCAGAAGTGGTTTCCTTCCTCCTTCGCTTTTCTGCTTGTTCACCACAGTACCAGGGAAGGGGCTGAGCTGGGCCGTGACCAAGGTCAGCAGAGCCTGCCGACCACTTCCTGGCCTCCAGGTGCTTTCTCAGTGGCTCCTGCAGAGCTGACACAGCAAAACTCCCCCGTGGAGAGAGCAGAAGCCCTGGCCGGCCTACTGATCCAGCCACCAGGCAGAGCCAGGGCCACAGGATGAACTAGAAGGGGAGGGCGGATGGAGGCACCTGGCTGCAGCCTAGCCCGCCAGACACCGCAAGTGACCTTGGACCCATCACAGCCCCTCTCTGGGCACTGGTTTCCACCTTGAAAACCAGGACTGTGGGGCTAAATGTGCCCCCTAGGACTTTAAATGTCTAAGAGTCAAATTGTCCAGGCATTGCCGCTGGCCAAGGTCATGGGGAAGGGCCGGAGCTGGAGGCCGTGTGTGCACATCCGTGTGGATCTGGGGAGGAGGTCCCTAGGAGCTGGACTGACCCAGCAGCAGCCCCTGTTCATCCCCAGGCAACTCTGCAGAGATGGGATCACAGCCCAGCAGCTGGGTTACCACTACCGCAGGCTGGTGACGGGGACCCAGGCGGGGCACCAACGGCGGCCATGCTGACATGTGTATTTGCAATGCAAAAAGGTTGCTGAGAACCCGTCTCTTTTAGCAACTATCTGAAGGCAGGAGATCAAGCGCTCTTTAGGCCACTTCTAAATTTATCAACTTACATGACTCACTTCAGATTAAAATGAGGCCTTTCTCCCCATCCCACCTCCAGCCAATTTCAAGTTTCCCAGCTCAGAGGATCTTGAAAAGGGAAGAGAATGTAAATCAATAAAACCAATATTGGCCGAGTACCTGGGCTGTGCCGGGCCGTGTGCCGAGCTCCTTGCCAAGCCCAGAGACGAATCGGCTCCAGAGCCAGCTCTCATCGGGGACCCGATGAGGCCCCAGGTGGAAGGTGGTGGCTGGTAGCTGATAGCTGATGCCCAGCTCGGGGCTGGACCATGAGGAACTCCTCCATCCAAGACTTTGCCTCGCCAACCAAAGGCCTCGGTTTTCTCATCTGTAAAATGGGGCCGGTATAGGAAGAAGTCTGGGCCCGTGGCCCCTGCTCTGCTCATGGGTGAATGAGCGTTAGGGTCTAGGGCTGTGTCTGTGTTTCTCTGCCCTCTCGGAGGCCTCATTCTGCCTTGATGGCCTCAAGAGAATGGAATTCCAATAGCTTCCCATAACCCTGGGATCTCCAAGAGCTTTTCCAGGGAATCTCTCCAAACTCCAGAGTCAAACCTCTGCAATGGGACTGCAGCTAAAAATGAATGCAAGTGCCATGTTGGAAAGTGGCTGGCCAGCCTTCACACCGAGCTCCCCTGAGCCTCACTGCGGCCTTCAGGGTAACCCGGTGTAATAATAACAGCTATTGTTAAGCAAGCACTCTCTCTGCTAGGTTCTCTGCAAGCCTCCCTGCCCCCGCATCCCCTTTACGTTTCCCAAGCACCACGGGACCCATTCGGAGAGGAGGACACCTGGTCATGGAGAAGTGCAAGGGTTTAGGCAGACTCTCAGGGCTGTGGGGAGGCCCAGCTCCTCATTACCCTGCTGTGCCCTTTGGATTCAAGGGGAAACTGAGGCCCAGAGCAAAGTTGCCTGAGGTTGCTGCGAGTCCAGTAGCCCAGGACCCTGTCCTGGTATCGGCTGCCCCACCCCCTCATATCTTACATACTTCCCAACCCTCTAGGAAAAAGGGCGAGGCCTTGGGGTAGACCCCAAGCCAGGGACAGGGGTGTTCATACCCGGCCCGTGTCCCAACACCATGGTGCACAGAAGGCTGGAAGGGAAGAGAATGTAAATCGGTAGGAACCAGCCATGCCCTTGACCCCCAGCCTCACTCCCTAAACGACACCCCAGTAACACTTGTAGGATTGGAGCCACGCAGGCCGACGCTGTGGGGAGAGAAGTCTTCGTTCCTTAAGCACCTCCTCGGCACTACTGCGGGAACCGTAACTCAGACCCCTTGCCTCTGACAAATCGTGTTCTGCGGGTGGTTATCGTTCCTTTCTTTTTTTATTTTTATTTTATTTTATTTTTTATTTTTTATTTATTTCTAGGAGAGAGAGAGACACAGCGTGAGGAGGGGAGGGTCAGAGAGAGAGGGAGTCACAGACTAAAACAGGCTCCAGGCTCTGAGCTGGCAGTCAGCACAGAGCCCGACGTGGGGCTCGAACCCACGAACCGCGAGATCATGACTTAAGTGAAAGTCGGACGCTTAACCGACTAAGCCACCCAGATGCCCCGGTTATCGTTCCTTTCTGAGCCTCGGTGGTTTTATCTGTGCGGCGGGGCGAGATGGCTGTGGCCCTCAGGGAGGTCAAGTGAGGTATGAGTGCCTGGCGATGATCACACCATTAGCTCCACACGGTTCTCACGTCCGTCCTGAGAGGGTGGCCTTCTATCCTCACTTGACAGAGGGGGACCCGGCTCCCCCGGAGAGGTCCAGGGACGTGCCCCTGGTCCCCTGGCTGGCAGCAGTGCCGTAAGTGGCAGCGCTGTGTTCTTAGGGCTCCAGAAGGTGGTCACGGGTGCTGTCCAGGGAAGGTTTTCTCTCTCAAGGAGACAAAATCCCCAAACACAGGACTGTGGGGCCTTCCGGGGAGAAGACAGCACCGGGCAGTGCTCAAGAGCACACGCGGGAGCCTGGGAGCCTGGGTTTGAGTCCCAGCCCCAGCGCTTCCTAGCTGTGTGACCTTGAGCAAGTGGTCTATCCACCCTCTCTCTATGCCTCAGTCCCCTCGCCTGTAAATGGGAATAATAAGAGTACCTACTTCGTAGGGTTCTTACGCAGATTAAACAATGTAATAAGTGTAAGAAGCTTAGAACACTGCCTGACACTCTTACTAGGAAGCTGAATGAAGTATCTGCTGTTATCAGTAGTATTATTACTCAGAGAATCAGAATGGGAAGAGGAGCATGCACTACCCTTCACCCTTTCTGCCCGAATCTTGCCCTCCCTCCTTCATGGCCTCTGTGGGGTGGGGGACTTCTCAGAATGCCCATCTGGCAGCCTCTCTCTGGTCCAGGCCGCCATTGCCAAGCAGGTAAAGTTGGTGCATCTGTGATTTATCCCCCAGCGGCCCTTCCCGCATCTTCCTCCACGCTTTGCCTTCCTCCCGCTTCCCTTTATCACTTAATTGCTTCAGCTGCTAAGCTGGGCAGGACTTTAGCCATCTATACAAAGTGAAGAACAGCTTGCGTTCACAGGGACCTTTTCCGTCACCTCTGAGCCTTTGCCCAAGGCGCGCCCACCCCTGGAGCACCCTGGAGCCATCCTTCTAACCCCACTGAGATGCCCCCTTATTCAGGAAGACCTTCCTGATGCTCCTGCTATTATATGCTCCCAGGCACCGGACCATGGACCTCTGGAGACACGCCCTCGCCAGTGAGTTTTGTTTGTGGTTATTTTTGTGGGTTTTTTGGGAGAGTTCAATAAAACATTGCTGAATAAACACATGTTGAATAAATGAAAGGGTGACCTTCTTCCCTGATGCCCCCATATGCTCTCTTGTAAACCCCCCACCATCATCTGTTCTCCCTAAGTGGCCAGATGGACCCTTTTAACAACATGAATCAAACTGTGGTGCTCCCTGCTTGACACTCTACAGTCTTCCCCATGATGTGCAGGATAAAGCCCAGTCTCCTTTCCGTAGCCTACAAGCCTCTCGGGGTCGGGCCGCTCATCCCATCCCGCTTTCCTCACTCACTCTTCAGTTCCATCTTCCTGTCCGTTCCTCAAACTCACCAGCCTCTTCCCTGTTGGAGGGCCTTTGCACAAGCTGTCTCCCCATCCAGAATGCTTTTTCTCTTCCTTCTATGATAGGCTCCTCCTCATCAAGCCAAGTGACATTTCCCCATCGAGGCCGCCCCTCACCTAGGGCTCCCCCGTCATGCCAAAAAACAGCATTTATCTCACGGACACTCTTTTTTGTTTTTATTCTTTTGTTCTCTGTCTCCCCTCTAGACAATCAGCTCCTTCAGACAGGAAGCCTGTCTGTTTCATTGACTGTTGTATTCAAGGGCCCGGCTCTGGGGAAGGTTGGCCATTTCATGCAGCCGTGAACTGCTTCCTTCCTCAACTTCACCCTTGACCTAGTGGAAGTGGTTGTAGGAAGTTGCCCAGGAACCCCACATTCAACCCACCTGCTTCTAGTGAGCCTCTCTGTGCCCCAGGGGAGGGAGGGAGGTGGAGAGAGTGGGAGACAGTGGGGGAGGCTGCAGCCTTAAGCGAGGTGGATGTGACCTGTGGTCTGTTACGCTCTGGCCGGGCAGACGGCAGTGAGGGCCAGACGAGTCTGGAAGTCCTTGACACAGCGTGAGGCTGAGTAAACCTGAGGAAGGTCTGGGAGGAATAGCCCTCAGCTGTCCTGCTCTCTGGGAAATTGGGCTCTGTCGCATTGTTTGTGGCCCAAGCTTGAAGAGCCCTTAATGATGGGTTTGGGGGCCAGATCTTAATAAAGGGAAATTTCTGCTGATCAGACCCACACAGGCCAAGCTTTGGGAAAGAGCATGCCTGGTGCTTACCTGCCCTCTCCCATGTAAGCCCCCAGCAGGGCACCCAGAGCTACCAGTTACTGAGTCACCGGCTCATAAGGTGGCCGGAAGGGAAACGAGGCAGCTACCACTTGGAAAACCCTATTTCCCTTGTTTAAACTGCAGTCACTTGAATTACAAAACTAATGGCAAGCTTGCGGAAACAAATAGAATGATACTGAGGATCCATTGCTAAAGGACTCCTTTTCCTCTTCCCACGTCGCACGTGTACCTGAGGTGACCACGGTCCATACCCTGTTCTGTCGATTTGGGGATGCACGCTTTCCCACGCATTCGTGACCCCACGCCCATGCGTCTTAAAGCTGATGGCATGTTGTACTTTTATCAGAAGCACGTTTGCTTTCTCGGTGGGATGTATAGTCCTGTGCAGCCTGCAGTTCAACTTGGGTTCATCCAACTCTGGCCACTAGCTGTCCCTTTATCTTGTTTCTTCTCTCCCTAACTGGCAGGTATAAGTTTGGAGGGGGTTTTGTGTCTTTTCTTTTTTTTTTCTTTTTATAGTTTATTATCAAGTTGGTTTCCATATAACACCCAGTGCTCATCCCCACAAGTGCCCTCCTCCATGCCCATCACCCCCTTCCCCTCTCCCCAACCTCCATCAACCCTTGGTTTGTTCTCAGCATTCAAGAATCTTTCATGGTTTGCCTCCCTCCATCTCCCCAACTATTTTCTCCCCTTCTCCTCCCCCATGGTCCTCTGTTAAGTTTCTCCTGTTCCACTTACAAGGGAAAACATATGGTATCTGTACTTCTCTGCCTGACTTATCTTGCTCAGCATAACACCCTCGAGTTTCATCCATGTTGCTACACAAGGCCAGATTTTACTTTCTCATTGCCATGTAGTATTCCATCGTATAGATAAACCACATCTTCTTGATCCATTCGTCCGTTGATGGACACTTAGGCTCTTTCCATGATTTGGCTATTGTTGAGAGTGCTGCTATGAACATTGGGGTCCATGTGCCCCTATGCATCAGCACTCCTGTATCCCTTGCATAGATTCCTAGCAGTGCTATTGCTGGGTCCTAGGGGAGTTCTATTGTTAATTTTTTGAGGAACTTCCACACTGTTTTCCAGAGGGGCTGCACCCATTTACATTCCCACCAACAGTGTAGGAGGGTGCCCGTTTCTCCACATCCTCGCCAGCACCTGTAGTCTCCTGATTTGTTCATTTTAGCCACTCTGACCGGCGTGAGGTGGTATCTCAGTGTGGTTTTGATTTGTGTTTCCCTGATGATGAGGGACACTGAGCATCGTTTCATGTGTCTGTTGGCCATCTGGATGTCCTCTTTGGAGAAGTGTCTGTTCATATCTTCTTCCCATTTCTTCACTAGATTGTTTGTTTTTTGGGTGTGGAGTTAGGTGAATTCCTTATAGATTTTGGATACTAGCCCTTTACCTGATATGGCATTTGCAACTATCTTTTCCCATTCTGCCGGTTGCCTATTAGTTTTATTGATTGTTTCCTTTGCCGTGCAGAAGCTTTTTATCTTGATGAGGTTCCAGTAGTTCATTTTTGCTCTTGATTCCCTTGCTTTTAGGGATGTGTCAAGTAAGAAATTGCTGCGGTGGAGGTCCAGGAGGTTGTTTCTGGCTTTCTCCTCTAGGGTTTTGATGGTTTCCTGTCTCACATTCAGGTCCTTTATCCATTTTGAGTTTATTTTTGTGTATGGTGTGAGAAAATGATCTAGTTTCCTTCTTCTGTATGTTGCTGTCCAGTTCTCCCAGCACCATCTGTTAAAGAGGCTGTCTTTTTTCCATTGGATACTCTTTCCTGTTTTGTCAAAGATTAATTGGCCATACATTTGTGGGTCCAATTCTGAGTTCTCTATTCTATTCCATTGGTCTATGTGTCTGTTTTTGTGCCAACACCATACTGTCTTGATGATGACAGCTTGTAGTAGAGGCTAAAGTCTGGGATGGTGATGCCTCTGGTTTTGGTTTTATTCTCCAGTATTACTTTGGCTATTCGGGGTCTTTTGTGGTTCCATACAAATTTTAGGATAGTTTGTTCTACCTTTGAGAAGAATGCTGGTGCAATTTTGATTGGGATTTCACTGAATGTGTAGATTGCTTTGGGTAGTAATGACATTTTAATGATATTTACTCTTCCGATCCATGAGCATGGAATGTTTTTCCATTTCTCTGTGTCTTCTTCCATTTCCATCATAAGCTTTCTATAGTTTTCATCATACAGATCTTTTACATCTTTGGTTAGGTTTATTCCTAGGTATCTTACAGTTTTTTGTGCAATTGTGAATGGGATCAGTTTCTTGATTTGTCTTTCTGTTGCTTCATTATTGGTGTATAAAAATGCAACTGATTTTTGTACATTGATTTTGTACCCTGTGACTTTGCTGAATTCATGGATCAGTTCCAGTAGGCTTCTGATGGAGTCTGCCGGGTTTTCCATGTAGAGGATCATGTCGTCTGCAGAAAGTGAAAGTTTGACTTCTTGTGTCTTTCCTTGGGTATCTTTTTACTCCTAATTGTGACTTTTCTCTGTTCCTTGATGGATTTGGCCATCGTCCCAGCAGCTCAGCAGTCTTTGAAGAAGAGGCAGCAGAGGCTAGTGCAGAGGGCAAGGGCCTGAGAGCTGCCAACTGTGCCATTTACCTGCTGTAGTGTGCCCTCTCTGTGCCTTCAGGACTGCATTCAGGCACCAGCCTGCATGCACAGCCTGGGGCGGCAGCTTCCCCGCTTCCCTCTGCCCCCTCAAAGTGGATGGTGTAGCAAAGCAGGGTACACTGTCACCCCCTCCTCAACCAAGTCACTCCGAGACCTAGAGGAGGGTCAGGGAGTCTGGCTCACATATAAAAGTTTGGATGGGAAAGTTCCGCTAAAAAAAGCCACTCGTAGACAAGGGCCAGAGGTAACACCAGAAAACGGGCTCAAAGGTCAGAAAGAACATGGAAGGGTAGAAAACATGAACCTGAAATGATGCTTCCTTCACCCCCCAAAGCAAAGAAGATATATTTTAAAATATCAGCTGAAGCAAATAGAAGCTTTTTAGGGAGGAGACAGGCACAGAGAGGCCAAGGTGATCTGCTGCCCCCTTGGGGTCCCTCTGGTGCGGCTCCAGCCTGTACCGGGTGCGGGACCAGCACACATCAGGAGGCCCGCGGCAGCCAGATGCCCCTACGGGTCAGAGCCCCCGGACCAGTTTCTGAACCAGAATGCCCTTGACTGACATGCACATGGGTTCTGTTCCCAGTGCTTTGTGGGACTTGTTTCAGACCCATGCTTCTGACAGCATTCTCCCCATTTTACACATTAAGAAACTGAGGCCCTGAGACCTACAGTGACCTGCCCAAGGGGACCCAGCCAGCAGCCTGACTCCAGAGCCCTCAGCCTAAGCGTGATGACCGTCGTCTCACAGTCCCAGAGTTCTCCCAAGCCAGTGTGCTGCCAGGGATGCCGGGGGGGGGTGGGTGGCAGGGGTGCCCGTGCCCTGAGGAGGGGCCCACGGGGTCCTCACGCCGCAGCCCGGCAGAGGGGTAAATCAGAGCCAGCCAGCTGGAAGGAAGGTAGGAAGTGGAAAGGGTGCTCCAGGCAAAGCCACAGCTTGAGTGGGGGTGGAAGCCACGGCCAGCCGCCCAGAGCAGAAGGTGCCAGGCGGGAGTGGGGGAGGGGGGCGGGCGAGCGCTCGGCCAGAGAGGTGGCCAGGCCGAGACAAGGGCACTGAGCTGAACGCTTCCAAGCTAGGGAGTAATCAGTGTGACCAGCCTGGCCTGTTTGGAAGACCCATGGCCCTAATGGGGACAGTGGGTAGGAGAGACAGGCTGGAGGCCGGTCAGGCATCCAGGTGAGCAAGCACAGCATGGGCAGCGGGCTGCTGCGTGGTAGGTAACGGGCAAGCTGACGGGGTTTGGGGACTGGGGAGGGGGGAGGGGCAGCGAGGGAGAGGCCGTGCTAAGTCCCAGCTGGCTTGGGGGTCCCTGAGACGGCCCAGAGATGGTGGGAGGAGATGCAGTTTGGGGAGGAGCCCTGAATCCGATCCTGGGGAAGGGCGTGCCAGTGTGTTCAATGGGATGATTATGAACAGACACTTGGGAAGCACTGGCTGAAAGAATGTGAAAGTCCTTCATGGAAAGAAAATAGCCACCCGTGCCTAAGGAGCAGGGTGGGGGGGGTCATTCACCCCACAAACAGCAGCTGAGGGCCTGCAGTGCTCCAGGCACCGAAGGCATCGCACTAAATACAACAGCCAGTTCCCCGCCTCGTGGCCTTGCAGTCGAGGGCATGGAGATCTCCGATCAGCGAAGGCCAAAGTGGGTGGTACGCCAAGGAAAATGGCGAAAAATAAGGCAGAGGAAGGAAGATGATAACAGTTGTTTCAAAGAGGGAGTCAGGTACGGCCTCCCTGGGAAAGGAGCATTTGAGCAGAGACCTGAGGGAGACACATGGCTGTCTGGGGAAGAGGGTCCGAGGCAGAAGGAACAGCCAGCGCAAAGGCCCTGGGGTGGATGCGTGCTCACTTGGTTCAAGGAATGGTGAGGAGGCCAGTAGGGGGCGGCGGGGGTGAGTGAGAGGGAGGTTAGGAGAGGAGGTCAGAGATGTGACAAGGTGGGGAGTACAGATCGTGAGGGGCCTTGGAAGCCATTGTAGGGACTTCGGCTTCTCCTGGGAGAAGGAGCCACTGGAGGATTCTGAGCAGAAGAGGGTCTTGGTTTTCTTTCTGGCTGCGTGTGGAGCACAGGTGGGGGGCGCAGGGATGAGAGGCATGGAAATCAGGGAGGAGACCCCCGGGGTGAGCAAGGCGAGAGGGTGGCAGCTTGGTCAGGGCAGAGACTGCGGCAGTGGTAAGATGTGACCACAGGGTTCCTATGTTTTGAAGGCAGAGCAGACAGGGTTTGCAGATGGATATTTGTAAGATAATTGTATGACAGGAGTGAGGAGCTGAGTTGACCCCAGCACCTAGCACATTGTCTAGAACTGGGTAAGCACCCAGTGAATATTGCGTGTAAGAACAGGTGGGCAGATGGATGGAGGGATAGGGGGATGGATGAAGGCGGGGAGGCAGGGAGAGAGGAAAGTAGGCAGTCCTTGAATGCCAGACTACAGAATCTAAACTTTTTCTCAGAGGCTGTGGGAGCCATTACAGGTTCTTGAGCAGGGGCATGACGGGATGTGAGAACTATTGGAGGTACTCTCAGTTACATTGGGTCGTTTCCGGCACCATGTCCAAGCCAGTGATGCCCACGGGCACTAGCGGCCAATCCCCTCTGTTTTCTGCAGTCCAGCCGAACCCTCATTCATTTATTCATTCATAAGCATTCACTGAGCACTTACTCTGAGCTTGGGGCACTGGGCATGGCATGAACGAACCAGACGAGTCTTTGCCCGCAAAACACATTCTCCACTCCCCTCAGGCCACAGAACCAGAGAGAGAATGCAGGTTATTCCTAAGGGCTCAGTGGCCCGCGAGCTTCATGCTGAGAAGGAAGGGACTGCCCTATGCCCTTTCCAGTGACCTGGACTCCCTATGGCCTCGGGGAAGCCAGGCAAAGACTCACAGCTGGTCTTGGGACCCCTAGGATCCCCTTCCTAACACAGGGTTTTCTTGTTTGGTACTTTTGGTCTTTGGTTTCATTTGGGGATTTGCTTTGGTCGTGTGTGTGTGTGCGTGCGCGTGCGTGTGTGCGTGTGTGTGTGTGCTCGCGCATGTGCGTGTGCACACCCATGTGCTCAGGGGGAAAGCTATACTAGGAGTGGGTGAGGAAAAAGGGGCCAATATGCACTTAGGGCCCACTGTGTTTCAACCTCATTACATATCTATTTGTTCATTTAGCAAAGATTTCTGGAACTCTCGCTACTTGCCAGGCACCGTGTGAGGTCGTGGGGATTAGTAAAACAGGGGAGGTCTTAACTGATAAATAAAATAAGTAATTCCAGGCAGTGGTGATTGTTTCAAGGGGAAAAATTAACGGGAGAGTCAAAGGGCTGCCTGGGAAGCTCGTGTAGGATAGTCAGGGAGAGCTTCACTGAAGAGATGACATTTGAGATGATGAGAAGTTCCGGGCTGTGCCACCATCTGTAGGGAGAAGACTCCCGGCAAAGGAGTCAGCATGTGCAAAGGCCCTGAGTGGAAAAGAGTTAGGCTTATCCAAAGGTCAGAGGCCATTGTGGCTGCAGTGCAGAGCACACAGGGGAGAGACGTGCACAAGGCAGAAGAAGTGGTGAGGGGCCAGGTCATGTAGGGCTTCATAAGTCACACATGGTGCTTGGATTTAATCTTGACATCGAAGGGTCTTAAGCTGGGGTGAGACACAGACCCCTCTGGTTGCCCTACAGAAAGGGTATGTCCTTTCATTCAACCCTTGCACGATTCTGGGTAATTGGTGATGAAATTCCCATTTTCCAGGTAAAGAAACTGAGTTGCATAGCTAATAAGTGGCTGAGTAGGGTTTGAATCCACTTCCGTGTGACCAAATCCTGCACTTGCTCAATGGGCACCCACGGAAGAATCCTGGAGCAGACAGTGACGTGGTGCAAGTGGGACTGAAGGACACTGACATAGCCATTGATGCTGACGGGGCCCCTCAGGTCTGGCTCCTGCCCTGAGCGCCGCTGGGAGCCTCGGGCAGACCGTCCCCTCCTCTCATGTGCCGCCCCAGCTCAGAGTCCAGAGCGATGCCCTGGACCTCCATCCACTCAGGGCCATCGTGAGGTGGGGACCGGGAGCAAAATCCGTTTCACGAGATTTTGCTAGAAGCTTCTGCAAAAGCCTTCCTCTGCCATTGACACGCAGCACTCTGGCAGAATGCCCCAGCCTGACTCCCAGGCCCTGGGGAGCTGAGTCCTGGCCAGGGGACCAGCCAGAGCTGCAGGCTTTTGGGCCAGAGCAGGGAAGGCCCTGCCAAGCCACACCGAAGGCCAGGACAGCCAGCCCGGGGCCTTTGTGACTCTCTGGGGAGGTGAGTGGGGAGGATGGACACTCCCGGCCCCACTCTCCCCCCTCCACCGACCCCTGTCTTGGAGAAAATTTGGAGATGGGTAATCATCCCCACCAGCTACCTCCTCTTCTAATTTTTCTTGTCACTCCACCGCTCCCCTCCTGTGCCCTCCCCCAGTGCAGAGCTCAGGGGGAAAGGTCCCCGCTGTGTCACTCACCAGTCAGGTGACCTTACTCCTCTGAACCTCAGTTCAACAGCTATAAAGGAAGGTAATAAATCTTCCCAGGCAGGACCTCAGCGAGGAAACCACAAGATGCCTTTAAACTTGGTGCCTGGCCTACAACCAGGGTCCATCTGGAAAGGCAATGCCGCTCTTACGATGGCAGTGCTGACAGTGGCCCCCAGCCTCCGAAATGCTCCCTCACCCCTTGCCCCCATGCACCCCCTCCTCTCACACCCCCTCCCGACCGTCAAACTGAAGCCCCACCCAGTCCCTTTCACAGATGGGGTCCCACGCAGCTCGGGCCTCCCCAGGGTCTGTCTCGGATAAGGCTCTGTGCCCAAGACGTCTGCCTCATTCTCCTCCACCCTCACGACAACAGTGCGAGGGATATGGCCTCATCCCCGTTTCCTGGGTGAGGACGCCGAGGCTCCCAGCTGTGAAGGAATCTGCACAGAAAGTGAAGAGCTGGGGCTCAAACCCAGGACTTTGTAAGCAGTCACCTCTTTCCCGATCTGCGGGGGAGTCTTCTCGGGCTGTTGGGGGTGGCTGCACTCTTGTGGCCTCTGACGTGCCCGGGCACTTTCCGGCACCTGGAGGAGAGATGTGGGGTGCAGGGGGAGGGGTTGCACTTGGTCAGCGCCCCAGTTGTGCCGTCATCGCTGGGGAGCGAGGGGCCTGGGCGCCCTGCAGGCGTTCAACAGGATGGGGCCAGCGCTGGGAAGATCAGGGGACAGCCTGCCTGGTGAGTGAAGACAGAGCCCGGCCAGGGGCAGCCTGGGGACAGACAGTGAGGCAATAACCGAGGCAGGGGCCCTGGTGGGCGTTGGAGAGTTTGAAACGCCACAGATGCCCAAAGCCAGCGGCAGTGGGAAGGTTGTGGAGGTGAAGGTGGGGGAGATGCGGGGGAGGGGCACCCAGGCCCCTCACCTGCGTGCAGGTGCCTCAGGCTGTCCCCCTGCCCCCCACCCCCCATGTAGAGGTGGCTGGAGGCTCTGCATGCCCGTTCGGAGAGGCAGATACTGGCCGGGCAGTGAGGACGCTGCCTGTTCAACCCCCAGCTAGCACCTTCCAGAACCTGCAGGGTGTTCAGGTCACTTACTCCCTCCCCAGAAGCCTCTGGTCCCTTTAGATGCCTCTAGAGCTCCCTGGGACTCCATTTCTCTGCACCGTCTCTGGCTACAGTCCCTAGAACTCAGGAGGCCCTGAGGGCCCCACTCATCATTGATGCTTCGACCTCAGAGAGCATCCTTCTTTCACAAGAGAGAAGCTGGGCCCAGAGAGGTCTAGGAACTGCTCAAGGTCACACAGTGAGCAAGTGGCAGAGAAATGGACTCCAGGCTGTGACTCTGTCCCAGAGGAGCACCTCCCTTGTTCTTTCACGCTTCCCTCCGGAAGAGCAAGGGCTCCCCATTTTCCTTTATCCGGGGGCCTCTGGGCATCCAGCTCCAAGCTGGGGGCTTATGCTGAAGCGCTGACCACTAAGCCCTTCTATAGGAGGCTCCGTCCTCCTGGGCCATTCCTTTTTGAAGCTTTTCCAGGGAAGCATCTGGAGGCCAGCCAGTAGGTCTCTTCCACCTGCATGGAAATTTCCAACAATGGAATTATTAAAACGCCCCCATGGCCCTTCTCCCACCCAATTCTTTACGAGAGACAGCCCCTGGGTGGCCAGGCAGGGGGCAGAGCAGCTGGGATCCCAACATGAAACACGCAGAGAATTCCCCAGCGGGAGGCTCCCAGGTGGATTGCTAATCGGACCCAGGGGATCCTGGTTTGGAACCCAGGCGGTCTCTCAGGAAGGGATTTCCAGCTGCGCCGGGCCAGGAGCCAGGACTGCCGCGGGAGCCCGGGCTTTCCTCCCGCCGCCCATCCTCGGTGTGCGGTTGGTGGTGCGGGCGGGGCCGTACACGTCGTTGGTGCCCCATAAATGTTGGTCGGTTACTGGGCAGGTGCACGGATAGGTTGATGGGAAGCAAGGAAAGGAAGGAGGGAGGGCGAGGGTGAGTCTGGTCCCATTTAGAGTCATCTGTGCCGCGTGCCTGACCTTGGTCGGTCCCTTCACTCCTGAGCTGTCCGGCTTCCTCGTCTGTAAAGTGGAGACAAGTGGTTTGAACTAATGCAGTGAGGGGCCCGGCTCAGTACACATCAGCGACTTCGGGCGTCTCCATCGCCACCGTCGCCAGCAAGATGAGGTAGAGCGGGGAACATGTGAGCTTGGGAGACAGCCCTGAACCATCCGTGGGAACCCCCTTATGAGCTGTGTCACCCTGGGCACGTGACTTCACCTCTCTGGGCCTCAGTTTCCCCATCCATGAAATGGGGATAAAAAACAGCACCTGTCCAAGGGTTAGTTGTAGAGATTGAATGAGAGGGAGACTGGCCTGGGGGAAGCGTTGCTGACCCCCCTCCCCCCGGTGCTGTTCCCTCGTTCTGAGCAGGAGAGACAGGGCAGGGATGGCCGAGGGAGCCCTTCCCCTGGACTGAGGAGGGAAGATGTTTTCATTTAGGCCCCATAGGTGGGCAGAATGCAGGCTTTCTCCAGCTGTGTGGTGTGGGCAAGCTGCCCACCCCCCAGGTCCCCATCTGCCAAATGGGGACACCAGGAGGGCTCACATCCCAGGCCGGCAAGGAGGGTGGGATGTAACAGGGTACATAAATCCCAATGGCGCTGCCCGGCCCAGGGCCTACATTCGTTGACCGACTCGGCCATATATGGAACATCTACCGGGCACCAGCACTGGTCTGGGCAGTGGGATTTTATGGTAAATATGTCAGGCAGTCTAGGGTGATCAACTTGTTCTAATTTGCCTGGAACACTTTCTGGCTTCAGCATCAAAAGTCCTGCATCCCAGAAAACTGCTCAGTCTCAGGCCGAGTGCGGCAGTTGGTCATCCTAACAGAATCCACTAAGGTTTAGTGGAGCGAGACGGGTAATAAGTGAATGTATAATATATGTGCTTAAAGCATTATTTTAAAAATAATGCAGAGTAAGGGGGTAGGGGGTGATGAAGCTTGTTATTTTTAAGGAGGTAGTCAGGGCAGGCCTCCCTGAGGAGGTGACATTTGAGCAGAGACCTCAGGAGGTTAGAAAATGAGATATTTAGCTATCTGGGGAAGGAGCACTCCCGGTAAAGGGAACAGCATGGACAAAAGCCCTGAGGTGGGAGCTGGCATGTTGGAGGAACAGACAAAGGGATAGGGAGGGGTGAGGGAGGGTTGGCCGGTTGAATTAATTGGAAGCAAGTAATATAAATGCCAATTCAAGTTTGCTTAAGAAAAAAACAATGCATGGGGCACCTGAGTGGCTCAGTCAGTTGAGCATCCAACTTCAGCTCAGGTCATGATCTTGTGATTCATGAGTTCGAGCCCTGCGTCAGGCTCGCTGCTGTCAGCGCAGAGCCGGCTTCAGATCCTCTGTCCCCCTCTCTCTCCGCCCATCCCCAACTCATTCTCTCTTGCTCTCTCTCTCTCCTCTCTCGCTCTCTCTCGCTCTCAAAAATAAATAATTTTAAAAATTTAAGGAACAAAGATACATTAACTATCTTAACAGGAAACAAGCAGGGATGATGGCTTCAGGCATGGTTGTATCCTGGTGCTCAGATGAGCTCTTTTCCATTTCTAGGCTCAGCCTGCATCTGTGTTATATCTTCATCCTCAGGGAGGTTACAGCGCCCCTACCCATCAGTAACTGCAGCAAAAAAGAGAGGCTCTGGTCTGAGGTCCAGGCCTGACAGGTGGGAACAGACTGAGGTCTAATGCAGCTGCCGCAGCAGGTGGGTGAGGTAAAGAGGCGGGGGCTCAGCAGGGCCAGAGCAGATGGGCCTGGTCTTGCGGATCTCGGTGAGGACTTTGGACTTCGTTCTCCGTGTACTAGAAGCCAATGGAAGGCTTTAAGCAGCGAAGGGATATGATCCGGTTCATGTTTTAGGGACATGAGTGTGGCTGCTGTGTGGAGAAGGGGCTGTGGGGGCCAGGGGGCGGCAGCGGATGGAAGAGGAGGCTGCTCCCCCACGCGGGCGCTGATGATGGCAGTAGAGACGAGAAGAACAGGATGGAGCTGAGAAGCATCAAGAGAAAGGCTGTACCGAGCTTGGGGTCTAGGTGGAGCAGGCGCATTGGTAAGAACTTGGCAAAAGAACTGGGGCGTGGGAGGGAGCTCTGTGGCAAAGAGAAGGCAAAGGCCTTTCCCCAGATGACATGAGCCCCCGAGGCCGGAGGCCTGGGATCTTTGAATCCCCTCCCGGTTCCGGGATCCTGGAGCCTGCAGGTGGGGTCCAGATGGCCCAGCCGTGAGGACGGCAGGGTTGGCAGGGCAGGGAGCCCAGCCAGCAGGCAGAAGGAGACCCACCATAGAGGGAGCTTCTACTCAGCCGTGGGCACGGCCCTTCTCCAGTGCTGAGCCCAGGGCAGGCTAAGATCCCCTGAAAGAAACACCAAGACCCAGGCTGTGTCCAAGTTCCTCAGGGCCTGTGCTGGCCTTCACCTTGTGTCTCAGGGCAGCTCACAGTCTGCCCTGCCCCCCACCCCAGGGAGACTGGCTCAAGTCATATTTAAGGAAAGAGCTGCCCAGAGCCTAGGCTTTTCAGACATAGTAACTTACGCTGGGGTTACCCACCTTCTGGCCCACCAGACTGGACGGAGTCTCGGGCCACTTCTAGAACAGGTCTACTTCTGGATGTCTAAGCAGATGAGCCGTGAGCATTTTTCCGAAGTTTCCCGTCCTGTCCAGGCTTCAGGTATGGCCAGATCCAGGTGTAGCTGATGTAAGCCTCCTAAGGGCACGTACCTGGGGCAGTTGTCAAAGGCTGCATGCTTCAGAAGGGACTGGAGTATCCATGTGCCATTCTAGGGATGTGTCCATGCCCAGATCTGGCAGCTACTGAGGAGAAGCCTGAGGCACATAGAACCCCGGAGAGTTTGGCTGTATCTGGGGGCATGGCTGGGTCCAAGCTCACCGACGGAGAACGTGCTTGGGCCTCAGCACTTTCACACACACCATCTCTTCTCGTGACAAACCTGCAGGCCACTGTCGTTGTCCTCACTTTACAGATGAGGAAATAGGCTGAGAAAGGGCCCGCACATAGTAAGTTTGAGAAAATCTGAAATGGGCAGAAAGTGAGGCACCCCTTGCCTCTGGTGATCATCCCCAGAACATCATAGCTTCCCACTTTGGGAGGAACCTTTAGAGCAAAGAGTATCAATCTTGTCACTACATGAACCTGTCGTCCGCCCACCCCCACCCCGCTTCCTCCCTTCCTTCTTTCTTTCCTTTTGTCCTTCCATCCTTTCTTCTTTCCCTCCCCAACTATGTGTCACTATGTATCAGACACTGTGCTAGGCCTTAGCAATACGATAGTGATTAAAATCCAGACACAGACCCTGCCCTCGGTGATTTAGGGTCGAACATTAATCCAACAGTCACACAAATATAGGTAAAACACAACCATGATGAATGTGACAACAGAGAGTATACAGAAGGTGAATCCAGGAAGGCTTCCCTGAGGAGGTGGGGTTAAGCTGAGACTAGGAAGATATGTAGGAGTTTCCTAGGTGATGACAGAGAGGGAATAGCATTTGCATTCTGGGCAGAGGTTGCAGAACAGATGAAGGCCTGGTGGGGAGGGTGAGCAGTATGGCTGGGGCAGAGAGAGTGAGGAAAGTGGGGTGCTGGGGGGGGGGGGTTGGGAGGCCCCGGGCAGGCCACCCAAGACTTTGAAGATCACATTAACGAGTTCTGTCTTTGTCCTAAGAGCAAGATAGGGGAGTGGGGTGGATTGTGATATGATTGGAATTGCTTCCCTGAGTGGCAGCAGGGAGGCCAGTGAGGGGGTTATTGCAGCCACCCAGGCAAGAGATGGGGAAAAGCTGGGCAAGGACAGGAGAGGGACGAGTGTGAAAGAGCAAAGTCAACAGGACCCAGATGATGGAGAGGAAAGTGACAGGAGTGACTCATTTTCTGAGCTGTCCACCTAGAGAGAACATAAGGCCTTTTAAGGTGACAGTTAACCCCTGGGGAAAATGAGGTGGGGTGGGGAAGTGTAAGGGGTGGGTTTCAGACATGTTACGTTTGAACCCCGGCCTCACACCACACACAGATCAATTTGCGGTAGAAGAAAAGGGAGGAGAAAGCCTCATGGCATTGGATTTGGCATTGATTTCTTAGATACCAATGACTAAAGCACAGGCAACAAAAGAAAGAAATAGATACACTGGACTTCATCAAACTTAAAAACTTTTGTACAGCAAAGGATGCTATCAACAGAGTGAAAAGACAGCCCAGGGAATGGGAGAAGGTACCTGCAAATCATACGTCCAAAAAGGGATTAATACCCAAAATATATAAAGAACCCCTACAGTTTAACCAAAAAGAAACAAGCAATCCAATTCAAACATAGGCAGTGGACTTGAATAAACATTTTTCCAAAGAAAATACATAAAGGGCCAAAAAGCACATGAAAAGGTGTTCAACATAACTAATCATCAGAGAAATGCAAATCTGAACCACAGTGAAATTCTACTTCACGCCCATTAGGATGGCTATTACAAAACAAAACAAAACAAAACAAAACACAAAAAATAACAAATATTGGCAAAGAGGTGGAGAGATTGGGACACTTGTGCACTCTTGGTGGGAATGTAAAACGGTGCGGCTCCTATGGAAAATGGTGTGATAGTTCCCCCCAAAAAATTAAACACAGAATTACCGTATGATCCAGGAATTCCACTACTGGGTATATGACCAAAAGAACTGAAAGCAGGGGCTCAAACAGGTGTTTATACACCTTTGTCCATAACAGCATGATTCACAGTAGCCAAAAGAGGGAAGCAATTCAAGTATCTACCAATGGATGAATGGAAAAACAAAACGTGGTATATCCATACGATGCAATGTCATTCAGCTTTAGAAAGGAAGGAAATTCTGACACATGGATACAACACGGATGAACTCTGAAAGCACTGTGCTAAGGTGTAATAAGCCCATCACTAAGGACACATACATATTGCAGGATCCCACTTATATGAGATGCCTGGAGCTATCAAACTCACGGAGACCGAAAGTAGAATGGCAGGTGCCAGGGGCTGCTTGTGGGGCAATGGAGAGTTAGCGTTTGATGGGGACAGAGTTTCAGTTTAGGGAGATGAGAAAGTTCTGGAGATGGATGGTGGTGATGGCTTCACAACAGCCTGAATACGCTTAATGCTGCTGGATGGTACACTTAAAAATGGTTACAATGGCAAATTTTGTGTTCTGTAGATTTAATGACAATAAAAAACAACGTAGATGAAAATTTTAAATTCAGATGACTCCTAGATCGGAATGTGAAAGCTACAGCTATAAAGCTTCTAGAAGAAAGTATAGGAGAACATCTTTCACCCCCTAGAAGTAAGAAATGATTTTTCAGAGAAAATATAAAAAACACTTATCATTAAAAAAAGAAAAGCTAACAAGTTGAACTTGGGCTCTATTGAGTATGAGGTGTGGGGACACCCAGGTAGAGGGGCGATAGGTGGGAAGTGGCTGTCACTCATAATGAACCCCGGGCTGGTGGAGCCACAGTCAGCTGGTATTGCAAGCTACAATCTGTACCTCATGGGCCTGCCATGGAGTCACCTACCTTAGGATCCCCCGGGCTAGACTGAGTGCTGTGGGCCACTTCTGGAATGAGTCTAGCTGTGGATTGTCCAGGCAGATATGCCCCGATCATTTTTCCAAGGCCCCTGCCCTGAGCAGCATCTCACTGGGGTACAACTTAGACCATCTGTCTACTTCTCTAGCCAGACTTGGGGTGCACTCCGGAAACTGCTCTCTGCCCAGCTCTGTCACCGTCACTCCTGTCCCCGGGACTAATGCAGGAGTCAGATGAAATCTGATTTCCTCCCAACTGGAGGCTGGTCAGTTATGATTATAGGAACTTGTTGTCTGGAAAAAACAGCTTTGCATTTTGCTTGGGAGAGAGTTCTTTCTTCTTAGCCGTACTGGCACGGAGGGGAGTTGGTACAGGATTCGGAGCCACTGAACCTCAGGAAAGCTGTGGAGTGAGAGGCGATTTTCAAGTGACCTTGCTTTACTGAGGGTTTCCACGCAAGGGGTTCCAGCCTTGAACCTTGCTCTCTCTAAGCATCCCCAAGCCACTGTGTTTCCTGGCCTCACCACCTTGGTGCTATTTCTGCACAGCATTCGTTGAAAAGTGGGGGAGCTGGCTTGATCCTGCTAGACCGTGATTCTGAGTCTTTGTGGAGCAAAGGGGTCAAGGGCTCCTCGGAGCAGCTGGTGAAAGTCACAGGCTTCCTTCGCAGAAGAATGGAAATCTACACAAACCTTGACAAAGGACCTCTACACGTGGGCCTCGGCTAAAGACGGCTGGGTCGGGGCGGAGGCCACCCAAAGTGCTTTCCTGCTTTGGCCTCTGGTTTTCTTCTGGGGAAAATAGGGTCGGGCCAGTTTTGCAGATGGAAAAACTGAGGCTCGGCGGGGTAACCCAAGCTGCCCGCATCGTGCAGAGAGAAGTAACTGGGCTTGTGAGCTTGAGCTTCCCCCACTCACCTTCTCCTGTAGAGTCAGAAGTTGCCACTCTCAGCTTCTCTGGCTGGGAGAAGGGCCATGAAATAGTCAGGGGTGCGAAGCCCCGTCCCTCGGAGGGCAGAGCTTTTGTATGAATCGTCTTTAATTACCCAGAGACCAACCCAAGGCCCGAGACTCAGCCCACTGAGTAACAGGTAAGAAGGCATGCCTGGCACATGGCAGACGGGGGGCGCCTTTGGCTTCGGAGGAAGAAATGCTCATACCCATCAGCTCTGTGCATCCTAGCACTACGATCTGGACCTCTCTGAGCCTCAGTTTCCCCGTTTGTAAAATGGCACCATGCCCAATGTTTCACAGAGACTGTCACACATCACCTTCCCCAAAGCCTAGGCAGGCACATGTAAGTCGCCTCATCTCATGGATGAAGAAACTGAGGCCCAGAGCAAATCAGGGACCTACCCAAGGCCATGTATCCAGGAGCAGAGCGGGAGTCAGAGTGCAGGTCTGCCTAACCTCAGTCTGTGTCCTTGACCAAATGCGGAGTGCCCTTAGATGGTGCTTAAGAGACGGCTACACTGCCGTCCTCGGTCCCTCTAGGCAGAGGGGCTTTCTGCAAGAGCACGCGGGTGGTGACATCAAGCATAAGACAGAATAAAAGGGACTGGGGAGGGTGCCGGAGCTTTGACCTGACCCCTCCAGGCCAGGTCCCCCACTCCCCAGTGGACTCTTTGATTTCCTACACAGTAAAGTCTCTTGTCATGCGCTTGGGGCAGTTATCTGCTTTTGTCTTTTTACTTTTCTCTTCTCTTGCCGCAGTGGCAGGTGGGAGGCCCAGCAAATGCCCAGTGTGCCCGCCCCCCAGTCTCACGGCCCCCTGCATCTCCCTCTGTTCACCTTCCTTTCCGAGTCTGTTCAGAGTGGCAGCTCAGGCTCAAACTAGAAGTAATTAAGTCTACCGTCTCAGCCCACTCCAGCTCTGATGATGCATTTCAGGCTAGTGGGTGACCCAGGGACAGACGCTGAGTGCAGGCGGGTGCTGGGCCCGGGACACACAGCTGGACCAGCCGCCTCCCCCAGGGAGCTGCCAGGAAAACCATGACTGCGTGGGCATCCAGAGGGTCACAGAGCACGGTATTGCAAAGTCTGCCTCAGAGGTTAGAGAAAGCTCCAGAAGAGCAAGGCTTGGAATTAGCCTTTGCCCGTAGGAGGGCGCTTCATGCTGGGCACCTGCCTGGGCAAACACCTGAAGGCACTGAACCTCACAAAGCTGTTTCTTAAGGAATGAAGGGTATGAGGAAGGGGCCGAGGACATGAGGCTGGAGAAGTCAGGCTACAGACTTTGACCCCTGTCCTGAGGACAGCAGGAAGCCACCTAATCAGGCCTGCTAGTGTAGCTGCATTCTCTTTCTCTACTTGACCTCTAAACGGGGGCCTCAACTCTGAGCCTCTTCCCTGCTCGCTTGCTCGCTCACTCTCTCGATGATCTCACTCTATCCTATGGCTTTAAATACCATCCTTAAGCTGCTGATTCCCATATTTATATCTTTAGCCAGAGCGTCTCTTCTGCACCTCCAACTCGTCATCCAACTGGCCACTTGGCATCTCTACTCGGCTTTCTCACAAGCCTCTCAAAGTTAACAAGTCCAAAACGGGATTCTTGATCATGTCCACCCACCCCCCTGAAACCCGCCCCCTCCCAGACTTCCCAGCCCAGGAAGCGGCACCTCCATCCACCCTCCTGCGGAAGGCAGAGCCCTCACCGTCTACACCTTACCGCCCCTCCCCTAGCCTTGTCCCCCTCCCCCCTCCCCGCTCGCTCTCTTGATTCTACTTCCTAACTCCCAGCTGCCCACACCTCCTTAACACCACCGCCACCTCGTCCCTTGGCTGACGCAGTAACCACTTATCTCCCCTCCTCCTTCTCACCCCCTGACGGTTCATCCCGGGGGCGCTGAGGCTCTCTAAACAACTCGGTGCTGGTCTGCGCCCTAAGTTCCATAGAGATGTCCCTTTGCACCTGAAGTGAACATCCACATTCCTCACCATGGCTTCGGAGCTTTGCACAGTCCGGCCACTGCCCGCCTCTGAGCTCACAGTCCCTCGCTCACAAGCCCCAGCCGTGCTGGCCCTCCGTGGATCATTAAAACCACACCCAACCCCTTTCCACCTCCAGGCATTTGTCTGTGCTGTTCCTCCTGCCTGGAACACACTGGCCCCAGCTCTCTGCACATTCACCTGGCAAAATGGGTCCCCAGGCAGCTGGTCGTAATGCTTTAGTCTGTTCGTAGCACTCTGCATGGTCTGTCTTCCCCCAAAAGGAGCATCCGTGTGCCTGGCACACAATAAGTACTTCCTAAGTAGCTGTTGAGTGAAGAAACCTGAAGACAGCAAGAGGGGCCCTAGAAGCTGACCTGACGGGTCAACAGACGGTCACATACAGGACAGGAGCCAGCCCCAGGCCGCCTGGTTGGATTTCATCCAAGAGGCACTGGGGAGCCACCGAAAGTTCTTCAACAGAATCCGGGAAGTGGAAGCCATCATTAGAGCTTAGAGCTGGGGAGGCTGTATGCCGAACGGTCACAGGACTGGGTTCTGGAATCAGACTGCTTTGGGTCTTGGTTCAACAACTCCCCGGCTGAGACATTGGGCGAAGCTTTTAGCCTCTCTGAGGCTCCGTGTCTTCTGTATAATGTGGGCTGCTAACTAAGCCTGCACTTAGGGGAACTGAGCTGTGAAAGGAGATGTGCATGGAAAGTTCTCAGGAATTCCTAAGTGCTCACTAAACATGGGCCGACACTGCTGCTTCGGGGTTGTGGATGCTACTTATTAAGACTGAGTGGCAGATGTCACACGCGGTCCCAGGAACCCAGCCCTCCTGCCCCTGAGCTCACAGTCTGATGGGAGAGATGCGCACGTGCGCCTCGCCCTGCGGTCCCCGAGGACAAGTACCAAAAACTGAAGGTATAAGCCAGGCCCTGTGTGAGCAGAAAATCAAATCCGGGAGAGTCAGGGAAGGCCTCTCAGAAGAAGTGACATTGGATTTGGGGGAGACAGTTTCCTTGAGAGAATATTTTGAGTCAGCACCCACTGGCCCAGGGACAGGGGAGGAGGGAGGTGTGTTCTATCTGCTCAGCTCCCAAAATAACCCGGATCCGAGGGCGGACAGCCCAGCAGGCCCAGAGAGCTGCCACCGTTCCTTTGCTGGCCAGGCTCTGGTGACCTTGGAGCGCTCCCTGCCCTGCCCTGTGCCCCCAGGGGGCAAGAGGGGGTGGAGGCGGGATGCCCAGGCCAGAGCTTCCGCGCAGGCTCCCCGTGTAGGGCCTCCTCCTCCTGCTCACAGGCCGCAGAGCGACTCCCTGAGACCGAGTCGTGTTTGCATTTTGGCTCCTGGACTAGTGGCTTGACCTCCGCGGCCAAAGAGAGCATATTCTGGAGCCCTGGCCTCCGCTCTCCCTCGGCCTCTGTGTCTGCGCTTCTGTTCTGCATGTTTCAGTCTCTGTGCCTTCATGCCTCCTCCTCTGGCTCTCTGCCCCTCCCTCTCCCTCTCCCTCCTTCCCTCTCTCTCCCACTCCCCATCCGTCTGGCCCCCTCTTTCTGTCTACCTTCCTCCCTCTCTTCCCTCCACCTCCTTTCCTCCCCTTCTCCCCTCTTTCCCCCCCCCACCGGCTCTCAAGTTCCCCTCTGTCTGACAGCTTCTCTTTCTCCCCTTTCTCTTTCCCTTCCCCTCTCCCCTCCCCTCTGCCTCCCGTGAGAGGCACTCCAGAACAGCCTCTCCCTCTCCCTGCCCCTGGAGGACCAGAGCCCAGGCTCCAGCACCCCCCTCCCTAACACACGCTGGCCCGGCGTGCCCCAGATCACAGCACGATTGGCCAGAGGGGGAGATGCTGAAATTAATGCAGGTAGTGGTCCGGTCCTCCTCCCCCTCACCCGTACCTTTCCTCACCCCTGTGTCGGAGCTGGGGGCCAGGAGGAAGTCCCCGAGCAGCTTTCTGCCCTCTGTGCTGCTGCTGGGCTTCCCGGGCGGCCAGACAGCAGGTCGGGTCATTGGGCCCATTCAGCAGAATTATAAATAGCAGCTTGTGCCCAGCCTGGCCCACAGAGCAGCCACGGCCGCCGCCGCAGGCACCCCCGGCCCCCTGTCCTCCACCCCTCCAGCCATCCCTCTGAGGCAAGGGCTGCCCCTCCCCTGTGCCGCCAGCGGGTCCCCAGGTCAGTATCCTATGTGCTGTCGCCATGGTAACCTGCATGTCCCCAGCAGTCTCAGGTTGCGGGAGGTGGGGGTGTGGGCAATCCACGAAGAGGTCCAGTGGCCTGGAATCAAAGGTCACTGCTCTATGCTGGGGCTTGCTGGCTCTCTTGGGGGCTGGGGAGAGGGGACCTGTCGCCCAGAAATGTCACCCTGCTGGGGGACACAGGGCAGAGAAGTCTGACTTTGGGAGGCCTGGCCGAGGGGTACTGCCCCAGACGTCTGCCAGTGAAGTGGGCACAGCAGGTCAGCCCAGGGCTTAAAGCCAGAGAGATGTGGATTCAAATCCTACATCCCCACTTACTGTTGAGGTCACCTGGGGACCGCCACTTAACCCGCTGACTTCAGCATCCTCAGTGTTGAGATAGGAGGAGTAATACCCCTCCCCCTTTGGGGGATGCTGAAGAGATCAAAGCCTACCAGCTGTGAGGCGGGTTCTTCAGTCCTCAACCATACCCTTCTTGTCCCTAGGGACAGTGCAGGGTCAGGGTGAACCTGACTTCAGAGTCACACTGACCTGGGTTCCTATCCACCCTGTGCCACTCACCAGCTGGATGATCTGAAGTAGGTTGCACCATCTCCCTGAGCCTCAGTTGCCCCATCTATAAAATGGGTGTGAAAATAACATCTACACCTCACTGTGTCGTTTTGAGGATGAGTCGGGCCTTTGTGGGAGGGGCCGTTGGCACAGTGCTGGGCACGAAGCCAGTGTCCTGCACTGGCAGCTCTACCCGCCATCACTGTCTGAACGGTTCTTTCTATCCCAGCCTTCCTGGCCCAGGTGGCCGTTGCTTCTTCACTAACGCCGGTCACATCGGGCAACTCCCCTTCCCTCCCAGGTCTGTCTCCCCATCTGCAAAATGCCAGCAGGACCACTCAGGCCTTGTCCGCATCTGAGATTGGTGCATCTCGAGTAGCCCTACCAGGCTGGGCTGCATCTATTATTATTGACTGACGCCCTCACCCGAGCCCTGTCCTCGGCTTCCGAAACTTGAGCTGCAGAGTCGCCTGGCAACCAGGGTGCCAGCCCAGGAGGCTTGGGTGTCAGGGTGCCCGGCTGCAGCCCCTCCCCGGAGGCCGGGGGCCCATCACTGGGTGGCTGGGGATGGGAGGACTCAGGGCAGGGGCCCTTGCCTGGGCCAGCCCAGAGGGGACCTCCTCTTCCTCTCACGCCTGCCTAGGTCTGGCCTGTCTCAGAGCCCACCGTTTCCGAGTAAAGGGGGCCACTGGCCTGGGATATTTTTATAGGTGGGGCACGTGGTCAGGCACAGGGGGAAATCGGAGCCTCCTCGCGCTGCTAACTGATACAGCAGCTGTCACTGTCACCCTCTTCCTGGAAGCCTGCAGCCCCAGTTTGCCCAAAAGCATGAAGAATTCCCTGACCCTCGCCTAGCACTGTCATTTGGGAGGCCTGATGCCACCTCCTGGCGCACCCAGGGCTCTTTACGCGGCCACACTTAACAAATAATATCACCCTTATGTTTACTTGGACGATGTCCTGCGTGACCTCCTCTGTGTTTTCATTCATTCACCCAAGAGGTATTTTACTGAGCATTCATCCAGCTCCACTGTGTCCTGCTTGAGCGACCTCAGGCAGATTTACTTCTCTTGACCTCAGTTTTCTATTCTGCAAAATGGGGATAACAAGAATACCTGCACAGAGTTGTGGTGTGGGTCCAACGAGATGACGTACGCCAATGTGCTGATGCTTAGCGTAGAGCTTGGCACATAGAAGAAGTCTTGCCATGATTGTTTTTATTAGATTGCTATGAAGCGTAGGCACTGTACCACACAGGGAGAGAATAAGGCAAAGCTTTGTGAGAACAGGGCTGGGCCTGGTTCCCCTCTATCCACATTGCATCTCACTGGACCTGGCACGTAGCCGACTTTCAGCAGAAGTTTGCCAAATGAGCAGAGGTGAGAAACGAACTGTTTCCCTTGGAATCCATTGCTGCTTGGGGAACGGAGAGCTGAGACATTGACTTTAAACGTCATACAATCCCAGGTATTCGTTAGAATCTATTATGGCTGTGTCCTCCGAAATTACCAAAATGGGTTTGGAATTTTCCTGTAGCTTTTCAGTCTCAGCCCTGTGTTTGGGGTGGGGCCGGGGAAGGTATGAGCAGGGGTAACCCCGGTGGATGGACTTAAATAGCAGGGCGGGGTGGGGATTCCGCACTTACAGGAACCTGAGAATCAGCGCCTCCTTGCATGGTGCCCCGTGGGCGCCTCACCTGCCTCACCACAGCCTCAGTCTCCTTGTCTTTAAAATAGGCACCCTGCCCCCTCTGCCCCAGGGTCTGAGGCAAGAGAAACAGGGCCATGCTGTGAAGAGCACCTTCCAATAACAGTCCTTAGTTGCAATGAGATAGCCGTGCTACGCATAGAAAAGGACTGGGCTGATGGCCCTGCCTCCCCAGGTCTCCCACTCATCAGCAAAACCATGTTGGGTGGCCGCCAGCCCTCTGGCCTGGGGGCCATTTCTAACAGCAGGTGATGTGGCCAGGCTGCCGTCTCCAGGATTTCACTCTTGACTTCTTCCAAACACAGGAAGGGTCTGCCATCTGCTTCCCACCCCTCACACCCAGCCTGCCAGGTCAGCCAAAGCCCCCGCCTCGCACCTGTCAGCAGAGTAGGGGAGAAGAATCCCACTGAGGCTTCCCTTAGTGGATGCTAAGGATGGCAAAATCCTGGGAGCCACCGCCCAGCCCCCAGCCCGCTTGGCTGCCAGGCACTATGCCTCCATCTAGGATAAGAGGACCAGGGTGGCTTTCTTAGTATCCCCAGCACATGGCATTTCACTCTTCGGGCGTCTGCACTGCGGGGCACCTCTGTTTGTGCGGGCTACAGGTCTCGACGTTGCATGCCAGCATCAGGAACACAGCCTTGTGACTCAGACGTTAATGTGACCTTGGCCAGTCATCCCACCTTCTGAACCTCAGTTTCCACATCTGTAAAATGGAGACAATAAGAGCATCTATCTCAGAGGCTGTTAGGGGTATGAGCAAGATCATACCTGGGAAAATCTGAATATAAGGAGTGACCTTGGTAGTAATAAAACTTAGCTGCTCATAGGACTATTTTCATTACTGTTACTACTATTCAGATGTGGCTGCTACTGTGGCTGCATCCCTGCTGGAAGTGTCACCTTGTTTCCTAATTCAGTCACAGCTTCCATCCTTCCTGGAGGCCAGTGCTGAGGACACAGTAGGTACTCAATGCCTGCTCTCTGCCTTTGTATTCAGGCACAAGCATTTGTTGAAGGAGACGAGTCCATGACCCAGGTAATATTCTCTCTCAGTTCCTGAGGTCAAACTAGTTCTTAGAACCACTCAATAAACTTGTCTTCGGCACCGACTGTGTCTGTCAAGTGCACTGGGGGCCTAGAGATGGAGGGCACCATCCTCTGCCCTCTAGAGTATGAATGGTCAAGCCCCCCTGGAGGGATCGGTTGACTCTGACTTAGAGGGTGGGGTCAGCATAGGGTTCACAGAGGAGGAGCCCTCTGGACTAGGCCCTGGTGAATAGAAGTCCACCAGGCAGAGAAGCAAGAAGGAAGAGAACAGCTTGTGCTGAGGCATGGCCAGTGGTCCACAAGGCATCTCTGAGTTGCTTTTTTATTATTTAAATAAGAAATTTTCCCTTCATAGATGTCTCTGCCCAGAGGGTGACTCTGGTTGATCCATGGGCAAATCCATGGCCATCAGGCTTGGGTGTTAGGAGCTAAAAGAAGAGGACCTCTTCCTTGCACCTGATCCAGTGTCCAAGACTTACCGCGAGTCAGCATGTGAAGCTCTCTTAGAAGCTATCTAGTCTGACCTCCTAATTTTACAGATGGAGAAACTGAGAGCCAAAGAGGGAAGACAGTTGAGCAGAGCAACTAATGGCGGATCTCCTAGCCAGGCTTGCCCAAGACGTACCCACCCACGGCTGGGGGTGACCCGCCCTAGGATTACCTGTTCTTGTAAGACCCTGAGCCCACAGATTGCCCTCTGGAGATGTCATTCTCTGTAGGACCCACCACAGGCCCCTGGATTTTTGAAACCTTAGCTTCCTACATGTGAAATGGAAATAGTCAATGGGTGCTTTTGAACTTCAAACTGAAAAGCACTTTATGAACACTCCTAAAATGCTATTTTGTTGTCACTGTCATTTTGTTCAGAGTGAACCCCAATGGCAGAGTTCCCTGGTAGATGAAGTCATCTGTGGCATGGTTGGGGGTTCAGATTCTCAGGGCCACCTTGCAAACAACCCAAGAGATGGTGACGAGGCATCTGCTACAAGTTGGCTTTCTATTCTGTTCTGGAGCCTCGATAGGTGCCCTCTCTCACTACCCACCCACTTCCCAAACTGGGAGACTTAAGATAGTCTCAGGAAAGTAACAAAACTTTTGGCCATGTCCCATTGCTTCACAAGAAACTCCTATACACACACAGAGTAGAGTCTTATTTCTGAATACATACACTTTCTACACACCTCAACACATCCCCTGCTCAGATATGCTTAAACAGGCTTGTACACATTCTGCATGCACCCACACATGTGCTTCGCCCTGCTCTGACACAGACAGACACACATCTGTTTTTTTTTTAATGTTTTTATTTATTTCTAGAAGAGAGAGAGAGACAGCGTGAGGAGGGGAGGGTCAGAGAGAGAGGGAGTCACAGACTGAAACAGGCTCCAGGCTCTGAGCTGGCAGTCAGCACGGAGCCCGACGCGGGGCTCGAACCCACGAACCGCGAGATCGTGACCTAAGCAAAAGTCGGACGCTCAACCGACTAAGCCACCCAGGCGCCCCAACACACATCTGTACATGTGTGCCTGATTGTACAGCCACGTACACATTCTGCATGTGTGCATGCACAAACACACACACACACACACACATCTATGCACTCGTGATGAACTCCCAGTGAGGGAGAGGGGGCAGGATTATTTTTGTGTGAGTCAGAAAATACCCATTAACAATAAAACTAAAAATAGTTGGCAAGAAGAAATTTTCAGGTCAACCTAAAGAACTTTGAACCACCAGCATTGGCACGGATTATCATGGAATGAGGGAGTGAGCCCCCCATCAAGAGAGGCATACAGGCACAGGCGGGATTTGACACAGGTGCTATGAAGGGACTTGAGCATCAGGGACTTTGACCTCTGAGGTCTTTCTGGTCTTGAGTCACATAAGCTCAGGGAATCAGAGCCTCTTGCTTTTCTGTCAGGCTTTGCAAATAATGGTGCTCCTTTGGTGCTCTCTGCTCTGGGGGTGGTCTTCCTGGGGTACCCCTGTAGCACAAGACAGGGTAGTCAGTGACCAGGTCCATACAAGCCTGATGTCGTGGGGTATCAGCCACCAGAGATGTGTACACTGGAGTCCCCCAAACCTGGCACCAATTTCATGTGAGGCCAGACTCTGGAAAAGACAAGATGGCAGCTCTGGCCTTGTCAGTCCCTTGTAACAAGGAGTCCGGGGTAGCAGAAGCCCTGATTTAGGCATTGCAAAGCAGGGATGTCAGGGACAGAAATATCTGGAGGAGCAGGGGGTGCTCCTCCAGAGCTGGAGGAGGCTGGAGAAAGACCCCTTGACTTGGAGTTGTGCCAGACTTGAACATAGGTTCTGACTGCATCTGAAACCCAAAACCCAACTCCCTGGGATTACACCCCACACAGAGACCTCAGAGACTGTACGACATGAGGCCTAGAATCCAGCCCTGGATCAGTCCCCTGTGGGTCCCTCTCTTCTTCAAAGAGATCCCCAGAGCCACTGAGAACCTCAGGAGAGAAAGAGAGAGCATAAGCAGCTGGGGAAGGACCTTTGAAAGGCAGAGGAAGGTGATGGAAGGGCTGGACCAGGCCTCACTGGAGGAGAGGAAAGCAGGCAGAGCACCCCCAACCCTAGCCCCTACAAACTGCTCCATCACCAGACCTGGGAAGAGGAGAGCAGACGGCAAGCCTAGAAAAACAGAAGGAGGAGAGCCTTTGCAGGCCATTGTGGGGCATCTGTTGGATGTTGATAACTTTAGGGTCCAAGGATTGGGGTCTCCTGGGACCGTGGAAGCACTCCGCTTTCGAGCTCTTTAACTTTTGGACAACACTTGAACCTCCTTGGGAAGATAGAGGGGATGGGCCACGGGTCAAGAAAGAGGAGGCTCGGGGATGGTTCTTATCAAAAAATGGGGAGTCTTCAGGGAGTCCTTTAGACCCTCCCCCCCCCCCCAGGCCAGCTCTCGGGATTGAAAAAGAGACTGGCACTCAGGGAAAATCCTGCCCCGGGATGAAAGTGAGATACATCCCTGGAGCATCCTGGGAACCAAGGGGATGGCCCAGGAGGGTGAGGCCTTAGGCCTAAGCCCAGATCTGCCAGCACCTGTTCTGTGGCCTTGGGTGGTGCCTTTCACGTCAGGGCCTCCATTTCCCCATGTGGAAATCATTATCATTCTAGTTGATTGTGTGTCCCTTGCTGGGCTGAGCCCTGTACCTGCATGAACTTACATTATCTTCCCAACAATCCTGTAAGGTGCTGGGTGATTATCATTTCCATTTTAGGGATGCAGCAACTGAGGCCAGACAGCTGCCTTGGTTAACCTCAGCGAGGACAGAGTGACAGTTCTAACCCAGATCTCTCTGGCTCTAAGCCCCAAAGAGGTTCTGGCCCTACAAAGTTGAGTCAAATGAAAAGTGGCTTAAGAGCCCATAGAAGGAAGGAGATCTGGGGGACAGACGAAATTCCCAAGAGGAGATGGCACTAGGGATTGTAGATCTAGGGACTCAGACTTGGGGTAGAAGGCAACAGGCGAGGAAGAGAGAAGGCTCCAGATAGGGATCCCAGCCATGCAACGTGTGCAGGAGGGCTGCTAGAGCAGCTGCAATGATGGAGATAGAGGAAGGCCATGCTGTATACACCTGCCACAACCTTACTTGCTTCCATTTCAGGGCTCAGAGCATCAGCGGTAGGCTCGTGGCTCTGCACAACTTCGGTGAGGCTGGGGTCCCCTAGTTCCGTGTCCCCTGGGAGGCTGCATTTGCATCTGTCCCCGTGCAGATGGTTGGTGAGTGCAGCTAGCAGCCCCCACCCCCACCCGCACCCCCTTCTGTCGCCGGGACTAGGCTGCTCAGGGAGCGTGGTGCAGCGTTATTTTTAGAAGTGGCACCATCTGTTCAAGGTGCTGGGCGGATTCTATCCATCTCTGCAGTGTCCAGGACAGCCATGCCAAGTCAGGGGAAGAGCCGCAGAGCCAGCCGGCTGGGATGGTCACTAATCAGCATGCTGGCCTGCTGGGTACAGGAGCCAAAGAGATTCTGCAGCCCCTCAGGGTATGGGGCTCTAGGATCAGGGGTCTCAGACTGCCAGTGGGGTAGCTGTGGAGCCAGAGCAGCCAACACAGAGGCCAAGCTCAGCCCAGAGGGGTGTCCTGTGCTCCCACACACTCCACATGGTCTTTGAGCCTAAGCCTAGGCCTACCTCCTGGCAGATTCTGAGTGCCCTGCCCTGACCTAATCCCTGACCTCCAGCTTTGTGTTGAGAATGGAGAAGAGGCAGGGGGAGAAAAGAACAATGGCCAGACTGCTGGAATCCTCTGTGAGACCTAGTAGTGGTGTGGCAGAAACCACGGGCTTCACCAGTGTCATCCAGAAGTACTAGAACCTCTCCTCACTGGAACCCAAACACTTCAATGTGTCCTATGCGTGAGCCACCACTACCTGGGGCTTCTGAGTCATCACAGGAAGGAAATTAGGCTGTTGATTATGAGCAGGGGCTCTGGCGGCAGACTGCCAGAGTTCAAATCCAACAGTTCTGTGACCCTGGGCAATCTCCGCCACGTGACAAAGCCTCTTTTGCTCATCTGTAAGATGGGATGCCAGTAACTTCTGCCTCATAGAGATTAGCTGCAGATATGCCAATTTGATGCCTGTAAGGCCATGGCATCCTGCCTGGATGCCTTCAGCATCAGCTCTCTCTACCATCTGGCTGACCAGCTTCCACTTTTCAAATGCAGGCTGCACTCTAAGATTCATCATCCCCAGTGGCTTTCCATAGTCAGATTGATTTCTCAGCAGTGGAGCCAGCATTGGTGGAGGTTGGTCCTGTGCTGGGGGCTGGGATGGCCCTGTTCTAAGAGATTTCATGGTCTAGCGAGGGAGGCAAGCTGACAAAACCCACCCCAAGACTGAGAATAGAGAGTGCAAAATCAAGGAGTGAGCTGCACATGATGGGCTGGCAGTGGGAAGGTGGGCTGAAATTTGAAGCAGAAGATTTGGAGAAAACTTCACAAAGAAGTTGGCATAGGGGCTGTACCCTGGAGAGGAAGGTTTGGATTGATGGAAGAGTGGGGGCAGACAATCCTGGATAGAGGGAGCAGTGTATGCAAAGGGTGGGAGGCAGCAGCATGCATTTGTTCTTCAGGAAATGCAAGGAGTACACTTAGCCCAGGCCAATCAGGCAGAATCCTGGATGCTGTGGTCCTGAATATGTTTTTTTAATAGGTACCAGGGGCCAGCAATGGTTTTTAATCTAGAAAGTGGTGTGCTCAAATCCAAGAGACAACATCTTGTGGTAGTTTTAGAATCAGACAGGTCCCATTTCTCCTAGTTCTGCCACTCCTTAGCTGTGTGATCTTGGCCATGACGTCATTTCATCTCTCTGAGCTTTGGTTTCTCATCTATAAAATAGGCCTCATAATGCCTACCTCTGGGATTATTGTGGGTTATATACGTTCAGACCTAACACAACTCCTGACATGTGGAAGCCATTCAGTAAATGAGAGTCACCATCAGCATCATTTTGGGGAAAGTGAAGGAGGGGGAGTGAGAGAGAGGTCAGTTGGGAGGCTGTGGATGAGGACCCTGAACTAGGGTCAGGAGTCCTGGAGTTAAGGAAGAGGAAGGATCCTGAGCCTTTACCCCACTGCTCCTTGGGTCTATACATCTGGTTTTTCAAGAGTCAAGGGTGACCCTGATAGTCAACTCTGGGACCTGGGGAGTGCTTTAGATGTCATAAGTGACTCAAGTCACAGAAGGATGAGGACATTATGAGGAGAGGAAGGAGGGGAAACCTTGGCTGTGGGGAAGGCAACTCCTTCTCTCAGCTGCTCCTCTGGCTTCCTGGCTTTTGGGTTCACTTCCTGCAGTTCCGAGGCCAAGTCAGTGTCCTGACAGAACTCTCTAGCTTTCCACCAGGGAGACTCCAAGCGGGATAACCTGGGCTGAGGCAAGGAAGGCAGTGAGTGCACAGTCACCATACTGGAGCAGCTCTGCTTCAGCCTAGAACACTGGCCACAGTAGTGAGACATAGAACCTAAAAACACAACCCCCCATACCCATACTCACACCAGTCCCTGCCAGTGCTTGCATCAGTTTGGCTCCCCTCCTCCTTGGAATCCAGGAGTCCAACTTTCTTCTTTCTTCACCCTTCTCCATTAGTTGTTTCCTGGCCTCTGTATTCTCAGGCTGCATAGAATGACTTTCCTCCTAGCCTTAGCTTCTTTATACTCTGGACCCCAAAGGACTCACTCAGCTATTCAAAAGTAATCTCCCAACTTAGATTCATCCCCTGGCACATCTGTGGATGAATACCACACTCTGCAGAAGAAAAATTTAACAAACTCAGCCAGACTGAGATGCTATCACTTAAATATGTTCCAGTAGGAGCCAGGGGTAGAAGACCATGCACAATGCAAAAGCATGGATCACTAATGATATTTCTGGCGTCAGTGACAGATGGCACTGATGAGCTAAGGTGGGTCTTCCGCATATACACTTAAGTGGCCCCCAAGTGGCCCTTTGCATAGTGTCATTTTATTGGCTCAGGCCTGCTCACCAGGACACCCCATTGCCTGAGAATATGGCTTTGTGCATTAGCACCAAATCATTGGGTCCTCTCCCCATGCCTGCTCACAGAGCTTGTAGAAAAAGCTCTGTGCCCTCCCCTCCCCACCCATACCCAAACCTCAGGCTCCCCATCCCCACACTCCATTGGTCAGCACTACAGTCCTGGATAGCTCCTAGGGGCAGGTATAACCCTTTGCACTGTATCAGCACCATAGCACCTGGATAGCTCCTTGGCACACGGTCCTTAAAACCCACCCCAAATCTCCAGTCAGCACCTTTGCCTCGGGGACAGCTCCCAGCGGGGCTTGTTCTTCCTGTTTGCTTCTTTGTCCTCCCCGTGGGGTTGTCAGTCAGCACCATGACCCATGGACAGCACTCACGCCCAGCCTCTGCTGGTCAGCCTGTGGGAGAGAGGGGGCCTCGGGTTATCAGGTTTCCTGACCTCAGCCACCCAATCCCTCCCCAGCACCCACCTCTATCCATCTGTCAGCACGTTGTCACCAGAGACAGCTCCCTGGGCTCCAGTGCTCCATAGTCAGAGGTGAAGCCTGAAAACTCATCAACCAGCCAGTGATCTGTTGTGTGTGGGCAGAGCACCGAACAAGCAAAACCCTGTGCTTCCCTATAAGAAACCAGAGAAAAAGGCAGGAGCCTGGGCTGGTGGTGAGAGGGATGTGAGTGAGTCTAGCGGGGAGGGGGGGAGGGAAGGCCTTAAGAGTGTCTATGGGTGTATGTTTGAGAGCTGGCTCTGCCACCCCCTAATCAAGTGCCTTACACCAGTAACTGCAGCCTCTTTTTCTGTTTTCTCCTCTGTAAAGTGGAAATGCCAGCAGCCCCTGCGTCATGGTTGTTGTGAAGGACTAAATGAGATAACAAACAAAGTGCATAGAACAGTGCTCAGCACATAGTAGTATGATCTAAGTGTGGCTGTTACCGGTTTTTGTCCTTCCTTGAAGACTCTGCTTGTAATCCATCGGAACAGAGCAGGGGATGGGAGAGGAGGAGGCAGATGAAGACAGGAGAGGACACTGTCACTGTAGCCAGTTAGGATCTGGAGACTGGAGGCATTTGGGGCAGCAAAAAGGGCCTTACGGCATTCATTGTATCAGTAGGGAGAGTTGGGCAGAGTAAGAGATGAGGCTGGGGAGGTGGCCAAAGCATTTGGCTGAAAGCAGAGAACGCTGTCCAAAGCAGCTGGTATCCCGGGCAGAGCCACCACCCCCAACCTTGTCACTGCATGTCCCCTCTTGCAGCCCAAAGTGAAGTCTCACCCAACACTTTAGTGCCTCGGCTAGGCTTTCTTGCCTCCATCTGCTGGTGACTTTACTGTTTGAGCTTCATCAGAAAGCTCTCAGACTTTTTTTAAAGAGAAAAATTCTAAACAAGGAGTACGTAAAGGGTACAAATCTTGAAAGGCAGGCACTACTGTTCAGAGGCCCAAGGTGGGGCAGGAGATGTCAGAGGTAGTAGATGAAGTCTGATCCACTTGTGATTCCCAGGTTCTAGGGCTTTTCTCTTTCCTTTTCCTCCACCCAAGCAGGACTTGGCCTACAACTGGTGGCCAAATCAAGTAGGACCTACTGGGGACAGCAGGACACCAAGGAGGCCCTGAGACACAAGTCTTGGGTGATGGAAGAATCCTCAAGGATGGCACTAAAATGGCCCTTTGAGACTGAGCATCTGTCCAGCCGACCCACTTACTTTACAGAAAAGGAAGCTGCGGCACAAGGGAGAAAGCACTAGTCCAAGGCCATACTTGTATGGGTGAAAGGTAATGGGACACTGAGGCTTTGGACCTAAACAGGCAAATTTAAACTATGCCAGATCCTATCCATATAGACTTGGTCATTTGTAACATCTCTGACCCCAGCCTTCTCCCCTGTAAGGTAGGGACGGTGACATCACGCAGCCCATGGAAGTATTTGCTAGCAATCACTGTTAATAGTAACCGTCAAGCCGAGATCTGGACCCAGAAGAGCTGGTTTCCAGGCGAGTGTCATTTGGGTTGTATCATCCCACAATCTGAATCAAATTTGTATAGCAACCACTTGACTCAGCCTGCAGATCTTGACCATGGGTTTCCTTGGGCTCTTTGTGGCAGAGTGAGCAGATTTAAAATGGTAGGAAGGAGGGTCTGAGCACCTCCCTTGCTCTCCTCAGAATCCCAGTGCCCGGGGCAGGATCTGAGATGTACCTCCTCACATTTATTTGGTGGGTAGATGGATGGACAGATGGAAAGTTGGAGAGATGGACAGATGGATGGACAGCTGAAGAATGGATGGATGAATGGATGGATGGAAGGATGGATGGGTGAGTGGGTGGATGAGTGAGTACATGAGGCGCCTATAGGACCAGGAAAGGAGTTTTTCCTACCACCTAACACTGGCAGCTCCTCCGGAGGACAGGGGAGAGCAGTGGGAGTAGACCCTGGTGGGCAGCTAAGGGCTGGACTGACCCTCCCTCGGGCCAGACAGGGCAGGAAGCTATGCAAGAAAACCCAGGTCCCCAACAGCCCACCCCCCGGCCCTGATTCTGCCATCTGCGCCTTCAAGGCTGACGCGCGGCTGTTTCTGTGGGATTTTTTTTTTTTTTTTTAGATTTTCCTTTTCTGGTTAACAGGATAGGAGTTTTCTAAAAATAGCACTAAATTCGCTTCTGAGGTATTCATTTTCAATTCCCTTCCTCTTTCTTCATTCTGTCTCCCCAACTGTGAGAATTCCAAGCTGAAATTGTCATTGTCAACTTTGATGCACGCACGCACGCACACGCACACACACACACACACACGGTGGGGCTTGCACACTCAGAGATGAGCGTGGGTACAGACATTTCTGTCTCACACTCAGAGACACACACTCATGCTGACACACCACAGGGACCCTCTAACACACATATCTTACACTACACACACACGGAGTCACTTCCAGGCCCAGCTTGACACTGGCATTTTCACATCCTTCTGATTCAGGTGTGTTCCCAAACTGTGTACTGGCTGTGCTGAACATCCATCATAAAACACTGACATTGACCCTGCATACTCACATTGATATGTGTACCTGCACTCACATAGTCGACTCCAGACTCACCTGACTCTCTTCTCCCCCCCACCCTCACCCCCCACACACACTCACACATAAAGGACATTTCCCTCTCCCAGGGGGACTGTGACTCTCCAGGTTAGGTTGAGGGAGAAGCAGTGTTCCCTCTACCCCTGGCTGCCTGGCTGAGTTAACCCGTTTCCCTGGGTCAGCACCAAGGAGGAGGCTTCCCATCACCAGGGCAGGGGAAGCACTCCTGAAATGCCAGAATTCGCATCCAGCAGAGGAAAGAAAGTGCCTTGCCCCAAGGGAACTAGTTAGTTGGGCCCAGAGCAGAGGGGAGATGAGTCTTGCGTGTTGTCCGATACAAACTAGGACCCTCGCCGTCCTTCAGAGCAGTGCCAGTGGCATGTGGTACAGTTGGTCTGAGTTCCGAGCTAAAGACAGTAGCATGGCGGACAACGTGGGTAAGCAGAAGACAGAAGCAGGGAGTTAAACTGTAAAGAACTGTAAGAACAGTCCCCATTTACCAAGCTCTTCTTCTGTGCCTGGAACTGGGCTAAGCTCTGTCTTGATGAGTCCTCCCACAACCTTATGACGTAGGCTGTCCAATTGGGTCTATGTAAGGAGGAGGAAACTGAGGCACAGGGAGGAATCATGGGCCTTGCCCAAGCCACAAAACTGTCAAATGGGCAGCACCAGGACTCAGCACCCAAGATCTCCAAATGGGACCTGGGCTCCTCACCTCTGCCATTGGCACTACTGACAATTCAAAGGAAAAGGAGCTTTAAAAATACATATTAAGGTGGCATTTAAATTCAGCATGTCTTAAAACAGAAGGGTTCTGCATCCAAAAGTTATTTTTAGTACATATTTCACTTGTAATTGGCCCAACTACCATCCTTCACTTAGGATCTAAAAAGCTGTTGGTTTGGGGTCTTGGTGGGGTTCTTTTTTAATCCTTCCTTCAAAAGATAGATTACTTCTTTGTTAAATTAACTCCAAAAAAAAAAAAACATTGCTCCTTCCTCTGCCAGCATCCCTCCTGGCTAAGACTTTTTATTAAGATGCTCCTAACCTATTCTTGAGTCATTGAAATGTAACAATACAGTCATTTAAATGCTAATAAGATGAAACTGAAATGCATAAATCTAATATTATCACAACATTCCCCTGGATTCTGAAGGGCCTGCTATATCAGAGCCTGAAGGGACCCCAGAGAACGTGTCCAATTCCTTCACTTCTCTACATGGGGAAACTGAGCCTGGGACGAAAAGGGGCTTGGTCAAGGACATGCAGCAGGGACTTGGAAAACAGAGAGGGTCTTTTCAATGGGCTCTGGCCCCAATTGGCTGTGTGACCCCTGATGTGTGGCACAAGCTCTCTGGCCCCTGGCTGTATGGCCTGTTCAGGCCAACGTCTCAGTCAGCTCAGGCTGCAACAACAAAATACCATAGACTGAGTAGCTTAAACAACCGAAATGTGTTTCTCACATGTCTGGAGGCTGGGAAGTCCAAGATTAAGGTGCTGGCAGATTCAGTTCCTAATGAGAGTCCTCTTCTTGGCTTGCAGATGGCCGTCTTCACACTGTGTCCTCACATGGCTGAAAAAGATTATTTCTCTCATGTCTCTTCATAAGAGCACTAATTCCACTCATGGGGGCTCCACCTTCATGACCTAAGCACTTCCCAAAGGCCCCACCTCCTACGTCACATCGGGGATTTGGATTTCAGCACATGAACTTGAGGGGACACATTCAGTCCAGAACAGCCTGTGTGCCCGTTGCTTAGCGCAGAGGTGACTGCTCCATGTTGAGTGCTGGCTGCAAATGAATCTCAACACACAAGAGAGCTACACGTACCAATAAGGGGATTGGGGGGGGGCGTCAGGCACAGGCACAAAGCCAGTGTTGTAGAGCGTCTGTTCCAGGCCAGGAGTCACACCAAGAGCCCATACACAGGAGTATCACTGAGCCTCACAGCAACCCCTAGACAGGTAGGTCAATTCCACTTTGCAGATGAGGCCCAGTGAGGCTAGGTGACTTCTCCAAGGTCACACAGCTTATTTCACCCCTCAGATATAGAGTGCTGGCTCCTGTGGTATTTGAGTGAGGCAGTGAGAGCATCAGAGTCTGGTGGGCTTTGGCTAAGGAGACACTGCCTGCTCTAGTTTTAACCTCACACCCGTGGCTCATTATAACAAAGAGACACTAGGGAGTGGAGAATGGGGGGATGTATCTCAAAGAAAAAAGTGTAAGTACTGATTCTGATATCTTTCCAGACCCCCAGCAAACCTGTGACACATATGGAAAGGAATCGCTACTCCATTTTATAGATGAGGAAACTAAGGTACACAGACCTATCTACAGTCATGCCTCCTAAGGACAGATGACCCAAGGGCTGATCCATTCATTCACCAAGCATTTATTGAGTGCCTTCTGAATGCCAGACCCCATGCTAGGTACAAAATAGACATGACTACTGCCCACACAAAACTCTCAGGCTCCCCAGGAAGGGACACAGCTAGGTAGGCCTGAGCAATGACATGTGAAGTGCAGTATGATACCAGAGGCATCTGGAGGTGGGAGCATTTACACAGTCCTGGGTGGTCAGGGAAGCCTTCCAAGGAAAGAGCATTGTGATGAGCAGAAACAGCTGTTGTCTGGGTGGGGAAGGCCTGGGTAGTGGAGAGGGCTCTATGATGGATATGGGGCAAGTATGGAGTTTCCAGTGAATTCTGTACAAGCTAGTGGGTCTTCACTTCTGTCTGCCAGAAGATCGTTTGTGCCACAGATATTTCTGTGCCAGTGGACTTCACAGTCTCAGATCAAGCAAATCCTACAGTCAGATCAAGGACCAAAGTGAACTCTGCAAGTTAGGACAAACCAAGACACCCAGAACAGGGGTTGTCTCATACATGCACCCATGAAATGCAGGAGTAGGGGAGAAGTGGGTGGGGGAAGGGCCATATCAGAAGTGGTAGCTGCAATGAGAAATCTCAAAGAAGGAAGTTTTTTGTTTTGTTTTGTTTTTATTCAAAGAAGGAAGTTTAAGATCAGTCACCTACGGAAGCAGATTTCTGATTTTTAATTAATTTTGTTATTCCAGAATTGCATCCCTCCGTACGTACAAGTCCCTTCCCGCACTTTTTACTATGTTTCGCCCAACCTGCTAGTAACAGACACTTGTATATTTGAGTTTCTTCTCTGGTCATCTTTTGGCTTAAGTCCTACTTAACCTGCATGGGGAAAAGAAATATTCCCTATTCATACTGAGAGAAAAAAACCTTTCCTGATACCCTGGGCCAGATCAGATCTTCCTGCCCTGGACATCTACAGCAACGGTCACTTCCCATCATGGCAAACCCATCATCTTATAGAAATCACTCATTTAATTGTCTCTCCTCCCAACTGTCAGTTTCAGGAGGGCAGGAACTCTGTCTGGATTGTCTAGTGCCTGGCACAGAGTAGGTACCCAAAACAGTTATTGAATGGATGATTGGATGGATGGGTAGATGGTTACATAGATGGTTGAAGATCATTGTTCATCTTAACCCAGTGGTTAAAATCACCAGTAGTCCATTAACTCATGCCTGTTATTGTCATCGTAAATATAATTACTCCTAACAATTCTCGTAGCTCATGCTGCCAGAGATGTAATTATCAGTGCCTGCAAGGGGGATAGATAGAAAACAGCACCTCAGGTTTAGAAAATCCCTTGTGGTTTGCAAAGCACTTTCTTGTTCACGTACGGCATTTTATTTATGCATCATAAGAACCCCATGAGAGATTCCCAAGAGAGGGCAGTAAGGTGTCCTGATTAAGGGTGTGGCTCTGGATCCAGACTTCCTGAGTTCAAATCCCAACTCTGGCACTCACCAGCTCTGTGACCTTGGGCAGGTTGCTTCACCTCTCTTGGTCTCAGTTTCCTCATGTGTTATATGAGATAAAAAGACTACCTATCTCATGAAGTGCTTATGTGGATTGGTAATAATCACAATAATTACTGAGTGCTTCCCAGGAGCTTGGTTTGGTTGTAATATTTTATTTTTCAGGAAATAACTCATGTAAGTGTTGTAGTACCTATAAGTAGATACTATTATTCCCCTTTCCTTTTTTTTAGGTAATACTAAAATTTATTTGATTCCCATTCTACTGGGAGGCAGAGGAGCTAGAATTTGAACCCAGATACTGTAGTTTTTACTTCTCCTGCAGTTAAGCTCTATGGCATCTCTACATACAGGCATCCTGGTCCCTTTCTTACCTGCTCCTCATAGGGATACACTGTTGGGGTCAAAACTCATGAGCTCTGGGGATGGTGCATGCTCAGATGGCCAAGGACCATAAGTGCTCCTACATGACTATGGGTGGGATCCCCAAGCACACTCTTTCTTTGGTGTCTTGTGTCTCTGCTAGAGATGTCAGGACCGTTTTATACTCCACTCTGTAAGATACTTGTTGCTCCCAGTGTGAAAATAAGGCTTCCTACTGCACCCTTGAGTAAAGCTGCCCTTCTGTAAGGCATGGCTAGTTTCTCCAGTGGCTCCAGCACCCCATGACCCATGGCTGAGAAGCCCTGTAACCCAGGTGGAAACACAATGAATTTGAATATGGTTTATAATTAGTTCCCAATAAATTGGGAGGTAACAGGGGTCAATGATTATTATTTTACAGACAAGGAAACAGAGCCTTGGGAAATGAAGGGACTTACCCAGGATCCCATAACCAGGATTTGGGAGGACTTGGACTTGAACCCAGGTTGCTCTGACTGTAGAGTCTGTCTTGTTCACTGCCATCAGGCACTGTTCACCCATCAGCCTCTGCTCTTCAGAATAAGGAGGGAGCGCCCCCTAGGGGAAGGGGAAGAAGCACCAGGCTGGGAGTCCAGAGACGAGGCAACCTCCGGACTGCCTCCCTCTGTGTGACTCTGAACAAGTTCCTTTCCATCTCTGAGCTTCCAGTTTCTTACTGGGAAAATGAAATTGAGTCTAAAATGCGTCCAACACTAAGATGAAAGATGGTGCAGGAAAGAGATGGGACAGGGGACCAGGGGAAGGAGTTGGGGCTAGGTTAGGGGCTCAATCCCATCTTCCTCTCCCCACACCCTCCCCCTTACTGTCCTGGACCTAGGATGGCCAGCTGTCTATGCCTACTGGGTGGGGCCAGTCCCCATGCCAGGCCCAGCCAAGCTCAGCAGAGGCCCTTTGTCACCCAATGCTTGCCGGGGGCCTTGGCCACCGGTGTTGGGTGTCGGGGTGGATTGGATTCTCTCCTGGCAGCCCTGCAGATGCGGCACGTCTGTAAGGGTGGCCGTGCGGGCAGCACGGAGAAGCTGGTGCTCTCTCCTCCTGGTCTCACAGAGGGACGTCGTGGCTGCTGTCCATGGTGCTGAACTGTGGGGGCCCCAGGTGAGGGTTCCATGCACCCCAGCTCATGCTTGGGGCCAAGCGGGAGGGCTCAGTGACGTCCTGGTGAATCTGCATGAGCTGACTCCTCTGGCCACACCAAGGGCCTTGGTTAATGTGGTTGGGGGCTGCAGGTGAAGGCGGGCGGCTTTCTGTCCTTCCCATGCCTGTGGTGAAACCAGAGGAGATAACAGTGTATGCACAGATGCAGGTGGCATAGATGAAGGAAGCATATGTGCTGGGGGACCTGGGGGCTATGTACTTGGGGAGTGGGGTCATGCTTCAGATTGTGAGAGCATGGTGTTGCATAAACAAGACTGTGAGCATGGGTATTTTTGGAGAGGGGGGTGGGAATGTTAAGATATATGCCTAGAAGTGACTGCATATGATGGTGTTTATGGCAGGAAGGGGGGAGAGTCCACCAGTATATGTGTGAAGTGGGATTCGTGCATTGGTGTGTGTGTGTGTGTGTGTGTGTGTGTGTGTGTGTGTGTGTGTGTGTGGCTGTGCAATGGGCCCTAAAAGTAGGCAGGTTGGGTGTACAAAACACTCTGAGCTGTATAGGTCAGAGGGTATGTGTACACCAGGGTGCGTGTCATGAAGCCAGTGTGTTCAATTGCAGAGTGAACAATTAAGGGGCTAGGGTATGTTATGAGGGTGCACAGGCTGTGGCTTGGGGTGGTATATTGTGGAGTGCCCAAGGGGACACTGTGCCTTTGGATTTACAGTGTTTGCTGGTGTGCTATGGGGTATTGTATTAACACCCATGTTAGGGTATGTGTATATGTAATGGGTGTTATTTGGGGTGGTTTGTGTGTGTACAAGCACGTGCAGGCTGGGCCTTCCTGAGCACCTGCCCCATGAAGCCTCCAGTGCCTGACACTTGTCACCACTCTGTGCTTGCCCCCACAGGAGCCACCGCCCCTGACCATGTAGATGCCAGCTCCAGAGAGCAGCATGGGCCCCACTGAATGGAGACTCCTGGGTCTACAGCCCTGAGCCCCTCCGGCCCCTGGACGTTGCCCCGTGCCCAGGGACACCCCTTGGAGCTCACCACCGCTGTCGCCAGCCCACCTCGGCCGCCCCCTCCCCCTGGGACCCAGAGTCGGCCACCAGGAGCCACGGTCATCCAGTGAGGTTGTGCTGAGGACAGGCACACGGAGCCATCGCCCAGCAGCCTCTCGTCCAGCACTGACTCTCGGGCTCACCCCGAGCAGGGACTGGGGCAAACATGGGTGACATGACCAACAGCGATTTTTACTCCAAAAACCAAAGAAATGAGTCGAGCCATGGGGGCGAGTTCGGGTGCACAATGGAGGAGCTCCGCTCCCTCATGGAGCTGCGGGGCACCGAGGCTGTGGTCAAGATCAAGGAGACTTATGGGGACACTGAAGCCATCTGCCGGCGCCTCAAAACCTCACCTGTGGAAGGTAGGTGTGGAAGACTTGAACACAGTGTTTGGGTTTGGGATCTAGCCACCCAGTCCCTGGCCTCCCTTCCCCAGGCCCCAGGAACCCCTCATCTGGGTGTAAGCATAGGACCACGGCATTGCTACTATACATTCAAATCCAGCTCCACAACCCACATTGCTGGCCTGGGTTGTGTCCAAGCGTCCCAAATCCAAACTCTGATGGTGGCTCCCTAGGTCTCTGGGGCAGCCACAGGCCATGGAACTGCGGGACGACAGAGCAGGCAGGAAGACAGGCCATCACTGGAAAGGCGACAGAGACCCATGTGTGTCTTGCCTTGGAGATGGGTGTGGGGCTTTTGTGTCACTGACAAAATGAACAGGCCTAGGAACTTGGGAGAGAGAGGGTTTCAGCTTCTGGGTGCTCCTCTGAAGGGGACCAAAGCCAGGTCATCTGCTGTGAGGCAGAAGGAAGAGAAAACAGCAGAGCGTAGAGGCTGGGTCCCCATCCCCACGGTCGCCTTCCCATTGCCATGAGGGAGAAGAGTTCCCTGCATAAACCCTCAAGGTGTGGGCGTGAGGCTCCTCCCTGGCACCCCCCGTCCTACCACTTTGTGCAAAGAGGCTGCACCGAGCCTCAGTTTCTTCCAGTGGAAAATGCAACCAATGGCTACCTCACAGTGCCTGCCAGAAGCCTGAGCATATAGTAGGTACTCAATAAGTGGCAGCCATTATTATTCTAAAGAGTGGATGGCAATCTTTCCCCCAAGCACAGAGCACAAGCTAGATGACAGATAGCATCTGAATTCTTATCCCCGTGTGACAGACAAGAAATCCAAGGCCAAAGGTCCCTCCTGTCCTGTCCCCTGACTGCAGTCCCCACACTCTGGGCACTGCTGGGTACCAGCCCTCAACCCATTTCCTACAGAGGCTGCTTAGGGACCCAGCCGCTGAACGAGGCAGACGTTTAGAAGCACTTGCTCTCTTGGTGTTGTTTGGTTTTGTTTGAGGGTGGGGGGGACAGTGGTAGCTCAGGGCTTAAGAACAGCCACATGTGCCCTGAGATGGGAGTGAGCCCTTCCAGGGGGCCCCTGAGTCTCATGTGAACCCTACTCTGTGGCAGAATGGCCCGTGCTCGCCTCTGCCATCAGGTTGGCACACTCACCTGCCAGGAGGCAGGGTTACCCAGGTCGTCTTTGTCTTTTCTATGGGGCCAGGAGATTCTCTTGAGTTGGGAAGTCTTAAGTGTCTCTGGGCCTCAGACCTTGTGGAAACTGGAGTCCTTTTTCCCCGAAAAAAAAAAAAAAACCACCAAGTGCATATTACAGACATGGCTCACTGCTGGCACGTTCGCAGAGCCCCTCAAAGCAAAGCCATGGACCTCGGCCTATGAGACGAACCTTGGTGTGAAGAAACCCCCCTTCCCTCCCCCCTGACAGGCTCTCGGACCCTGGGAAATTGAGAGGCCTGTGGCCAAGCTCCAGCACTGTGCGGGGCCATTGCCATTTGGTTCACCGTGTGCCCCACTGTGTGCTGCCGGAAAGACAGGAACACACCGAAGGGCGGGAACCCTGTCCTGCTCCTCTCCACACACCTAGTTCCTGGTCTGGGACCTGGCACAGAGGAGGGTGGATAAGTGCCCAATAAAACCCACGGAGTCCCCAGCCCACAAGGGGCAGCTCAGGTGGCCCAGTAGCCAAAACAGCACATAATCCAGCCTAAGTGTAGCATGGACCCCAGAGCTCAGAGGAGAGGCAAGATGGGTGGGCAGCGAAGGTCGGGGAAGGCTTCCTGCAGGAGGAGGCATTTGAACTTGGCTATGGAGGAAAGAGAAGGAAAAGCACATAACATGGCACTGAGCATTTCTTAGGTGCAATCCCACAGAATGCCAGTATACTTGCAAAAAGGCAGGCGTATGTGGAAATAGAGGAGACCTTGTGTTCTCATCTCTACGGCGGAGGGAATGATGACAGTTGGGAATATTGCTCTGCGGCCTGCATGCTTTGGTGCCTTTTGTTTGACCCCGCTGGGTCTTGGCTTCCGAATTTTTCATGAGAACCAAATGAGATCTCTGATGGGAAAGATCTCTGGGAAGGAGGAAAGCCCGTAGCCGGATTAACCAGGGCTCTGCTGCGTTGGTCCCTAGAAGGATCTCCCAGGGCGCAGGTCGAGCTGGAAGAAGTTTGCAGAGAGGCAGAAGAGCATATTGCTGCCGACCTCAGACTTGGGTGACTTGGGTTCAAATCCCAGCTCTGCCATCTATCAGCTGTGGGATTCTGGGCAAGGTATCTGCCTCTCCGTCCCTCGGCTTCCTTGTTTGTAAAATGGAAGAATAATAGTGAGTGTCTCGTAGGGTGGTGAGGACAAAGTGAAGTAGTGTAGAACAATGCCTGCCCCGTGGCTAGTGCTGCGTGTTGGGATTCAGCCCCTGAGACTAAACACCTCTGTTTCCCCATCAGTAAAATGGGTTGTGAATGTTGAATGAGATTAGGCCAAGTGCCCAATCTCTAAGTGCCTCGTAAATGTCTTATTGCCATTGTTTTCCTTATGGTTATCATTGCTCTGGAAGAAGCAGTCATGTTCTCTGGAAGAGGTGGAATCTGACCCCCCTGGAACACTGGCCATTGTCCGTGAATGGCGTGACACGTTTTGCCAGGCTGTTCTGCATTCTCATCACACATGTTCCTGGAAGCATGTGTTGCTCTCCCATTTCATGGATGAGAAGCATGAGGGCTCGAGGTCACCACCACTATTCCCATCAGAGCAGACTTTGAACACAGCTCACTTGGACACCAGCGATGTCCTCACACCTGAGCCAAGTGTGTGCACCCGGGAACAGTCCTCTAAAGGTGCCTTCTGTCCAACGAGGGCCTGGGTAGTTTGGGGCCACTTTTTCTGTCTTCTCTCTTGTGTTCGGCTTTTTTGTCCTACCTCGTTCAGCCCTCTTCTGACTTTAAGAAATGCTTGGCCTCCAGCCCCAGCCCCCAGCTTAAAAGCCGCACGGTCTGGGGCTGGGCCAGCTCCAGACGGGGACTCAGCTGGCCATTCCCAACACCCTGTGCCCCATCTGCTGATGTGAGCAAGGAGCCGGCCTCTGTCACACTCCAGGAAACTGCTCCAGGCCGTGCAAAAATTAGCCTTCCGCTTCACATCCAGCTAATTTTAGGCAAAAAGATCTCTGTAAGGGATAGAGGGGGGTTGACACCATGAGAAATCAACTCCCACCCGGGGCACCACCTGCGGCCGGCACGGGCCAGAAACTCATTTCCCATGGGCTGGCAGCATTGGACGGTCCCCCTGAAGACCCGACTCTGGTGACAACTGTGGGATAAACGGGCTCCCTGGGAGTGCCTCTGTCCCCGATCTGAGTTCTGTTCCTTCCCTCTTCCGCTGTCTGTTCCGTTCCACTCTGGTGAGGCCCTTCCCTCCCTGCCCTCCACTGCTTCCTTTCCTTCCATACCCTTCCAGCAATAGAGCCCAAGGCCCGGGTTCAAATTCTGACAGGCCTACTCTTCAAGGGACACTTGTCTCCGAGAGACACACTAGAAGAATTCAGTTAACTTCTCCAAGCCTCCATTGCCTCCTCTGTGAAATGGGAATAATAACGCTACCTACCTCACAGGGTGTGAATATTAGATAATCCACCTGAAGGGCTTAGTGTGGTGTGTGGCATGCCCTAAACACTTCCAAAATGATGTTCGTTATCACTGTCATTATATCATTATCACTGTCATTATATCATTATCACTGCCAAATATTTCTTATATCAACATGCATGGGTCCTATCCTCACAGTACTGAACAAAGAGTAGATGTGCTACCAGAGAAGGCTTCCCGGAGCAGGCTACTTTGTGATGAGTCTGGAAAGATGGGCGATGAGTGGCCCGTGAGTCCCCAGAGGCAAGAGCTGTTTGTCATTCTCCACTATGTCCCCAGCACTCGGTACAACGCCTGGGGGCTCGTATAAATATTCACAGAAAGAAGGGAAGGAGTCGGGTACCTAGGTGGCTTGGTCAGCTGAGTGTCTGACTCCTGGATTTGGCTCAGATCATGATCTCACAGTCGTGAGATCAAGCCCTGCGTCCGGCTCCACGCTGGGCATAGAGCCTGCTTAAGATTTTCTCTCTCTTTCTCTCTTCCTCTGCCCCTCTCCCCTGCTCACACGCTTTCTCTCTCTCTCTCTCTTTAAAACAAAAGAAAAAATAAAGAGAAGGGAGGGAGACAGAAGAGGTTGCGGATACCCCTGGTGTCCACCCTCGTGGGGGATGGAAGGCTGTAGCCAGGGGACAGGACACAGACACCGTGTGTCGCCCATGGAACTGGCTTCAATTCCCCAAGCTCAGAACGGCATTGCCCTTAGTCGCTGGGCAGGAAAACCCCTGGCCTTCACTTCCTGACACTGGCATGTCGGGCTGTTAGAAGGGGCAGCTCAGATACGTCCCTCCGGGTGCTTCCTGCATTGTGTTTCCTGGGGGGGGGGTGAGGGGGCGGAAAAGGGGATAAAGAAGGTGAGGCGGCAGCAGGGTGGGGTGGCAACTGGATACTGGAGTGTTGTGAAACGGAACCTCCGGTTAATTTTGTATGAATCCTGCCCAAGTGGAGGAGAGAGTGGGGCTGAGGGCGCAGAGGAGGGCGGGTCGTGGGGGCGGGGCCTCGTGTTGCACAAACACGGTGTTAAACCAGAACACCCCGTGGGCTGGGTCTTCGTCCACAGAGCTGCCACCAGCAGGCCAGGGGGAGGGAGTGAAGGCTGCATGTGTCTTGAGCATCTCTGGGTCCCAGGCGGTGGGGGTCGTCTGTTTATCATTGTGATGCTCTGTTTGCCCGTGTTCTCCATCTCCCCAAGCATCAGGGGGCCCCGAGAGGTTGATAGGGAAGCAGAGGCAGCGCCGATGCAGCAGCCCCCAGGCAGGGGGGGCGGGGGTTTGGGTGGGGGGCTGGCCACCACTCAGCCACAGGGTCCATGTGGGGAATTCACCACCTGGCGCGAGGTGCGCAGGAATGCCTCTCAGCCGGGGTCTTTGGGTGAACTGGCCACGCTTCGTTGTGGACCCCGAGACTGTCAGGTGTGAGGTCCGGAGGAGAAAAGTTCATCTGAGTATTTAATAAGCTGAGGAAATGGGGCACCTGATTGGCTCAGTCGGTTGAGCATCTGACTCTTGCCTTCGGCTCAGGTCACGATCCCAAGGCCGTGAGATCAGGCCCCACATCGGGCTCCGCCCTGAACTTAAGCTGCCCCCTCTCTTCCTCTGCCCTCCCTGCCCCCGCACACACACATGCTCACTCGCTTGCTCGCTCTCTCAAATGGAAAGAAAAGAAAAGAGGCTGAGAAAATGCAGCTGCCTTCTCAGATACATGCATGGGTGGAGGAGGGGAAGCCATGTGGGCTAGAGAGGTGCGCTGGCCTCCCCTGTGGCACCGAGCAGGCTCATGGGCCCAGGCGGGGCGCCCAGACGCTCCTGAGCCAAAGTGGGACGTGTGCTACTTCACCGTCTGCCCTTTGGAGACAGTGAGTTGAAAATACTTGGAAAGTTTTCTGCAAAAGAATCATCTTCCAGTAATCACCGAGTATTTCTCTCCATCAGGATTGCATTTGTTAGAAACCCATCCCAAACTGGCTTATGCAAAAAAGGGATTTTCTGGCTTGTGCCAAATGAAAGGTGCGGAGACCGTCCTAGCCGCGGGCAGGACTGATCCAGGGCCTGCCGGAGGGCTTCGTCCATCCCTGCCCTGCTCTCTCTCGCCTCATCCTCACGCGGGCCCTGGCACTGTGAGCTCCAGGCTAACACCCTCCCGGCCTGACCCCCCGGCAGCCAAAGCCACCTCCTTCCTCCTGGTCTCCTCCCCTGAGTCCCAGAACAGATCCCGTTGGGCCACCCGGAGTCGCATGGCCATTCTTGACCCAGTCCCTGTGGCCAGAGAGTGGAAGAGGCAGACAGGTCGGACCCGGGTCACGTGCTCAGCCGAGGGGGATGTAGGTCAGTCCATCCAGACCTCATGGAGGCTGTGGGAGAGGGAGATAGAAGCACAGGCCATACTTGCTTGTGGGCCTACTGTGTGTGGAAGGCCCCTCTGTGTGCCAGGAGGGTGTGGGTGTGCTTGGTGCCGTCGAGGGGAGCTCGGCCCGGATGAGGACAAAGGGTGGACTTGAGGAGCAAAGGAGGGGTTGGGTCACAGCCAAACCACAGCACTGCTAACATTTCCGCCAGTGTGGTGGGCATGAGCTGGGACCGTGCACAAGATATGGGTATATGACTAGTGTCCCAGCAGTGAAGTGGCCAACTAGGGATCATGGTCAAATCTCGGCTCCACTTCTTTTTTTTTTTTTTTTTTTTTTTTTTTATAGGAGAGAGAGAGAGACAGCGTGAGCAGGAGGGTCAGAGAGAGAGGGGGTCACAGACTGAAACAGGCTCCAGGCTCTGAGCTGGCAGTCAGCACAGAGCCCGACGCGGGGCCCTAACCCACGAACCGCGAGATCATGACCTAAGCAAAAGTCGGACGCTTAACCGACTAAGCCACCCAGGCGCCCCTCGGCTCCACTTCTTAACCAGCTGTGGAACCCTGGGCCAGTTATCTACCTCTCGGTGCCTCAGTTTCCTCATCTGTAACATGGGACAATAGCAGTGCCCCTCGCATAGGGTTCCTGTGAGGATGCAAGCAGTGTGTATAAAGTGCTTGGCGCCTGGCACGTGGCAGGTGCTGTCAGGGTCAGCTGTTATTACTCGATGCTGGGGAGTCTCTGTGTGTGTCTTTAGGGGCAAATGGGGCTTAAGTTAACAGAGAAGAGAAAGGCAGCTTATCTGGGCAGATCAGTGGGCTCGAGCCACACAGGTGAATATGTGGGTTAAAAAAAAAAAAGCCCCATATTGGATTTGCAATGCTTATAGCCCCCCACCCCCTACCATCACCAGGAAAAATAAATCCCTTAAAAGCACTAGCTTTCGCTGAAAGTCTGATGGGTCACATGTGGCTGCTTTCCATAATGCTTCCCTCGCATCTCTCCGAATCGTCAATAAAATAGCCCCACAGGTTGATCGATACACACCATGGGTTCTCCCAGGCCGGGGCAGCGGAGTGTGTGCCTGCCTGGGTGTGGCCGGAAGGGAACGGGACGGTCAGCGAAAGGGCCTGACCTGCCGCCGCCCAAAGAGCTTCTGGGTGAACTTGGTTCTGCACGCACAGTGCCACGTGGCCTTGTGGGTGCGCTGCACCGTCAGGCACACACGGGGCAGTGGAGCCTGTAAGCAGTCATGCGGGGCGTTTCCAGGTGGGCCTCACTGAGCAGACCCACTGTGCAAAAGCCCAAGAGCTACCCAGCGGCTGTAACTTACTGGGTGCCACCCTCGGGGCCAGGCCCTCCCACTGGGTTGCCTCGTGTGGTCCTCACAGCAGCCCCCTGAGTAGGAAACAAGGGCTTGGAGAGAAAGGAGGCCCTGATTCTCACTCCGAAGGGATCTTTGCTCTGAGGAATGAATATGCACCAAACACTAAGTGCCTACTCAGGACTGGGAAGAGCACGGACTTTGAGTCCCGACTCCGCCCTTGAGGGCTTTGAACTAGTCATTCCATCCCTGTGAGCCTCGGGGTCCCCATCTGTTAAGGGCATGATCATAGTGCCCCCCTCGCAGACCCAGTGGATACAGGTGCTCAGGGACTGTCCTGCTACTTGCCCTGCCTCAGTCACGCCCGGCGGAGATGTAGGCTGCCGCACATTCACTTGCCGGACACCCATTGTGCGCTTACTGTGTGCAGGCTTGAGCCACGCTGCTCTTCTGGGAAGACATTTCTCCATGCTCCTCAGGAGCTGCGTTTGTGTGATGTGGCTGTACGCAGGATTGGGGGTGGGGGGGACGGTCAAGACAGGGACAGCCTTCCAAGACACTCCCTCTCCACCTAGGGATCCGGGGCAAGGAGAGAAGGATGTCAGACAGGAGACAATCCAAGGTCACAGAGGCAAACAAGAACATGCAGGAAAGGGCAGCCAGGGGTCAGGGTCTCAGTCCAGCCAGAGGGAAGGAGGGAGGAGCCCCTCCTGACCCCCTGTCCCTCCAGAGCTCCCTAAAGATTTCCAGGGAAGGGGGTGTGCAGGGCTGGGTTGTAAACTCCCCTGCTCTGAAGACTAGTCTAACTATGATACCAATTACAACTATGACACTAGAGATGAGTTAACACATTTTTGTAATGTTTCTTTATATTTGAGAGAGAGAGAGAGATGGTGTGTTAGTGGGGGGGAGGGGCAGAGAGTGACCTATAGAGAGTCCAAAACAGGCTCCAAGCTCTGAGCTGTCGGCACAGAGCCCGACGCGGGGCTCGAACACATGAGCTGTGAGATCATGACGCGAGCCAAAGCTGGTTACCTAACTGAGCCACCAGGAGCCCCAATACGCTAACGCATATTGAATGCTCTCAGACCAGACTCTCCACTGAGGATCCTTGGAACTACCTCGTTCATCTTCTCAAACAGGAATTGTTCGTATCCCCAGCTTACAGATCAGGAAATTGAGGCTCAGAACAACACTCGTAAAAAGGGGCCCGGCCAAGATTGGTACCCAGGCAGGCAGGCTCCTGAACATAATCTCCTTCATCGACTGTCTCCCATTGACAAAAAGTAACTCTACAGCCAGAGGGAGTACGCTGAAGGTCAAAGGAGAAGACGATCTGATCAATGCCTGACCAGAGACTAACGCAGGAGAGGCTTTCTCGGAGCTCGGTCTCAAAGGACAGGGATGAGCTGAATATGCAGAGATGGGGAGGAAAGCACACTCTTAGTGAAGGAAACAGCATGAGCAAAGGCCCTGAGGTGAGACCTGGGACGTTCATGGGAAGAAATGAGGGATTCATTGTGCTTGGAGCCTAGGGTACATCTCAAAGGGCAGAGAACTCCAGCCCCCCGACTGGGGATTGATTTTTGTGGGCTGTGACTTGTACTTGGTGTGTTCATGCTCTGTGTGCAAACTCAGCTTGGCTAATAGGTATTTAATTTGTCCGTGCTGTCCGTGAGTGCGAGAAATGGGGATGGGGTTGGGGGCAGGTCAGAGTACAGCTCCTCTTCTTGGGCCAAAAGAGCCAAAGAACTTGCTGAATGCAGGAAAACTGAGAGCTTGGAAAGGTGGTTCTCATACTGGGTTCCCTTCGGTTCTGTGGAGGCACCCCAGGGGACAAGGAGTTGAGTGGGTGAAGCTCTGGGCGTCCTGCCCCAGCGTGGAGCAAAGCACCTCCTTTTTTATCTGCTCTGCATGCTGAAGCATCTGGTAAGACTTTCTTTTTTTTAACAAAGAGTTTTAAAAAAAGAAAAGAAAAAAATTTGAAAACTTTTGATGAAATTAGAAAAAGGCAGTAAACTAGAGTATCTAAAAGCCTGAGTTATATAAGCTCTCAGCGCCTCGGTTTTTACATCTGTAAAATGGAGCAGGTGGTAACCAGCTCCCAGGGCCCGTACTGGTCTGTGAATTCAATGAGCAAACACACAGGGGGTTGCCTGGCCCACCGTGGGGCTCAGGGAAGGTTCGTCTGTCCTCACGTGGTGGCCCCCGGGGGGTACAGGAAAAGGACCCTCAGCCCACCGCCCTGTATTAGACGCTGAGCTGGGAAGGTGCAGGCGGGGACCATCCTGACATTGGCCCTTATTAACTGAGATTGTCTCCGGCCCGCCCAGCCCCACCCTGCAATTCTGTGCCTCATCCTCCCCATCTGGAAAAATAAAGAGCATGGGTCTGGCTGTCTCTGAGGCTCCTCAGGCTGACATTCTAGAATTCTAAACACCCCCAGCAGAACAGATACCAGACCGGCCAAAGGGTGGCTGTCTCACAGCCAGACCCCAGCGCCCTCTTCCCTGGGGAGACTGTGGGCTCAAACCCTGGGGGCGTGGCTGACGCTCCACCCCAACCCCTCCACCACCACGTTCACAGCCGCTCGCGCCGGCCCCAGCCCAGCAGCCCTTCCCTACCAGGTGGCTTCTGAGTCCTACACACACTGGCTTCCCAAGGCCCCGTGGGCGTTTCTCTGGCCCCCCCGGAACTTTCTGTTCCTGAGACTTTGCCTCCCTGAATCTTGATCTCATCTGCCAAGTGGGCCGAGGGCTGAGAGGGCCAACTGCAGGCTGGACCATCTCTAGTGTTAGAGCAACGTCAGTGCCCCGCCCAGCCTGGTCCCACAAAGTCCCGCTCCGGTGGCCTCACCCTGCAGACGCGCCAGTCACACGAGAGGCCCTGGCAGCGCAGGTAAGCTACCGCCACAGGCCCCCCTCGCCGCACAATGGTTATCTTACTCCCTCTGGCACAACCCAGGCCCCTGCTGTGGTTTCAGCCCCAGAGTTATTTATAGTCCGTGGAAATTAGTTCCTCGGCTGATGGTTCCCTAGTACCCCCTGCCAGCATCAGCCTCCACCCCAAGGGGAGGCCCCCTGGAAATTTCCGCGGTCCTGGGGACTATTTCTGAGCCGTGGAGACTCTGCTCTTTCTGTGGGATGGCTTTGGACAAGAAGCCACGGAGCTGAGGGGCAGAAGTGAGTCCTTCTCGCTGAAGAATCCGGGTTTCATGGAGGAATCAGTATTTGAACAAGAGATTGCGGGATAGGCAGGGTCTGCAACGGGGAAGGGCACTCCAGGTAGAGGGAACAGTGTGCACAGAGGCACAGAGGCAAAGAAGAAGGGTGTGTGAAAAGGAGAGCTGTTCATTCTGTCCGGCTGGAGCCGGGGGCAGGGTAACCGAGAGCAGCGGAGCATCACGGGTCTTCCAGACACCACTCCACGAGCTTCACATACATAACTACCTCAATCCTCCCCAAACCCTATGAGGGAGGCACTGGGATTAGCCCCATTTTCACAGATGGGGAAAAGGAGACACAGAGAAGTTAAGTCACTTGCCTGAGGTCACACAGCTAAGAACTGGGATGCAGATGCTGGCAGGCGACCCCAGAGCCCATACTAGGAACCTCTGTGAAGGGATCTGAATGTTGAGCCCGAGGTTTGGGCTGAAGTTAAGAGACAGGAGGGAGCCCCTGAGGGTTCTTGAGCAGAGGAGCAGTGCGGTCAAGACAGTTGGTCTGGAAGCTCCGATCTTGGTTGGAAGGGGGCGATATGCCAGGGGATGGAGCCAGAGCAGAGGGAGGGACAGGCATCCGAGAGAGAGGTGACGGAGTCGGACCCGGCCAGGGTGGTGGTGGTGGGGAGGAGGGAGCACCATGCAGTGGGTCTCGGCCCGTGATAGGTGCTCAAGGACGAGAATGGTGTCCGTGCAGACTCCGTTTGCAAGGCAGCAGCTGCTGCTCATGGAGGAGCCGAGCCAGCAGGAGAGGAGCAGGGTGAGGGCGAGACAACAGGTTTGCGTTGGGCGTCGTGCGCTCTCGGGGCCCGGGGGGGGGCGGGGGGCGGGGGACGGCAGGCAAGGAACCCTGCAGATGACAGAGATGACAGGGAAGTCCTGGCTCTGCTCACAGGTCCCTCCCAAGGGGGATGTCAGCCACAGGAGGGCAGCGATGCGGGCCTGTGGTGGCCACTGCTGTGTCCTAGCCCCGGGGACAGTGCCTGGCTGGAGTGAGTCACCTGGGGCACTCGCCCAGCACGGGTCCTTAGGGAGCACCAGCTACTAGGAGATGTCAGAGAGATAGAGAGGGTCACCCGCAGGTAGGGTGTGATCAGGGTGTCTGACACTGGCTGGGCAGTCAGTTAGACACAGAGGTGGCCAGGAGAGGTCTGAGGACAATAGAAGAACAACAGCCTTGGGGGCAGGCTGCTGGCTGAGGTCTTGGGAAACATCTGCTGGACAGGACAGCAAAATGGCATCCCCTGGGGCTGTCCCCCATTGCCCACGTCGGCTCAACTGGGTGAGAGCAGAAAGAACAAGGGCCTGAGGGGCTCAGGCACCCACGGAACCACAGGTCTGGAACAGCTCTCAGGGCCCATCCAGGGTACATGCGGCAACACTGAGGCCCAGGAGGGAAGGGACCTGCCCAAACACATAGCTCCAGGGACTGGGGAGCCCTGAGTCACCCTACGCGTGGTGAAGGGGACACAGTCCCTCCCCTCTGCCCCCAGGGCATCTACCCTTCCCCCCATGCCCCCACCTCTCTCATCCATCCGTGCAGTCTCTGTGTTCACTTCCAGGGGCCACATAACAAAGGACCACAGATGTTGGCTGGAGGTGGGGGGGGACTTAAACAACAGAAATGTGTGGCATCATGGTTCTGGAGGCTGAGGGTCTAAGATCAAGGTGTCAGTCAGCAGGCTTGGTTCCTTCCAAGGGCCATGAGGGAAGGATCTGTTCAGGGCCTCTCTCCTTGCCGTGTGGGTGGCCATCTCCTCCCTGGGTGTTAACATGGGCTTCCCGTGCGTCTCCGTGTCCAGACTTCCTCCGTATTTAAGATACTGATCATACATGATTAGCCCCCCCCGCCTCCAGCGACCTCCTCTGAACTTAGTAACTAGTCACCCCTGCAATGACCCTGTCTCCAAACGTGGTCACATTCTGAGGTGCTGAGGTTGCAGAAGGACACGATTCAGCCCGGAACATTCTGTGCCGGAAGACAGTTTCTCTCCTGTAAAGTGGGGACATACACGGGAACCGAGGAGGGCTGTGGTGCGGCAGACGAGCTCAGGGCTCTGTGGACACGTGTGCTCCCCAGGAGCCTGTCACAGGCGTTAGGAAGCAGTGAAGCGGCCCACGTATGGGACAGCAGACGCCCTACCTCTGAATCCCCACCGTGCCACTTACTTACTAGCTGTGCTGTGCCACGCAAATGACTTCACCTCTCAGAGCCTGTTTACTCATCTGTGAATTAGTACTTATTCGTGGGCCCCCGTGAGGGATAAATGAGCAGGTGCGTGTAAGAACACGCAGCACAGAGCAGGAAGCCTACAGGGGATGGAAACCGTTACTATTCTTGTCGTTACCAATGTCATCATTCGCATAGGTTTCTGAGGCCCAGACAGGGGAAAATCCTGCCCAAGCTCACACAGCCATCTGGCACAAAACCAAACGGGAACTCGGGTCTCCTGACCCATCGTTCCGGCTTTCTAAGGCTTTTTAAACCACATCTCCATGTGGTATTTTTTAAAAAGGCTGGGGGCCAGGGGTGGCCTGAGTGGCTCAGTCAGTTGAGCATCTGACTTTGGCTCAGGTCATGATCTCGCAGTCTGTGAGTTCGAGCCCCGTGTCGGGCTCTGTGCTGACAGCTCAGAGCCTGGAGCCTGTTTCAGATTCTGTGTCTCCCTCTCTCTCTCTGCCTTTACGTGTTCATGCTCTGTCTCTCTCTCTCAAAAATAGATAAACATTAAAAAAAAATTTTTTAAGGAGGGTAATTCATAAATGCCCACTATTAGGAGAGCAAACAAGCCCGTTCCAGCTTTTCCGTGTGTCTCATGGAACACTCTGGAAAACGGTAGTTACAGAGAAAACAGAGCATCGTGAATGAGGCTCCTGAATAGGTGACAGGGAAAAGGTGGGGCTTACCACCCACCTGGCAGCAGCTTCACAAAACCAGATGCAAGGGGAAGGAGGCATGAAGGAAGCCTCCCGAAGGCGGCAGTGCCAGGCTGAAGGGGTGAGTCGAAGGGCGATGGGTTTTCTCTCGCATCTCTCTGCCTTGGCGAGGGTGTTGCTCTGAGGCCTCAGCCGAGGGTGCTGGGTGTGAGCAACGGGGACTGAGCACGAGCAGTATCTCTGATCAGAGTGCTCTAAGTTGGAGCAAGGCCTGAAAAACCGAGCTCAGTTTTCTGGAGGGAAACTGGGATGTGCCTGGCTCCGTGGCAGGAGTCACAGAACCGATGTCCCTTTGGGGCAGGTGGGGGGCAGGCGGGGGCAGGGCACAGTCCAGTCCAGCTGTGTGGGTCCCTGTGATCCTCAGGATTCCAAGTCCACTGTGCTGCACGGCGCATAACACCCGCCGTCTGGGTTGGGAGGGGACCCTTGTTCGTAGTGTGTGCCGATTTCTGTGGTGTAAACGGTAGCACCACGTCCCCAGCAGGGTGGCCCTGAAGGCAGAGCCAGGAAGAGATGCCGCAGCGCGCCGTTATGGCATTTCTACCATGCGGGCGCAGTCTCTCTGCCAGAGAACGGAGCCTAGCGACATTCAGTGAAATAAATAGGGAGGGATGCGTGTGAACTATTGTTGCCCCTTTGAGTATAATTTATATAAATTTAAAGTATTATCATTTAATTCTAGTGATGGCTGCACTGACTAACCAGTTCACAAAAATATATGAAAATGTGGCAGTTGACTTTTAAAAGCAGAGGTGAGCTGGCTGTGGGGCATCACGGATTCCAAGTCCAAGGAGAGAGCAGGTGAGGGGCCTGGCTGGGTCACGTGCCCACCCCCAGGCCAGGAAGGGGGCGGGACGGGGCATTTTGATTGACAGCCACCAAGGCTCCTCCCAGCCAAAGGAAGGAAGAAGCCACTGGACAGACAAAATCCAACACCTGCTTTTGTTTCTCTTTTTGATAATTTATTCTTTTTTTTTTTTAAATATAATTTATTGTCAAGATGGCTACCATACAGGGTATCCAGCGTGCTCTCGGTTTTCAGGGTAGATTCCCGGGATTCATCACTTACCTCTAACACCCAGTGCTCATCCCAACAAGTGCCCCCCTCAATTCCCATCGCCCATTTTCCCCTCTCCTCCGCCCCCATCAACCCTCAGTTTGTTCTCTGTATTTAAGATAGTTTCTTTTCTTAAAAAAACATTTTATTTGCAAGTAATTTCTACACGCAACGTGGGACTCGAACTCACAATCCCGAGATCAATGGTCACAGACTCTACCGAATGAGCCAGCCAGGCACTCCGATAATTCTTTAAGTTGTATTTTTTCTTTTATAATATCTTCTTTTATTATTATTATTATTATTATTCCTCATTGCTTGAAGTCCCAGAGTCTCTGAAAATAATCCAGAGCTTAATCCTGAGACTAACAAAGCAAATGAGTGAACCAAGAGCGACAGTTGCAGGGGCTCAGAGCAGCCACAGCCGGGCCACATCTCCAGCCCGGCCCCCCTTCTCCAGGGAGGGAGGCCCGTGAACTAGATCTGTCACATGCCCAAGAGCCCACCCTCAGGGATTCTCCCAAGAGGACACAGCCATCCCTAGTCATCTTTGACTTAGGGCAGAGTCTCGGCAAGCACCCCTAAGGGTAGGGAAGAGTGAACAGAGACCCTCAGGCATCTGCAGTGGCCCAGATAAGAGGCAAGTCCCCCTGAGGCTTAGACCCCATATCAAAACAAGGCCGAGTGGGCATCCTAAACATAGTCAGTCCATGACTTGGCAGGGAGCCCCACCGACCTTCCAGGAAGATGCTACCTCTCTCTTGTGGCCACATGTCCCTCGCTCATGGCCACAGACGTCCAGTGTGAAGGACCAGACCCCCACCCAAGAAGCTCTTCTGGCTGCTCCCTTGTCAGGGACCACCTGGTGGCCAGCAGAAGGCTCAGCTGAGGGCGGGCCAAGAGGCCGAGTGAGACTGCCCAGTGACAGCTGAGCCAGCCACCACCTTGTACCAAGCATGGTACCAAGATGCCACTGTTTTCCCCATTCTGCAGATGAGGAGACTTGAGGAGCAGAAGGGTGACTCTCTTGCCCAAGCCACACCCCTCTGGGAGTAAAACTCTGGGCCTGCATGAAGCCCCAGTTCATGCTCTTAACAGGCTGTCAAAAGGGGATGAGGGGGCATCCCCAGGGCTCCATGCTCCCCCCAGGGTGGTGGGACCATGGCCCAGAAGCCTGGGAGTTTTCAGTTGCTCCCAAACACAGTGGAGCTCTCAGGCCCCAATATGAGAGAGAGAGAGGCCAGGGTGGGGACCAAGCAGTCCCCTGATCTGCCAATGAACTTGATCCTGGTTTCCACATCTCACTCACCTGCCTCTTTCTGGCCAGCAACCTTCTCAAGGGCCTCCAGGCCTGGGCGTTGTGAGCTATAAAAGATAAGCCCAAATCCCAGCCCCAGGGTCTAGAGGCTGTTTGGCAAGTCCTGGACATGGGATGCCAACTGAGAATCCAATGTCAGCAATTCAGCCCACTCACTGTGTGACCTCAGGTGTATTATAGTCCCTCTCTGAGCCTCAGTTTCCTTATCTGAAGAGTGAGTTTAGATATCCCTACCTACAGGGTTACCAGAAAATGTAAATGAAAATAATGTATGTATAAGCCCCTCCTCTCCCTCTCCAAGTCACTCTGCCTACTGTGGCCAGAATAAACTTAAAAGGCAATCTACTTGTCCCACCATTTACTTAAAACCCAAATGCTTCCCACTGCTCTGAGAGTAAGATTTAAACTTACTGTGGCCTTCAGGCCTGGCATGATCCAGCTGTCACCCTGGTGCAGGGTCCTCAAAGACAGGCTTCCAGGCCCACAGGAGATCAGAGTCCCTAGAACTTGCTTTAAAACTACAGAGCTTGCCTCTCAACGGATGCCATGTTAAGATTCCAGAATAAATGAAGGATAACAAAATAAATTATAATAATTATAATGTTGAGACTATAGACGGCCTACCACTTATTACCCCCCACCAAACTTCACACATCCTCTGGCGGGGTCTGTACCATCCTCTGGCTGAGAATCACTGCATCCATTTAATTCATCTGTCTTTTGAAGAAGCATTTAGTGAGCACCTGCTTGTTTGCTAGGTGCTGTCCTAGGATCTGGGGATACGGCAGTGAACAAAGATACCTACTCTTGGAAAGCTTATAGGAGTCCAGCAAAAAATAAAAGACTAATAAATAAACAAGAAAATATATCAGGCGGATAAGGACTTTGAGGGCAACCACGGGGAGGGCCAGCTTAGATGGGCCGTGGGGGAAGGCTTCCGTATGGAGGTGATATTTAAGCTGAGCCTCAAATGACGTGCTGGATCCCCAAGAATTGCTTTCCGTGGTTGACGGGGGTGAGTTCTGCTGGGGCTTCTGCTGTGTCAGAGTTTTCAGATCTCCTGTGCCCATTTCCTGGGCTCTACAGGAGCTCTGCCAGGCACCACAAGCTTTCGTGATCTCTTTTTATAGCATGGTTGTCGCAGGAAGAAAGCACTTTCAGCCTCCCATTTAGAGTAAAGAAACTGAGGCTCCCAAAGGACTTGCACAGGATCACCCAGTGATGGGTTGGGATTTGTCTTTGAATCCACGAACTTTCCTGGTCCTCCTTCTCCCCCCACCTCTTTCCTTGCTGGGATGTATTTGGAGAAATCACAGGGTCCGAAAGAGTCCCCTAGTCTGTTAGAGCCTGGAGCTCTCAGCTGGGAGAGAACCAACTTCCAAGAGGCCACTGAGTGCTCATTGAGAAAACGGGGTTCCAAAACGGCCCCAATCCCCAAGGAGTAAGCATGTGGGGGAAATCCTGGACAAGCCCCCTGCGGGGTGGAAAAGTCCCTGCAGAGGCAAACTGTAGAACACGGTGCATAGCATTGTAAATTACCACGCTTTGGCTGACCTCCTAAAGGGTGAAATCAGTTTTCTTCCACTTGAGAGAGGCGGCTGCCGCATATCTGGTGGGTAAGCTGGCAACCTTCTAGACGTTTGGGTTTTATGCTTCCTGAGGGCAAGGGCAATTTCATTTGCCTGCGAAACCCCAAGCACCTAACAAGGATTCTAAGTTAATGAAAACGTGAATGAGGCACGTGGGCATACGTGCGGGCTGAAGGCTCTTCGGTCCACCTTCCCCCACCCAGAACCCACCGCCCGGCTCGGCAGGGGAGCTCGGAAATATCCGAGAGTAACCCTGGCCAAGCCACCAGCAGTCCACCCCCTCCCTGTCCGTGCCCTGGCCCAAAACCCTGCATTCCCTCTGTCTCTGATGTGGAAAGGGGTGGGCCTTTCATGCCCACCCAGAGGTCGGGTCCCGGGGGGATGTACCGCCGGGGAGGGGCTGTGATCTGACTAGCAGAGCAGCACCTCCTGCCGCCCCCTCGCCAGCCTCAAGGACGCAGGAGCTGGCACGAAGCCACCAGCTTCCTCTTGAAGTCCTGGGAGATCTAATTACCCAGACGAGGAGACAGTGTTGAGCAAGTGAGCACCAGGGTTTGGAATCCTCATTTCCGTGCCTGCTGCAGTTAATGTGAGGCTGGGCTGCGAAAACCGTCGCTCTGATGTTCTGATGATGACGGCTGACTGTTTGATCTGGAACTGCCAGCTTTGCTGTCACCCCCAAAGGCTTTCCTAAATCGTCCCAACAATTACCATCTCAGGGAGTCAGCCGTGCTGTTACGGAGAAAGTGCAGCTGCCTCATGGGGGGCTAAGGGAGACCCTGTGGACAGTAGGGTGGGTCCCATCCTTGGGGTTTAATCCTGAGCATGAGGTGTGGCCAGGAGGACTTGCCCTTCAAATACCACATCTCATTTCAGTAGTACCACCATTTTACCAATGAGGAAACTGAGGCACAGCACGCTCAAGGTCACTCAGCAGCAAGTCGCAGGGTGACATCTGAACCCAGGCCTAGCTGGCTGTAACCCATGCTCTTTTGGTGTGTTCCAGATGCCCCCAGATCAAAGATGTTTCTTCTCTCTCCCTATTTTGTGCATTGAAACTTCAGAGCCTCCTGGGAGCCCGGTGCTAGCTCTGCCCCAAGTTTATCCCTGAAAAGTGCTAGGCACGATGATTTTCTGCTAGCATGCTTTTTGGTTTACTGTACATCCCCAGGAAGGAATTTCCTCCAGCAGATGTGGGGCCAAGCAGCCGGGTTTAAGGGTGTCAGCTCACCCACCTTTGCGGAGAAGAAAAGCCTAAAGGTTGCAAAGGTTCATGGACGCCCGCTCAGCACCGGGCACTGGCAAAGCCCTCCGTCTGGTTATGCACTGATTCAGCAGAGGCTTCCTGAGCACTTACTCTGTGCTAGATGTCGTTCTAGGCCTTGGAGACAGACACAGCAGTGGACAAGATAATCAATGCCGCTGCCTTTGTGGGACTTGCGTTCCAGGGTGACAAGCAGAAAGCCAAGTGAATAACGAAACCCCTGAGATTGTCCCTTGTCACAAATGCCCTGCAGGAAATAAGCAAGGGACCGAAGTTGGGAATAACAGAGTGGGTCCTCCGACCCGGGGAACAGGAGGCAGAGAACACCTGGAAGACGCAGGGGAGGCTGCACGTGGGGGGAGTGGGGGGGGCTTGGGCTGCGAGGCGGGACCCGAGGGGGCATTTGGCAAGAGGTGAAGCCAGGGAGGAAGCAGAGGTTGCATGTGGAGCGTGGGAGGTGCGTGGGGTTCCTTCTCCAGTGAGGCAGCCCCTGGGGGCTGAGAACAGGGAGTGACATGATTCTCTCTTATTCCCACCGAGGCCCTGCAGGCAGGGGCCAAATCCTGTCTCGGCCGGTGAGGAGAGAAGTGGCTCACCTGGCCAGGAGGGGTCAAGGCCACTGTTTGAACCCAGACCTGGGCGAGGGCCTCCGTGTTGTCTACCCGCCCCATGGCCTGACCTCCGGCCCCAGAGCACAGGGCCCTGCCCCCCAACGTGCCTCGGTGCCCTGCTCTCCTCCCTGCGGTCATATCGCTCAGCCTCAGGCTGAACAGACCTGAGTGTTCATCAGGAACATTTTGTTTCCCCATGAAATCGCAAGCTACTACAAAGATGTATGTTCCCGTTGCTAGGCAATCAGGTGGGGCCCGCGAACACTGGTGGTAATGACTCTGCCTGGACAGAAGTGACTGGTCCACCCACCCGCCCCTCCCCCTTCCACAGCCCTCCGAGGCCCGACCCTCCCAGACCGAACCCCAGGCAATCACAATGAAAAGGACAAAACACAAGATAGACACAAACAGGAGAGGGTGACAGTTCCAAACAAACACTGAATGAGTTCAGCCCAAAAGGATAAATAAAGAGAAGGGCCCTTTTCCAAAATGTAGGGAAAGACCTTTGTGACCATAGTAGTGGCCAGCAATTTTACCAGGTCCCAGACCCTGTCCTAAACACAGTAACATACATCAGGAACCTTCTATCATAACCCCCATTTTAAAGATGGGAAAACTGAGGCACCTAGGGGTTAACATAATCAGCCTGTAAGTGGCAGGGCCATGCGGTCTGGCCCCAAGCCCAGCATCAAAGCAAATGGATGGATGGCCCATCTGAGAGATCGATTGGACTTGAAGAGGAGAAATAGAACACATGAGAGATATAGTCAAAGCCTGGAAGTGAATCGATTCATCTCTCAGTGCGGCCCTACTATGTGCCGGACAATTTGTCTCATACAGAAATGACGCAAAGGCCTCCGGTTGGTGGAAAGGGAGTAAAAGCAGACAGACCCACACAGGCCATCGTACTGTGTGCCAGAGTGTGGCGGGGGCCGAGAGGGAAGAAAAACACTAGGAAGCATGGCTTTGAGGCAGATCCCAAAGGAGAGGTGACATAACAGGTCTGGAAAAAGAGGGAAAGGTCGAAAGAGAGGCAGTTCAAGTGACATTGTACTACCAGGGATTGGAATTAATTTTTTAGGGGTCTGTCGCTGCCCCGGACTGTGAGCTCGTCAAGGCAGATATCACATGTGATTTATCTTCGTGTCCTTAGAAGACAACGCATGCCTGGCATTTTCCATGACAGTGAATCACAAAATGTTTATTTAACAAATACATAAAGAAGAAAGGAAAGGGGAGTAATGAATGAATGAATGAATGAACAAATGAACCAATGAGATCGGTCTTAACTCTCAAACGAGATATGTTAGATACTATTTATTGAGCATTTAGATCCATCACAAGTTCCAGCATGGAGAGCAGACACTTAGGGAGTTCAGAGCAGCATATGTTGTGGGTCAGAGGCAATGGGGCTAGAAAACAGAGGCTCCCTCGGGCCCCATTGCGGGAGGAGCCACGTGAGAGATGGTGGCAGCCCAAACGCAGATGACGATCTCAAGACTGAAGAAGAAAGGCCAAATCTAGAAATACCAAAGAGGCTGGTCAGTATGACCGGAAAGAGGAATAGATCTGAAGGAAACAATAAGACTGGTCTTAGACTTGCTGAGCTGGAAACATGGACACAATGACCAGGGGATACCTTGTGGGCCCCATAAAATCTTGGCCCAGGGATCGAGAGAGAGAAGACAAGATGAGAGACACAGCACATACCTTAAACAATTAATTCTCCACTTTCCGGACCCACAACTGTGGCGGACATCACCTGTCAATCCCAGTGCTCGGCACAACTTCAAGTAGACTGTACTAATCAATAACAATGGACTTATAAGAGGAAGCTTCTTCGTTGTCCCTGCCTGAGAAGCAATGGGGAGCCTTCAGAATGGAGCCTCTCCAGCAGCCAGAATAAAAGAGAAGGAGGAGCAGAGGTGAGATCAGTGAGCCTTGGAAGTTAAGATCAGGGTGTAAACTGCTTGAGATCAAGGTCAGAACCATGAACTTTTCTCTCTGTGTGTCTTTACATTCTTTTTTTTTTTTTTACAATTTTTTTAAATGTTTATTTATTTTTGAGAGACAGAGCACAAATTGGGGAGGGGCAGAGAGAGAGGAGACACAGAATCCGAAGCAAGCTCCAGGCTCTGAGCTGTCACCACAGAGCCCGATGTGGGGCTTGAACTCACAAATGGTGAGATCATGACCTCAGCCGAAGTCGGATGTGCAACCAACTGATCCACCCAGGCATCCCTAAACCCTTTCTTTAAAGTAAGACTTTAAAGGTTTACAGAGTTTAAGCACTTAAACTCCTTAAGAGTTTTTTTAAATGTTTATTTACTTTTGAGAGATAGAGAGACCGAACCCAAACATGGGAGGGGCAGAGAGAGACACACACACAAAAACCAAAGCAGACTTCAGTCCAAGCTGTCATGGAGCTTGAACTCAGAAACCGTGAGATCATGATCTGAGCCAAAGTCAGACTCTTAACCGACTGAGCCACCCAAATGCTCCTCGGGTTTTGTTTTGGTTTGGTTTGGTTTGGTTTGGTTTTGAAAGAACTATTTTGGGGGCACCTGGGTGACTCAGGCAGTTCAGTGTCAAACTTCAGCTCAGGTCATGATCTCATGGATCGTGAGCTCAAGCCCCGTGTCGGGCCCCTGACGGACAGTGCAGAGGAGCCTGCTTGGAATTCTCTCCCTCTCTCTCAGCCTCTCTCTCTCAAAATAAATAAATAAACTTAAAAAAAATAACTGTTTTTTAAGCGAAAGCACCCCACTTTTATTATTCATTCACTCCAATAAGTATTTATTCTTATGAATAATATTCTCTGGGCACATTCACTAACTTTCCTGATAAACCTAACTCTTCTCAAGTGATTTCAGTTTATTGTTTGGTGAAGACTTTAAGGAGCTTGTGTTTCTTCTGTGAGATCTGTAGCCTACAGCCATTTGTTCTGCCTGCACCTGTTTATTGAGCACCTACTGTGTGCTGGCCTCTGTGCCAGGCATCAGGACAGTCTCAACCAGCCTCATCCTGCAGTTCACAATCTAGTGTAGTAGGACAGGAGCTGGCCTTAGATCTGTCGGTGGCTTCACCAGTGGCCAGGCCCCACAACCTTTCTTCCCCTACAAGTGGTCAGCTTTACAACTAGAGAAGCAGAGAGAATGTTCTGTCTCCTTCCAGGTATCAAGGAACATCACAGCTGGCCTTCCAGTGTCTCTGCCTTCAACCCGGCAATAGCAGGGACCTGGTAGGTTGGCAGAGTAAGTGCCATTTCTCTCCCAGAAGAGGGTGGACTTGCCTCCCCACAGAAATGTCACCGAGGGGTTGACCAGAGACCCGGGGGTCCTCAGGCATCCCAGCGACTGGATTCCTGAAGCCGGAGACATGCATCCCGTCTAGAGCTTCAAGTTAGCAAAACCTCAGAAACAGTTTGCTAAAGGCAGCACACTGTGTCCCCAAACAGCGGCCTTCTAAATAACACCCAAAGGGAGACTGGACAGGTTTCTAGATGGGGGGGGGGTGTCTAATACATGAGATGAAAGAGGCGCTGAGCCTTCTCTGCCACGTGGGCAGCAATGGACGTGGCCTTTGCCAAATGACTGCAGAGACCCACAAAGCATCGGAGTTATGAAAGGACACCCAACAGTCTGCAGTGAAGTGTCATCATGGCGACAGACATGGGGCGCCAGGGCTTACCGCTCCCAGAAGAGACGCGTACACACCCGCCAGGGGCGCAGGGCAGCAAGAGCAGAGGGCTCGGCGCCTCGAGTCTTGGGCTCTGGTCCTGGCTCAGGTCCTCCTCCATGAGGCGGGTGGCCTTACGTAGTTGAAGTTGTTCACCTGTGGCTTGAAGGGATATTATTAGATGCCCAGTCTGTGCCGTGCATGGCCTCATGTCATCTTCTCATCAGCCTCTAAAGCCTCCAGGGTCTCCCATTTTATAACCCATGAGGCCCAGAGAAGGTGAGTGACTCGCCTCAGGTTGCACAGCCTTGAAAGTGGTACCGCTAGAATCATGGTTACTCATTGGATGCTGTAACCGCACGGTTCAAATCCCAGGGGATCAAGATGAAGTGCACGTCCCACTCGCTCCCGAAAGATCTCGAGATGGCATCTGGTAACAGCAGCACCCAGTCAGGCCCCAGGTGGGCATAGGACTCTGCCACTTCCACTCAGCGGCCATATGGCCGCTGCTCCTGGGGTGCTGGTGACAGGGAGGCATGCTGTCACAACTGATTGAATGAATGAGGCCAAACACCGTGGGAGTTCCAAAGAGAACTCACGCCAGCTTCTCTGGGTTCAAGGCCAGCTCTGCCCCTCGCGAGTTGTGTATAAACTAGGTTGTTAACCATACCTCCTACAAGGAGTCACTCTGAGGACCAAACAGGCTTCTACATGGCCCAGCCGTTAGGTCAACCACAAAGTGCTGTCGGTGGGGACTGTGAGGATGAGTGATTTGACCAGAGGGGTGGAGGGGTTCATATCTACGTTGTGACTGATCGTGCCAACAACCCTCCCCCTCCCTCCACAAGCATGTGGCATCTCTTATGTCCAGCCATAACCAAGGATGCTTTTCAGGAGCTCGAAATTAAGTGATCAGAAGGGTCAGTTAAAATGCCATTTAAGGGGCGCCTGGGTGGCTCAGTTGGTTGGGCAGCCAACTTCAGCTCAGGTCATGATCTCACAGTTTGTGGGTTCAAGCCCCGCATCAGGCTCTGTGCTGACAGCTCAGAGCCTGGAGCCTGTTTCAGATTCTGTGTCTCCCTCTCTCTCTGACCCTCCCCTGCTCATGCTGTCTCTCTCTCTCTCTCTTAGAAATGAATAAAACGCTTAAAAAAATTTTTTTTAAATGCCATTTAATAACCTCTGTGGAGATAGGAGGCAGCAGCATGGGGCCGCTACCGGGTGGCTTCCCGACAAAGGTGCTGAGACCCACCCCGAAGGATGAGAGCCAGCCGGGCAGCCGGTCAGCCGGGCAGGTAAACGTCCAGGCAGAGAGAGAGCGGCAGCCCGAGGCAGAGCGAGGAGATGAGTAGTGACCCGGTCGGCAGAGCACCCCGCGCCCCGGGCGGGACCCCCTCTGGGTGCGCTACACACACGCAGGGCACGTTCATCCCTGGACAGCGCCCTCCGCCAGGGGCGCGGCCGCAGTGCTGACCCAGCGGCCTTAAAAAGCCCCTCCTAAAAGGATGATCGTAGCTTCAGGGATGAGTGAGGGGTCACAGGAGAAGCGTGCGGGAGGACCTGGGACTCGTGAGCGGCCGGGCGCGTACAGAGCCAGTCCAGGCCCCCCGGGCCCAGCGAGGTCACGGCCAGTGATTGGAGGAAGGTCGACACGCAGGAGGCCGCGCCCCAGCGCCATCTCAGGCGCTCGCTCGCACAAGTCTCCTTCTTTAGGGCTCCCCCCAAAACAGAGCTCGAGCTGAGGCTGGGGTGCAGGTGGTGTGTTTGGGGGTGGTCCCAGGAGGAAGAGAGAGAGGAAGCCAGTATAAGATCCGCTAGGGGCGGGTTACAGCTTTCGCAGGGAGGTAGCCTCCGCTGTCTGGGGTCCTAGTGGGTTTTCTGATTTGCTTCATGACTCACACCACCGTCTTTCTCCTCACTTCTCCGTCTCCATCCCCCCACCCCCGAATTCTTTCATCCTGAGGGAACATCTATTTCTAGGAGCTGAGTCCCCATCCTCAAAGAAGCTGCCTTTTTTTTAGCGACAGAGAGAAGCTGCTGTCACAGAAATGAAGGCCTCTACCTGCCTGGCAGGTGTCTGATCCCGGATCTCGCTGACATTTTCCCCAGCGGTTGCTTCAGGCCGCTGCGTGGGAAGTGTGAGGGGTTCCCCGGTGTGAGCTGGCCTGGATGTGCTCCCCGGGCAAGTCCGTCTGCGGGGGCCAGCTGGGGGCTTCTCCGTCCCTCCCGTCAGCAACAAGGGTGGCGGAGCCCACGGAGGTCACTGCAGTGTGGCCTTGGCCATGGTGGGGGTGACTTGAGGAGGCGCCGGGTATCTCCCCTGCCCCTCAGAGCTCAGCCTGAAAGTGTCTCAGAGCAGGCATTGCCTGGAGTTACACACTGCCCCTCCTCACCTCCTTTCTCCCCACGCGAGTGTCTAGGAGAGGCCCCATATTTCCCGAATCAAATATCTATACCTCCTGTGATCAGACCAAGACAGAGGCACTCACTGCCTGCGTGGAGCTTAGAGTCAGCAGGGAGTCAAACATTAAGAAAAACTAATATCAATACTGGTTATTAAAAGCATGATAAAAATGAAAGGGATTTTTCAGAGAGCTGTGAGAACATTCAAAAGAGAACATTCTCCCTGGGGGCAGGAAGAGGGACAGGTTCAGTTAAGGAAGTGCTGAGTTAGGTACAAAGGGGGAAAGGGGGTTCCAGGAAAGGGAATGGCAGATGCAAAGGCCCTGAGGCAGTAAAGCATTTGCGTTGACACCACAGAAAAGAGGCTAGAGTCACTGGAGCAGAGTGGGTCAGAGGGGACAGTGAGTCTGCAGAAGAAAGTGAAAGCCACACTCTGCAGGGCCTTCCAGATCTTGGAAGCATGGATTTTTTTCTGTGTGCAGTGGAAGCCATTGGGCCATTTTAAGCAAGGGCCTGACATCAACACCATATGTTTATAATTTTGAAATATCCCTCTGGCTGCTGGGTGGAGAATGCTGAGAGCGGGAACAGGGAGACCAGCAAGGTGGCTGCCAGGGCCCCCAGGCGCGCGGTGATGGTGGCCTGGACCAGCGTGTGTGCACTGGAGGGTGGGCAGATCTGAGACAGCCGGGCCAGGGGCCGGAGGAGACCCTGATGGGAGATGAGAACAGGACTCAGAGGGAAGAAGCGACGATGGCCATTGTACACAGAGCACCTACTATGTGTCTGGCATGTCGCACCTGCTCCCCCGTTTTCATCTGCACAACCAGGCTCAGGCCAGGCCCCACAGCCCCTGCCACGGAGGAGGTGGAGCGCCTCACTCAGCAGCACACAGGTAGCAAGTCATGAGGCCGAGGTTTTCATCTCCGAGTATTTGTCCCCAAGCCCACTCTATCCAAAGGTTAGATGGAGACAAACCTATATTTTCTTGTAGTACGTATTCACTTCCCCTTTAAATTTTGAAGTATTCAAATAAAACATGAGAATCTTCTACTTAAAAATGTTTCCATCAGGGGCGCTTGGGTGTCTCAGTTGGTTAAGCGTCCGACTTCGCCTCAGGTCATGATCTTGTGGTTCGTGGGTTCGAGCCCCACGTCGGGCTCTGTGCTGACAGCCAGCTCAGAGCCTGGAGCCTGTTTCAGATTCTGTGTCTCCCTCTCTCTCTGACCCTCCCCTGCTCATGCTGTCTCTCTCTCTCTCTCTCTCAGAAATAAATAAAAACATTAAAAAAATTTTTTTTAATTAAAAAAATGTTTCCATCAAAAGTAGGGTCCCCTTGGCCACTATGATTGTACACTGAGTCTAGTACCTTCTCCTCCCTTCCAGAAGTTCTGCCTTCATGAGTTTGGAGCAGACCCTTAGAGGCCTTTTGCTACACATTTACATATATACGTACCCACAGAAAAAAGAAGCTATTGTTCTGTTGAGTGTTCTGTTTCACGTATATGGAATCACACTGCATGCGGCTCTGTAAGTTGCTTTTTTTCACTCACCAGTTTGTCTTGGAGAGCTTTCTACGGGGGTACCTAGAAATGCACTTCATTTCTTTCAACTGTTGCACATAGTACTTTATGGACTGGATGTACCACAGTGCGTTCAGCCCACTTGCTTTCTGAAGACAGAAAGGCATTTTTTCTGTAAATGTTGCAGCTTTTGAGGTGCTTGTGGATTTTTTTTTTTCTTTTCAAAATATGAGACTTTTATTTACGTAAATGGAAGAATCCAGACCTCAGTGGCAACACAAATATTTAGCAACACCCAGCCTGGTGACTAAGTTCTCCCATCTTCCTTCAGGTGTTTGGCATCCTGGAAGCTACCCCTTGCCCACTGCCAAATATCTCTTTATAGGAAAGGCTGTCTCAAGAGCCACAGACGAATGGTAGAGTTCTTGGCTTTGATTTCAGTCGCAGGTCCTGAAGCAGTCAGGAGCCTGGCACAGTGTGGAAAGGGTACAGCCATGGAGCCGGAGATCCAGATTCAAATCCCAGCTTTAGCTCTGTGACGCTGGGCAAGTTACTTTACATCTCTGAGCCTTGGTTTGTCCATCCATCAAATGGGTAGAGCCCATAGGATGCCCAGGAGAATTAAATGCAAGGCATACGTATCGAAGGATGATCACCTAACAGCACATGCATGCACATTCCGCTGTCTGCAGTCCCATAGTGGAGGGAAGGGGGTGCGGGGAGCCCCCTGCCTCACCGAAGGGGTCACTCAAGATCACGGAACAGTGAGAAGGCATGTATACTCTGCCCACCTGGCGACATCATGTGGGAGTGCCATTTGAGTTCAGAGGCAAGGAAGGGCTATCCTGGTCGGGTTCTGGGCATCGGCTGTTTGCCAGGCACTTCCCACATCGCTCCTCCTCTCACCTTAACCCCAGCGGACAGAGCTAGGTTGTCCCTCGGCCCCAATTTGCAGATGAGGAAACTGAGGCTCAGAGAGTGGATACTATTTGTTCACGGTCTCAATAAGTGATCGAGACTGGCTCTCTGCACCTTGGTACCTCCTGACCCCGGAGGCTGCAGGCAGCAGCCATGCAGAGCGCCCTCTCCTGGGGAGATAGAGAAGCGCCTCTCATGATGAGCTCTCTCGTGTCTATGTTTAGCCACCAGGACTCTGTCACAGAAGAGAAAAATGGCTTTTCTGGCCTCTATTTTTTCCAACGGAATGAGATAAAAGCTTCTCAGAGGTCACCTCGGGACGGTCTGAGCCACATCCCTTCAATGGGATTGACACAGAGAGAGGAGATGAAATGGCCATCGTATTGGGGTGTCCAATAAAGCTCACTGTCCATTCGAGCAAGGGGAGCGTCCCCTCCCGTGGTGAAAAGGGCCTGCCCCGGGAATCAGGAGCCCGGCCGCCGCGCCACAGCCGAATCACCCTGTGTCTGGGCCGGTCGCTTTCCCGGCTCTGGGTCTTCCTTCCCTCCCCCTCAGATAGGAGCGCAGGACTGGTGGCCACGGGATTTGTCCTGTTCCGATAGCAGGGAACCCAGGGGAGGGGACCGGGTAGGGAGCCAGATTTAGCAAAGAAAAATACAGGACATCCAGTTCAACTTGAGTCTCAGATTAATCAAAAAATAATTAGTGCTTTTATTAGTAGTATGTCCCAAATATTATATGAGATATAACTTATCCTAAAAAAAGTTATTTGCTGTTTATCTGAAATTCAAATTTGCCCGTTCCTGTGTTTTATCTGGCATCCATCTTCAGGGCCCCAGCTCCACGGGGCTCCTCATGCTTGGTCATTGATATGTTCACAGCTTCAGGATGAGCCCCTGGCCACCCACCTCCCGACCAGCTCCCCCCTCATGCACTCCCACACCCCCCAGACCCCTGCTCTGCCCAGGAGGAGATTCTGGGGCCGTGCGCAGAGGTGTCACAGGGGTAAGGATTCCTACAGTGGCACAGAGGGTAGAGACTTGGCCTGACACGTGGGGAAAGGCAGCTGGTGAATTTAAATCACCAGAGGAAGGCTGTCACCACACACATGCCTGGGCCCCACTCCCAGAGAGGCCCAGTCAGGAGGTCTGGGGGGGCCTCCGTTTGCATTTCCAACGTGCTCCCAGGTGATGCTCAAGCTGGGCGTCTGGGCACCTTCAGCGGCATGTCTGAGGCCCGGCCTCACCCCAGCGCATTTCCATAGGAGTCTCTAGGTTGGGGGCCCAGACATTAATATTTCTTGGAGCCCCTTCGCGACGCCAGTGTACCAGGTTAATCAGGTCAGGAGCCAGTGGCTTGGGGGCGGCTCAGATACCGGCAGCAACGGCAGTAGCAGCTACTGCTTTACCAGCCTCTCCCTTCCCCGCCCCTTCCCCCAGCCAGGCACCTGTCCGACTAAGCACACCCGGTGTGTCCCCTCCCCACACTGACTCTGTGAGCTGGGTGCTATCCTCATTCCCAAATTACACACCACGAAACTCAGGCCCAGAGAGGGGAGGTCACCTGCCCAAGGTTGCGGAGCTCAGAAGGAGCCTCGGGCAAGGTCAAACTCAGGTCTCTCCTCCCCTTTCACCCTTTTGTCTGGAACGCTGTGAATTCCCAAACATGTCAGCCGTGACGCCTTTGTAAGTGGCCCGCTGTCCCTGGGCTCTGACAGGGTGCGAGCACGTGGACTCCCCTCCTCTGTGAAGCTCCGGGCCACTCACGTGCACACGGACACGCAGCGACGGCCTCAAGTGCGTGCACGCCTGCACAGCCAGCCTCTCTCACGTGCCAAGTCACACGCCTGCCTTCTGGGTACATCTCCCGGTTCGAACCCTCTTTCCTCTTTTTAAATGCACGTAAGAGCCACGAAGCCGTCATTGGCCTTCTCGGGGAAGCACCCACAATGTGTGTCCTCTGAAATTTCCCAAGCACCCCGGAGCTGGTGGGGCAGGCCTGCGCGAGCCAATGACTTCTGTGAGCTTAATCAGGTAAGATCACTGTGAGGCATCAGCTCGGAGGGACACAGCCCACCCCTACCTAGATGAGGCTGGAGGAGAGCGAGTGTGACCCCTGGGCTCTGTGGCCAGGGGCCTGACTCAGTTGCCGTCCCAGTAGAAGGGCTCTGTGCCTCAGTGTGCACACCTGTATAATGGGTGATCCCAATAGAAAATCTTGACAGTTTACAAAGCATTGCCAGAGCCTTGGTTCTGTTTGATCCTCAAGTGAAACAACCTGAGGGTCCCCCACAGAGGGTAAGTAATCTACTCAGGTCACACAGCAAGTGAAGAGGCATCCAAACCAAGGCTTGGGACCTAGGTAGGGGTGTGACATGGCTGCAGGGATATGTTCAGACATCATCTCAGACCGCAGCGACGCTGACAGAAACAGCCAGAAGGCACATCCCAGGCCAAGAGTAACAGTAGTGCTCGTAGTGTGGTGGTTAGTGGTATGGTAGTTAGTAGTGGTGTGGTAGTTAGTAGTCAGCATGGTAGTTAGTGGTATGGTAGTAGTGGTGGTGGTGGTTAGTAGTGGTGTGGTAGTTAGTAGTCAGCGTGGTAGTTAGTGATGTGGTAGTTAGTAGTGGTGGTGGTGGTTAGTAGTGATGTGGTAGTTAGTAGTCAGTGTGGTAGTTAGTGGTATGGTAGTTAGTAGTGGTGGTGGTGGTTAGTAGTGGTGTGGTAGTTAGTAGTCAGTGTGGTAGTTAGTGGTATGGTAGTTAGTAGTGGTGGTGGTGGTGGTTAGTAGTGGTATGGTAGTTAGTAGTCAGCATGGTAGTTAGTGGTATGGTAGTTAGTAGTGGTGGTGGTGGTTAATAGTGGTGTGGTAGTTAGTAGTCAGTGTGGTAGTTAGTGGTATGGTAGTTAGTGGTGGTGGTGGTGGTTAGTAGTGGTGTGGTAGTTAGTAGTCAATGTGGTAGTTAGTGGTATGGTAGTTAGTAGTGGTGGTGGTGGTTAGTAGTGGTATGGTAGTTGGTAACGGTGTGGTGGCCCCCAAGTGCCAGGTCCACGTACCACATTTTACGCGCCCACCTTCCTTCATCTTCCCCCTTCATTCTGGCCCCGGAATCCCCCCACCCTTACCTACATCAACACTCCATTCCCTCCCTCGACTTAAGTAGGCGTCCCCTACCTCCAAAGCAGCTTCTAAACGTTTGCCTCATACAGAAAGATTTTAAATGACTTTGATGAGGAAATTCGGACAGAGGGAAGAAAGGAGAAATAAGAGGATGATTTGCAGGCACAACAGGTGCCCCTGAGAGGTGCAGCTCTCAGAATTGAACCATAAATTCACTGCCGAGCTACCAGGCAGGCAAGGCGAAGAGGGCAACAAGGTGAGTTCCACCATCCAAGGTCTCCGTTAGCTAACCCCGCCCCTCACCCCAAGACCTGCATAATGAAGACCCTGTGTGGCACCAAAATGATGTGTCCTCTTGCTTGGAGACCATCTGCCCCCTCTCCTGAGGGGCAAACTGGGGATGCTTCCTCCCCATTGGCCTTTACCAGGCCCTTCTGCCTTCGCCCACCCCTCTTCCCCCACCCAAACCCTTTCACCTGATTAACCCCCACTCCTCCTTCTGAGCTCACCCTATCGCACTTCCTCCAGGAAAGCCTTCCTGGGTTTCTTCCCCACTGCAGAGTCCCCAACATGTAAAGCAATGTTTGGTTTATAGTAGGTGCTTAATAAATATTTGATTACATAAGCAAGTGGAAGATTAGATACACACCATCTAATAGGATTCTAACTACTTTCTCTATCTTTGGAGGGGCTGAATAGGGGTCGGGGGAACTCAGGCCTCTTTAGATCCAATGCTCCTGAGCCCCTGAGGGCCTGGCATCTAGTGACAGGACACCAGGACGGGCCGCCCGGCCTCTGGGTGTGTTTCCCCTTCCTTCCTCCCTAGACATCCCTCTGGGTCAGCCCACCCGCAGCAAAGTCCTTCCCTCGAAGGAAACAAGGACCACTCCCCGCGCTCGCTCTCCCTGGTCCCCAGCTCTGCGCGCTAGGTCCAGACAGTGCAAAGCCTCCCTCTGCTCCTGGAAGAACGTAAGCCGGTGCTCACGGCCCCCCTGAGCTTGCCTTAACAGGAAGCATGTCCCACAGCCAAGATGTTTGGGTCAGAGAGCTCTCAGTCACAAGCTCCCGCTCTCTGAGACCCATGCACACAGCCCAGCAGAGCCACACACCCGGCTTTTATGTGGAATTCCCTGAGGCTTTAATGTTTGCAACAAATTATCATTTATTTTATTTTATTTATTTTTGAGAGGGGGAGCAGGCACATGTGCAAGCAGGGGAGGGGCAGAGAGAGAGGAAGAGAGAAAACCCCAAGCGGGCTCCACGCTGTCAGCCTGGAGCCAGATGCGGGGCTCGATCCCACAAATCATGAGATCATGACCTGAGTGGAAATCCAGAGTCGATGCTCAATCGACTGAGCCCCCCAGGCGCCCCTATCATTTTTTTTTTAACAGTGTGCAAGTGTGCAACTGGCCAAACAGGACCTCTCTGATGGCCTGCGGCCGCCATTTGCAACACTCAGGGCTGGATCTGAAAGGGCTGAGGAGAGAGAAAGGCATTGCACGCAGAGGAATGACGATTGGCGGGGGCGAGGGCTTAGAGGCTGGGAACAGATCCAGTTGTGTCCAGGACAGCGGGATAGAAATGAAGCTTGGGACAAAGATCCTTCCGATATCCAATGATCGCAAACAGCCATTGCAGCGAATAATTCCTGTACAACCCAAGTTTCCTGTGCTCTGCACTTGGCTTTCTCCTATTATGTGGTTAATAGAACACACATATTCCGATTCCAGTAGAAGAATTTGCACAAGTGCCCGAGGCTTTTTCCAGTGAGGGCACAATCACTCCACCGTACAATTTACAGAGAGGGCTTTTGCACACGTTCTTCTGTGCATGGCTCACCACAGTCTAGGAGTCCCTGTGCTCCCATTTGATTGATGAGGAAACTGAGTCCCCTAGGGAGGAGATAACTGGCCCAAGTTCACCCACAAACGCGACTCCTCACTCAGTGCTCTGTCCTCTGCCTCTTGTGCAAAAAAGAAATTCACCTTGGAAACCCACAACCCCACACGGGTTCTGACATCACTTCCCAGACACTGTGTCTCTGAATTTTCAAGGCAATATTTGACACAGGATGTTCATTTTTAATATGCTAAATGGGGAGATGCTCCTCAATCTAAGGGGACTCTCCGACGCCATTCCTCTGTCACATCACCTTCTGTTGTTTCTGCTCCCCAAAGTAGGCATGTGCGTTTTCAGCCAGAAGGCAGGGAAACTCTGAGACTCCACTCCTGGGAAACACGATAGGTGGATGGGACAGTGGGACGCCCCACCTGTATGTCCTCAAAACCACCGTCTTTGGATGCAAGGTATCAGAGCTACCAGCCCCTTCCTCAGGCCGGCCAATCCTTCATGTGCCACGTGGGGAAACTGAGGCCCAGGGAGGCTAAGTGGCTTGTCGGCACTCACGTAGCCCTTCTGCTGTTCCTATCCTCACATTGACCCTCCTCCCCCCATCTTACTGAAACCCCACCTGTCCAAAGTCTTCCTCCTCCGGGAGGTCGTGGTTATCATGCACACCGCCTGAAACCGGGCGATACGAACACAATACGGGCACCCGGTGCCAGGCACGAAGCTGTGCCCCTTACACGAGACAACCTGCCAAAGCCTCACCCACCCCCGTGAAGTAGGCCCTGCTGGGATGCGCGCATTTTACAGATGGGGAAACTGAGGCACTGAGCGGTGAAGCCTCTTGCCCAAAGTCACTCAGAGCTGGGATTTGAACCCATAACATGTGAATTCAAATGCACCTGAGTTCTTGGGGCTTGGTGTCCCCATCTCCAGCTCAGCCCACCTTCTTCCCCTAAGAGGAGGAGGGTGAGCGTGACGTCGTGGCCACCATCTGTCATCTCAGTCACCCCTGTGAGCACCTCAGCACCCGAGGTTCCCATCCTGGGTTTATATACTGGGGTGCTTCTTGTGTGGGAACTGTCTAGGGATTTCTGGCCTACAAAACCCACAAGTCTTTTCATTCTACGAGCTGTTATTTCCGAAACACAGAGTGGACCTCAGACCCCGCAGGGAGCAGCGCAGGGCAGGGTATAGTGCCAGGGAGGGCCAGGAAAGACGAGGAAGAGACAGGCTGTTCTACTCTGACCCCCTCTCCCACTCCCCAATCCACAGCGTTGAGGGTCTCATACCAGCAACGCCAGGGCTGAGTCTGGCTCACAGATTGTTGTATTTGGCCCTGGGCTACTTTTAATGGGGAGATTTTACGTCAAATTCCAGGTGTCGAGCTTCTCTTGGAAGACTGGCAGACCCGCCACATGGGTCCCCATTCTCCCACAAGAGCTAAGACGTAATTGCCCGCTTTAGAAGGGCCGAGATTCTTCGAGCTGCCCCAGTCCCCACTACCCCCTGTTGCCTCCCACCCACCGACTTCACGAAAGCTGCTCAGCTCCGTGGCTGTGCGGATTTGCACACACCTCCCCCGCCCCCTGCCCTGTGCTGTGTCCCAGGACCCAAGATCTCAAAGCCAGGGCCTGTGAATCCCCGAGGACAGCACCCCTGAGCCGGGACCAGACTCGCAGGACCGTAGGATACCCCCATTTTCAACTGGTCACGCTCCAGAGCGTTTGAATCACAGCCCCTCAGAAGCTTCAAAGACTCACCTCTCTCTGAATCAGGCAGGACGGGCCTCGGAGATAGGCTGGCCCCAGCTTTGCTAAGCTCCTTCGTAGTGAGCCCTTCTTTATACCAAACCTCTGAAGAGCCCCCCAGATGCGACTAGACCCCAGCAGGACCCCTTGAGGACCTGCAGACCTTGGAGCCCCTGGGATCCTCAGGACACGCCCATCCTACTGAAGCCCCATCATCAAGACTGAGGCTCAGAGAAAGGAGCTGGCTGGTCAGAGCCCAGCAAACCCCCGTAACGGGCCGGTGTTGACCGTTTCCTCAGACGCCCGCCACTATGCCCTGTTCTCCTCTCTTCCCTTTATCAAAACCCATTTCCAGGAAAGAGCCTGAAACTCATTCACACCTTGGTGTCCAGAACCGGTGATGGCTTCCCTCTCCCAGGGAGTCTAAAGGAATTGGAGTTTTTATTTAAAGGAACGAGGCCCAAGGGGAATGATTTCCAGTGCGGACTCTGGGTAGGACTGGACAATTCCTGTCCACACCTTGGGGCGAATGAGTCTGGAGGGGACTTGCAGACCCGCACACGGAGCAGGGAGGAGGGACGTGGAAGGCACACCTGCCCACACTCGCGGCAGGCGGTACACACCAGCCACGCCGGCAGAGGCCGGGCCTGATTTGGCTGGGAGGGGGCCGAGAAGTGAAACTGTGGCTGCAGACATAGCTTCGGGGGTCCAATCAAGGGGCCGGAGAGCCGGGATTCTGGAGGTTGTGGGGGCCTCCAAAGATCGCAGAGCAGGGAGTAAGGGTGGGCTTGAGGAGGCAGGGAGAATTGTCTGGAAGCGAAGAAGCAGTGGGTTGGACGCGGGCCGCTGTGTCCTGGCCCTGGATGAGGACGGCACTTCTCCCCCCAGCCCATGAGTCAGCCCGTGACCAGTAGCCTCGACTGGGCGTCTGCCACCCTCCAGGCACCACTTGAGCAGAGGCCACGTATGCCCACTGGGAAGTCAGCTCCTCCGGAAGGGCGCTCTGTCTGCCTCCCTCACCACTCCGTCCGGGTGTCTGGACCAGTCCTGGGCACATAGTAGGTGCTCAACAAACACTGACCTCATGAATTGTGTCATGAGAGGCTCACACCCACTCACGGGCTACGTCCAGTCACCATCCCCATCACAGAGGAGGACGCGAGGCTCAGAGCTGGAGGCACAGGTTGGGATTCAAACCCAGGCGGGGGTTTCCACGGGTGTGCTCGGCGAGGCAGGCAGGAGGAAACGCAAGGCAGGAACGCGGCGTGGCGTGAGGTGGGCCTGGGGGTGTGTGCGCGCTTCCTGTGGCCACCAGAACGAACGACCACGGACTGGGCGGCTTTGGGCAAGAGCAGTTTATTCTCTCCCAGTTCTGGAGGCCAGAAGTCTGGAGATCAGGTGTCGGCAGGGCCCCCCAGCCTCCCAAGGGCTGGGGGACATTCCCCTCCTTGCTTCTTCGGGCTTCTTCATGGCTCCGGCGTTCCTTGGCTGGTGGCCGCGTCCTGCCATCCTTGAATCTGTCTTCACACAGCCTGTGTCCTCTGGGCCTGTGCCTTCTCCCTCTGTCTCGTATAGGGACATTTGTCACTGGGTTTAGGCCCATCTTGATCGCCTCTCAGGAGCCTTGACTATATCAGCAGAGACCATTTTCCTTCTTTCCAAGTAAGGTCATCTTCATGGTTTCCACAGGTTAGGATGTGGACATATCATTCTTGGGGGGCCACTCTTCACCCCGATATGTGGCGTCTCTGGCATCTCGCAGGAGCCCAGTCTGGGCCTGAAGCGAGTGTCGGGCGCCCAGCCGGTGCTGTGAGTTTCCTGCTTTGTCCCCCGCCCCCCGCCCCTCTGTCTCTGTGCTTCCCCACGGGCCCAGTCCCATTCAGGACAATTCCCGGGAAGCTGAGTGTCTCTCCCCCGGCCAACCTTCCTGCACTCTGTCCGCAGGTTTGCCGGGCACCGCTCCGGATCTGGAAAAGAGAAAGCAGATTTTTGGGCAAAACTTCATACCTCCAAAGAAGCCAAAAACCTTCCTGCAGCTGGTGTGGGAGGCACTGCAAGATGTGACGCTGATCATCCTGGAAATCGCGGCCATCATCTCCCTGGGGCTGTCCTTTTACCACCCGCCTGGAGAGAACAATGAAGGTAAGACCCCAGCGCCCACCCTGTGCCCTGCGTGCCCAGCCACAGCTCCCTGCAGGGGAGGAAACCGAGGCCCAGGGGACAGGGCCCCGCTCACAGCCCCCAGTCTCCGGTTTCCCTTGTGCGAGATGCAAGGATTGCGCCGACGGGGGAAGGAGCTACAGTGAACATTTATTGAGCACTTACAGTGTGCCGAGCTCTGAGCTGAGATGCCATCTTCCTAAATCCCCATGAGGTAAGGGCCATGATCATGTCCATTTTAAAGATGAGGGAGACAAGGAACAGAAATGAGCATGAACTCACTCGAGGTCACCGAGCGGGTGCTGGACCGGCTGCCACCATGGGTTTCCTTCTTAGATCTCACCCTTGCTGCCTTGCGTGAGCCTCCGTGTCCATGCGGCTCCTCCTCTTCCATGTTCCCGGACGTGGTTCAGCATCATGCACACGCTTGTGGGGCTGACGCCAAACATGTGTTCCCACGTGAGGAGTCCCGGTCCTGAGAGGGCCTCCCAAAATCTGTCCCTGAGCTCAGAATGGGGACAGAGGAAGCACTACCTGCTCATCCAGGGAAGGTTCTGGAGCAGACCCACTCTGGTCAAAGTCAGAACTTAGGACTCCTAATGGAGAACCTCAGCCTTCCCTCATCTTTTCATCCCAGAAAACAAGCACCTGCTTAGGGCTTGTGCTTTATCAACTCAACGATGCTTTCCTTTATGAGGACAAAGTCTTTCAAACCTATGTCACATTAAAGATAGAAAGATGGATGGATGGATGGATGGATGGATGGATGGATGGACGGACGGATAAACACGCACATAGGGCCTCATTCTCCCAGATGAGTAGGTGGTCTCTGAAATTCCTTGACCGTGTGTTCCCTCACCCCATCCCAAGCCACAGTTGCCCAAGAAACGAGATGACCGAGTCTATTAGGTCAACGACCTCAACTTTATGCATGATATTACTAAGTTGCTTTTTATCCCGTGTTGCTCTTTCTAGAGAGGGTTGAAGGACACATCCCACAAGATGAAGTTGAATAGAAAGACAGGAAAGGGATGGAAGCAAGTAAACCAACTATATTTCCTACCATGACTGATATTTAAATTTGACTTTGAGCTTCCTGGCAGCCAAGGCAGAAAGGGAATTCAGATGGCTTGCGTAGCCCAAACTATCAACAAGACAGGAAAATAGTTCCCTTGGATGGTCGTATGCCCGCTGACAGTGAATTCTGGGATGACCTTTCACATCGGGCCTTATAAGAGGTGCATATTGGACGACCATCTTTGCTGGAGTTCCACAGAAAATGTCGAAGGCTGTTCATGACTACTCGAATAAGCCTTGAACTCAGCTAAAGGCGCAACACACAAGCATAATCATAATGATCCTTCTTCTTACCATTTTTGTAGCCAGCACTAGTTGGGAGCTTTGACGGTAGAAGTTCATTTGATCTTCACAACAACCCTGTGGGTAGATGCTGTTGTCATCAGGAGCCGAGGCCCTGAGGTAGTAAATGACTGTAGGAAGCAGCAGAAGCATGACTCAGACCCAGCCGTTCTGGCTTCCGAGCCCACGCTCCCGTCCCTCGGCTGCATTTCCTCAGGAAGGGACGGGACTGAGTCAGTGGCCCCCGGGTAAATGGCCTCCTGTGACCCTGTTTAGTGTGAGCTTCGAAGTCAGAGGGCAGATGGTAGAGGGGCTGCCGTGAGGGCACGGACGAGCTCCTGGTGCATGCCATGGGGAGCCTCCCCACACACAATCTCTTCCATTCTAGGGACGTGGGAACCAAGGCCCAGAGAGGGGAAGAATCTACCCAAGGTCACACAGCTTGTTAGGCAGGAAGGCCCAGATTTCAATCTAAGTCTTCTGGTTCTTTCCGCTGCCCCTCCCTACCTATAGCTGAGACACTAGCTCAGGCCAGGCCTGGGTGGGTGAGGGCAGCTGCTGCGGATACTCCGGGCCCCTTGAAGTGTGCTCTGTGGCTCTCTGCACTCCCGAGCGCCCGGGCTCCAGCCTGAGCTCTGTGTTCTGGACCTTCCACGTTGCCGGCTTCACCAGTCATGCTCAGAAGGATGCTGCTGGTGGATTTATAGGCTGTACAGCCTTGAAGCACCCGCAGCACCTCCCTGCTGGCTTCCTCGGCTCACAGTCCTCCAGAGGCATGGGGGCGGCCACACAGCACTCCCAGGGCAGAGCTGGGATTGGCCCACCAGTGCTTCCACCCCGTGTTCATGGCAGCTCCCCCCTGTCAGAGTGCCAGCAGAGTCACAGGCACACAGTAGGTGCTCAGAAGAGGTCTGTGTCTCTTCTTGTTTTGAGGGCCCATATTTGATGCCGGGCCCTGATAACCATCTAGGAAGTCACTTCCCCGTTTTACTGATGGACAAGCAGAGGAGGCCCAGAGAGGCCAAGCAGGCTCCCCGAGGTCACACAGACAAAAGCCAAACCTCACCCAGCCCAAGGCCCCAGAGGAGACCTCGGCAGGGCCTGCTCAGTGTCCCCCTTCCTTCCGCTTCCTCATCTCTTCTCCCTGATTGCTCCTGGGGCGGCAGGAGTTATCGCCAGGGTCCAGCAGCTCCTGGTAGCGGAAGGCCTAACCCAGCAATCCACAGCCCCGCTTGCTGGCCTGCCCGCGGCGCCGTGTGACCATCCGACAGGTCTCAGAAGGAAGTCAAAACGAAGCGGCTTTAGCGGGCAGAGTGCCCTCAAGGACCCAAAGGGCTCCTTGGTATTGAAGCAGCAAAGGCAGCAGCAGGGTTGGGAGTCAAGGGTACAGAGTGTGAACGCTGCTCAGCTACCACAGCCTTGGCTTCCAGAGCCAGTCCAGGGAGAGAAGCTCATGAAAAGGAGAGGACCTAACAGGTGCCAGGCCCTCACTAGGCCTGGGGTCCTGCCCACACTGAGACTCAGAGAGGCCAAGTCACTTACCCAAGGTCACACAGCAGAGCCTGGGTTCAGAGACAGTCTTTACAATTCCAGGCCCCCAAGGCTTTCCATGGTCCTGGGCTCTCTCTGAGTATCCTCAAGGCTGCAGTAACTGCTGTAAGCTGTAACCGGGGCACAGGGCGGGGGTTGAGGGGGGTGGCCATCAACGAAACACACAACAGGGAAGGAACAGTCTTCCCATTTACAAAGCATGTAGCAGAGACAGAGAGTAACAAAAGTCCCGTAAAGCAAAGCACTGGGGCTCTGTATCTCAGGTCACTCCCCTGAAGCCCAAAAGAGCACATTTCCGTGGATTGGGTTTCTGTTCCGCAGGGCTCACCTGTGTTTCCCAGGCTTTGGTACTTCGGTATCATTCGTGATGGTGGAGGGGCACCCTCTTTGCCTCCCCCGGTCATCACAGCTGGACTCCAGCTGGACGCCTCCGTAGCTTGGGGCCCCAGGCTCCGTCCAAGTCTGTGAACTTGAATGTATTTATGCAGTCTGCACACCAGACGACAGAAAACAGCAGCTTTCACTCTGCATCGACTATGTGCTCAGCGAAGTGAGTGCTTTACATAAAGGCTTTCCCTCTGTCCTCTCAGCCACCTGTGAGGGAGTGCCTGTCACCGCCCCCATTTTGCAGATGAGAAAACTGAGACACAGGGTTTAAGTAGCCCAGTCATCAGCACCCAGCAGTGAAGTAGCACAACTGGGATTCAAGCTCAAGGCGGACCCAATGGCAGTCACCATTAGCATGATTATGATTATCATTAGCACTAAAGGCTGGTCCAGTTAAGCAGTTTAAAATTAATGGAAAAGTCTGAAATTCCTAAAGAAAAAGGAGTGATCTTGAGGACGTTGTGCAGTGATGTGGCAGTTTACCAGACTACAAAGTGTGACTGGCTTGGTGAAAGCTGTGGAATTTTCTAGCAATCCCTACTGCGGGGCCACAGGACTCTCTGTGGTCCCAAGCGGAGGCCCACCAGCCAGCCATGCCCTCCGCCCCTCCAGGAGCTGGAAGACAGTCCCTGGGACCACTTGGCCTTCTACTCCTGTTACTTCTGACCACCGGCTTCCCGGAGGCTCCCGCTGGGATCTCTCAAAACTGTTCTCTCTTCCTTGGGGCTGAACTGGACCTCCAGACAGTTATAGCCAAGGGTCTCTGGCAGCGTGAAGCCAGCACGTGGCAGAGGAGGCCACTGGGCTCAGGGACAGGAGGCAGGCCAGGTCCGGTGCCCGGGCCTGGATGCCAATCCCAGGTCTGCTGTGTGACCCCAAGTGAGTTGCCAGCCCTCTCTGAACCACTTCTCCTCGTCAGCTTGAGAATTAAAGCGAATGCTCAGCACGAGTGACTTGTGAATGGTCCAATTCGCTTCCCTGCCACCTTGGGAGGGAAGCTCTCGGAGTTTTCCCAGGAACGATCGTCGGTTGCTACTCAGGGTCACTTTCCGTGGAGAGATCTGTGCACCACCTCCTGGTGGGAAAAAGGGCCTGGGATAGTCCTGGCTGCCGCACCCACCTTGGCTGCCCCCTCACCTCTCGGGGCCTTAGTCTCTTCATCTGCAAATGGAGGTAACAACTCTCCCTCTCTGGGTGCTTATGGCCACACAGGAGGCAGGGTGCACGGAGGGGCTTGGAAAGACCTAGGACCTAGTACCCGATGGGCGGGACCTGAGGCTTCTGTGTCAGAAGGTCTGCTCTTTCCTTTTCCTGTCCACGCGGTGGGCCTGGCAGCCTCTGGCGGTGCGGGGCACCAGACTGGAAGGCTCAACAGTGCAAGAGTGTGTGGGACACACGGCCACTGAGGGACAGATGAGCAGCCCACAGCCTAGAGGGGGCGTCCTTGCTGCATAGTGGGGACTCACATCCCACCAGAGCCGCAAAACTGCGTCGGCTCTCACCTTCCTCTCCTGGAAGCTGGGAGGGGGTCTCAGTACTGCCATCTTGCAGAGGACAGTGCAGCGCAGAGAGGACGGTGAAGTGACCCAGGGTCACACAGCGGCAGAGGGAGAATTAGAACCATCTCGTTGGCGGCTGGGCGGGCACTGTGGTTCCTGCCTGTCCCCCACCCCACCCCCGCCCCCCAGCCTGCTGTCTGAAGATCTGCCTCATGGTTGCGGGAAGAATGGAAGGAAAGCGCATCAGCAAAGCTGCACCCTAGACCCTGATCAATACCGATCGCCTTCGTCCCGTTGCGTCCTCACCTTTTATCTTTTCTCATGAATCAGGCCCGTCCTGTGTGCTGGAGCCACCAGGGGCCTGACTGCACTGACGTGCGACCTCATGATAGGTCCCCCGGATAGAGTTTCCATCCCTGTTTACCGATCTGAAAATGCAGGTTCAAAGAGACGGAGTCGTTTGTCCAAGATCCCACCCCCAGAACCGAGGCAGGAAGCCGAAGGGCTCCCCACCCAGGCACACCGAATAAATTGGATCATGTTTATCCAATTCTCAGCGTTTTGTTTTGTTTTTTTAATGTTTATTTATTTCTAGGAGACAGAGAGAGACAGCGTGAGCAGGGAGGTCAGAGAGAGAGGGAGTCACAGACTGAAACAGGCTCCAGGCTCTGAGCTGGCAGTCAGCACAGAGCCCGACGCGGGGCTCGAACCCACGAACCGCAAGATCATGACCTAAGCGAAAGTCGGACGCTTAACCAACTAAGCCACCTAGGCGCCCCTGATTCTCAGCGTTTTTTACTTGGCAGAGCTGGGATTTAAACCCAGGCCCGTGAGGCCCCTCCCGCCTGGCTGACCCCGCCCTGCCCACTTCCTTCTGCCCTCTGCAGGATGTGCGACGGCCCAGGGAGGGGCAGAGGATGAAGGGGAGGCAGAGGCGGGCTGGATCGAGGGGGCGGCCATCCTCCTCTCTGTCATCTGCGTGGTCCTGGTCACGGCCTTCAATGACTGGAGCAAAGAGAAGCAGTTCCGAGGCCTGCAGAGCCGCATTGAGCAGGAGCAGAAGTTCACCGTGGTTCGGGCCGGCCAGGTGGTCCAGATCCCTGTGGCGGAGATTGTGGTTGGGGACATCGCCCAGGTCAAATATGGTAAGCGTCCCGGCCCCAAAGCCAGGTGCTAGAGCTAGAATCCGGGCAGAGGTGGGACAGGACAGGCAGACCCAGAGAGGCTGGCCCGGGACAGGGGTTGGTTCCTGAAGGCGACTCCCAAGGTAGGATGTCTTCTGAGATCCTTTGGGAGGTAGAAGGCTCCTTCCTGGAGGAGGTAGGATTCCAGAATCCATCTAAAGTCAGAAATGGGAGATATGTGGCCTGTGTGCTACCACTTTCAAGACCTCCACCTGTAGCAGACATTACTAATCAACCACAGCTCAAAGCCTAGATAGCAGACATTACTAATCAATCACAGCTCAGAGCCTAGATAGCAGACATTACTAATCAATCACAGCTCAGAGCCTAGATACAGAAGCCATCTCAATACTCCAAGAACCACTGACACTCAGAATGGGTTTATGAGATGAAATCCGTTGCCGGTCTCTAACTGGGCATGGTTGTTGGGCTGTAGAGGGTGCTGTAGGGAGTGGGCCTGTGGGCAGACATTCTCGGCCTGTGATGGTGCCATGGAGAAAGTGGTTGGGCTGGCTGGCACCACAGGGAGTATAGGTGAGATATGTCCTGGGTAGGTAAAGGTAGAAGATGGGGAAGAGATTGGAGTGCCCTGTTCAGTCCGCTTTAGGGGCTTGGTTTCCTCTGATAATGCGCCTGTCTCAGGGTCTCCTCAGCCTAGCCAAGATAGACGAGTCCCTTCTGGAAGAACTTCCCAAACCATCACTGAGACCAGAAAATGAATCATTGAGAAAACACAGCCCCAAATCCACACGAGGCCAAGAGGAGCACTTTAGAAGCAGAAGTACAAGCCCGCTGGAGCTAGGATTGTTCTGGGCCCAGCCCCACCCTCCAGGCCATGTCGCATTCACCGCGGCTCCGGTCGTCAGCTGCCTGTTGGCCTGTGATGGGTTCCAACACCCTGGGAGCTCTAGGCAGCTGGTCCCCAGGAGTGAACTTGAGCTTGCAATCACACCTTTTTTTTTTTTAATATTTTTTATTTATTTCTGGGAGAGAGAGACAGTGTGAGCAGGGGAGGGCCAGAGAGAGAGGGAGATACAGACCCCGAAATTGGCTCCAGGCTCTGAGCTGGCAGTCAGCACAGAGCCCGACGCCGGGCTCGAACCCACAAACTGCGAGGTCATGACCTAAGCGAAGTCGGACACTTAACCGACTAAGCCACCCAGGCGCCCCTGCAATCACACCTTTAAAGGAATGTTCCAAGACCCTTGAGACCCTGCTGATTTGATTGCCCTTCCTGCCACCAGGTGACCTCCTCCCTGCTGACGGCCTCTTCATCCAGGGCAATGACCTCAAAATCGACGAAAGCTCCCTGACAGGGGAGTCTGACCAGGTGCGCAAGTCCGTGGACAAGGACCCCATGCTGCTGTCAGGTGAGATGTGGCCCAACGGTGGGCTCACTCCCGTTGCCAGGTCCTGGCTCTATGCTGCGGGGGACACCCATGTCCCCTTCATGAGGCTGGAAGTTCTCAGTGACTTTGTTCCTTGGGTCCAGATCTCCAGCCAGCTCAGCCCCAAATGTCCCCTCCCTCCCTTTCCCCAAACACGCATACTTTGAGGCTGCTGTGCACTCAGCACTGGTCCAGGCCCTGGGGACAGTGCAGGAAATAAAATGGGCAAAGAGTCCCTATCTTCATAGAACGTACTTTCTAGAGACTTGGTGTCCTGAAAAGTCAAACACCAGAGGCTGTTCCTTTGAGGGATAGGGAAGGATCAGTCGGGTGACGATTATTTCGGACACCTGCCCTGTGCCAGGCACTGGGCTGGGTACTGGGGGTACAGCAATGACTGAGGCTGACGAGGTCCCTGCCCTGAGAGGCTTGCGGTGTAGTAAGAAGGCCCGGATGTTGTGAAAACTCCAGAAAGCGGTAGGTCTGTGCTGAGAGTAAAGCAGAGCGACGGAAGGCGGGCGGCTGCGGAAGGGCGGGGGCCACGTTGAGTTGAGATGTGAATGCTGAGGGACAGCTGGCCTGGTGACTGTTTGGGGGAAAGTATATGAGGCGAGGGAACAACGAGTGCAAAGGTCCTGACCTAAGGAGGAGATTGAGCCAAATGGCCAGGGTGCCGGGCCTCGACGCCGTGGTCAGGAGTTAGTTTGGAAATTTTCTAAGTGTGATGAAGATCCTCTGAAATAGTCTTAAACACTGAACTAGTTACATTCACATTTGTAAAATCTCACTCTGGCTGCTGCAGGGGGAAGAGAGGAGGTAGAAGGACCTTGCAGAGGTGAGGCACTGCTGGATGAGACCCTCCCTTAATGGGAACAAAGGGCCTCATCGCCTGGCGCTGCTCAGGAAACATCCTCTGAGCAGCTGCTCTGCTGCCCAGGCCCTGGGCTGAGCACTGGGCCGCCCCCGTGGTGAGTCGGAGCCTCCCCCTGACCGTGAGAGCCCCCAGCCAGTGGGAGGCAGTGGGGGCGGGGGGGGGCGGGGGACAGACTCCAAACAGCTCATTCCACAGTAGAGGAGTGAGAAGATGCGAGAAAGCCAAGAAAGGAACAGAAGCACCCAAAGTGGAATTGAGCTGGGTTTCAAGGCGTGAGTAGGAGCTCGCCACGCAGACCTGTAGAAGCAAATGTGTGCAAAGGCACAGAGGTCCGAAGGAATACGGGGTGTCCTGGCAAAACATAGAGGAAGATCAACAGTCTGCAGGGGAGGATGGTAGAAAGGAGTGAGAATTGGGGGCGCCTGGGGGGGGCTCAGTCGGATAAGCGTCCGACGTCAGCTCAGGCCATGATCTCGAAGTTCGTGGGTTTCAGCCCCGCGTCGGGCTCTGTGCTGGCAGCTCGGAGCCTGGAGCCTGCTTCAGATTCTGTGTCTCCCTCTCTCTCTGCCCCTTCCCCGCTCATGCTCTGTCTCTCTCTGTCTCAAAAGTAAATAAACTATAAAAAAAAAAATAGAAAGGAGTGAGAATTGGAGCTGGGGCATTTATTTATCCAGAACTTATGTAACCAACATGTATTAGGTAGCTACTAGGTCCCAGTGGTTGGTGGGACAAATAGGGTCCCTACCTTCCTGGAGCTTAGAATTTGGTTAAAAGAAACAGACAGTAAAGGAACAAGCAAACAAATGTTTAAGGTAATTTCAAATATTCAGATGACATGACACCATCGTAATGAAATAGAGACCCTGAGGAAAGGGACAGAAATCTTACTGGTCCAGGAAGGCCTGTCTGAGGAGCCTTCCTGCGAGCTGAAACCAGCACAATGAGAAGAAAGAGCACTCCAGGGATAGGGGCAGCAGGTGCAAAGGCCCTGGGGACTAAGAGATCATAGAAAGCCTTGAATGCCTTCTTGGAACTTGGAGCCACAGGCTCGGTAAATGGTCACGGCCCTGGGAGCGAGTGGTTCTGCCTTCTGAGTTGACGTGGTTGATGGAGAGGCAATCCTCTTCTGGAGAAGCAGCTTGGTGGGTCACGTGGATCAGCGGAAGTCAGGTGGAGGCACTGGGCCTGAATGGATGGGTGATGAAGGTTCCAGACGGTTTGGAGAAGGGAGAGGAGGCTAAGGAGAGAACGTGTTCAGAATCACTGACTCGACACGTCACAGACCAGGCAGGGAGATGGACACCGGTGCGGGGAGTTGACACAAGTCGAGATAGCCAGCCCAAGTCGACCCAGCTGTTTTGGCCTTTACCTGTACATCCGGCTGGAAGCCCAGGTAAGCAGTGTAGACCCTGGGCCTCTGGATGGCACAAGACAGCAGCCAAGGTCTCCTGGGATGCCCCTGTGGGCACGACAGAGCAGGATGGTGGGTTGCTGGTAATCCAGTGGAGGTTTCTGGAGGCCTTCCCTGGAGCTCTGTCCTGCGTCGCATGGACATGGGCCCCTCAGCTCTGCAGTGACCATGATTGCAGGGAGGAGGGCAGAAAGGAAGCAAGTCAGGACCCACCGAGGTCGCCAGAGCGCAGACTGAGCTAGACTGAAGAAAATGACCCTTGACCGTGAGCTGCGGTGCTGAGGTTCACGTGCATGGGGCTGGGAGGGGCAGGTGGCTTTGCCCCGGCTCACGGGGAATGGGGGGGTGGTGGTGAGAAGGGGGTGTAGACAGCCCTACGGAAAGCAGTCTAACTGGACAGAGAATTCGGTAACAGAACCATGCTGGGACAAAAGAGGCTGCCTGACAGGTAGTGAGTTCCTGGTCACTGATTGTGTGTGAGCACGGCCTGGACGGGCTGTGGGGTGTTGGGGGTGTTGGAGAGTTGACCCAAGCACTGAATGGGCATGACATTCAATGCCCTCCCAGGCATGAGAGTCACAGATTACGACACCCATCCTCACCCTGTACCTCTGCTGCAAATGTGCCTTGCTTTGTTCCCTCTGCCCCACCCCTGCTGAGGCTGCTCCCCCTCCTAGATGGCCCTCTCCCTTCCTTATTACCCATTTAACTCTTGTTCATCTGCTCAGGCTCCACCTCCTCCCAGGAGCCTCCTCTGCTCACCACCGTCCGTGGTCAGTGACCCCCATACAGCATGGCACTCACACACATTTCGGCCCATGACACTCACACTGTGCTCGGCCCATTCAGGCACAGCCCCGTCATGATGACTGAGTCTCTCACTGTGCAAACCATCTCACATAAGGTAAAGAGTAAAATCCTTGCAGTCCTAACTCCCAAAGAGACCTAATGATATCCCTTGCATGGGTCCCCTCCATCCTTGGCTGTATGCGGATAAACACACACCGTCACCATTGTGATGCCCTTGTATGTGGATCCTCTGTCCCAGAGGGGCAGCAGTCAGGAGCCCTGAGCTGAGGCTACCAGGAGGTCGTGCCCAATCCCATCCCAGGGTCCACACGGCGTAGGGGCTCAAGCACTGTCCGCCGGAGAGAGGAAGGAGGCTGGGGCTATTGTGGAAAAAACAGGGCAGGGCTGGACTGAGCCAGATTTGGGCTTTGGAATGAACTCACTGTGTGGCCTGGGCCATGTCGCTCCACTTCTCTCGATCCATGAGGACAGTAGGGACGTCCCGGTGTGTGATGCTGGCGAAGCCCTCACCCGGCCCCGTGCGTGTGTCCGTGCCCACACCAGGCTGGGTCCCCTCCTGCTCCTTGGATGGAGCCGCAACTTGGGAGTGAAACAGGTCTGGGTTCAAATCCTTACTGCTCTCATTTGCTGGGGGACCCTGGCAGGCTTCTCACCCTCTCTGAACCTCCACTTCCTCGCTTATGAAATGGGTTGACCCCGGCTGACAAGGTCGTGTCACAGTGTCCATTTCCCCTGCTCTTCCCCCTCTCTGAGCTCCTCCCCACCTTCAACCTGCTGTGCCTGCCTCCTCCGGGGGGTTGTCCTTGATTTTTCTGAATGCTGGAGAAATGCCATTTGGATGCTCCTTTTGGCGCATGGACAGACACCTCGGACACTTGCCCTGTGCTGGGGGCCTTGTCGGGTCTTCCAGTCGAATGGCCCCCGGGGAGGACAGAGGGACCTGGCTGTGGGCACCTGCAGGGTCCTCAGGGCAGCTCAGAAACCCCCTTGTGGCAGCTGGCATTGAGGTTCAACCTAGAGGAAGGCAAGGGGCGCGCTGACGCTGGGTCAGTTGGCCTGGCTGCGCCCAGCCTGTGACACGGGACAGGTCTGTCCGCCTCCCTGAGCCCAGTGTTGGCGTCTGTGCGGCGGGACAGTTGGTGGAGGCCCTCCCCCGCCCCCGCCTACCCCACAGGGCTGTTGTGGGGACCACACGCGTGGATGGATGTGACTCTCCTTGGCAAACGGTACAGCGTGAGGCGCTATGCGATGTGCAGCCAGCACAGGGCTTGAAGGCAGGACACCCAGGTCCCAGACCTCGGTCAGCTCCGGCTATGACCTCTGCCCCTCGGGTCCTCAGTCTCCCCATCTGACAAATGGGGACAGCCCGGCCTTCAGAAAGACTCAGAGGTCCCAGTGCTCAGGGCTCAGAGAAGATCCAGTAAAGGCCTGGAGCTCGTCCCCCCAGATGGACAGGCAGACACAGGCCCGTGACTGAGGTATCTTCAGGCCAGGATCACAGGCACCCAGCCCGCGGGCCCGGGGAAGGGAGAGTGCGACTACTTCTCCCTGCTGCCTGCAGGAGCAGCCCCGCCCCAGGGTGGCCGCGGCGTCCTCTGTACGAGGGGACCCGGAAATCCAGTTTTCATGAGCAACCTCCCAGCATTTGACTTGGCAAGAAAGTCCCATTTTTTAAAAGCCTGTGCGTGTGATCAGGCAACACGTGGGTGAGCCCCGGAGTGTGAACTCTGACCTGGGCCTTGCTTTGTCTCGGTTTGTTTTGCACCTGAAGATAATTTCCAGCTTTCAGAGAAGTGGCAATACCAGCACGAAGACCACCTGACTGCCCTTCCTTCGGAGTCACGTGTGGTTACCCCTGTGCCCCGTTTGTTCCCAGGAGCCTCATTCTGTCATGTGGTCGCGATGGCCCTTGGGCCCCTTCGCACTTTACGTGTATCTCCTTTTTTTTTTTTTAAACATTTATTTATTTTTGAGAGACAGAGACAGAGCGCAAGCCGGAGAGGGGCAGAGAGAAGAGGAGACACAGAATCCAAAGCAGGCTCCGGGTTCTGAGCTGGCAGCACAGAGCCCAGCTCGGGGCTCGAACCCACGGAACCACGAGATCATGACCTGAGCCGAAGTCGGACGCTTAACCGACTGAGCCATCCCAGCCGCCCCGCTTTGTGTGTATCCCCTAAGGAAAGGGCATTCTCATGGGTAACCACAGCACAGCTAGCAGCTCGGGAAACCCAACACTGATGTGATACTACTAATATTTTGTACGTAGTCGTGTCCATCGACGGTCCCCACGGCATCCTCCTGGCTGGGACCCTGTGCAGGCCCCGTGAGGGTGTCCAGATGTCCGGCCCCTTCAGCCTCCTTTGACACAAGCCCAGTGGTCTCTAATGTCCCCATTATGAATCCATGTGAGGGTCCTGTGGAAGCAGCGATCCCTCTGGTGAGAAATAAATACCCAGCCTTGTGGCTTTGCAGCCTTCCAGGAGATTCGCTGATCCCTAGAGAACTGTGGTCTGGTCTGGATTTGCACCTGGGACACTGAGACCCACAGCAGGAGGGTAAAGCACCACAGAGGGCAGGGCCAGAGCGAGACCCCAGCCATCCAGCCTCCCAGCCCCAAGCTCTTCCTGCTACGCCCAGGCCCACCTCCGAGGACGCTATGACTTTATGACCCAGCAGCAAGGCCTGTGTGACGTTTGTAATAAATTCCACTGGGAAACCAGAGACTAGGCACTGTATGTGGCCAGGAAAGGGTCAGGAGCCAGGGGGCCAGGGCAGGAGGGTGTCCCCAAAAGCAGCAGGGCCCAGCTCCAGCCAGGCCCACCGGCTCAGCCCCCCGAAAGCCCTCCCACCCACCTCCACCCGCACCCCCTGCCCGGAGCCAGAGCGTTAACAGCACGAAGTTGCACGCCCGCCGAGCAGAAGGCCAGGCACGGAGAGCCGGACCTCCGCCACTGCCGCCGCCTCCAGGGAGCCTAGGACGACACCGTGACTGCAGGAAGTCCCAGTCTGCTGCTCGGCCCGCGCTCTCTCCATTACACTACCCTGCCTCTTCTCCATGAGAGGCAGCGGGGTGTAGTGGATAGAGCACGGGTTCAAGTCCCGGCTCCACCGCTCACAGCTGTGTGACCCTGGGCCATCACTCCACCTCTCTGAGCCAGAGAACCCATGGGGAGGGGAGGGGCTCGGGGGGTACTTGCACCGAAACCTACCTCACAGGGCTGTTGTGAGGAGGACAGGCTGTGGGCGCTGAAATGCTTTGCAAACTGTCTGGTGCTCTGCGAACGCGTGTTATTACTGTTATTAACTGTGTTGATAACAATAATGATGAAGGAGCTGCTCCCATGCTGGGCACTGCACTGGCTTTGCTTGGACCTTGTTGCCCGGCGGCAGATTCTAATTCCCAGAAGTGGCCTTTATCCTCTCTTCATATCTCTACCCCCAGAAAGAGACCTTTTAGGAGGTAAGGCCTCTCCCCTCTTCTGTCCAAAGAGAGGCCCAGGAAGTCAAAGCCAGGAGAAGGAGGAGCTCTAGGTTCGAGCCCCAACCTGTGCCTCATACTGTGCAACCTCGGTCAGCCATTTGCCCTCTCTGGCCACGGAAGCCTCACTCTGTGAAACTAGGTCCCTCCAGCTCCACTACCAGTGTCTCAGGGCACCCCACTTGCCATTGCTTAAGGCTTTGGGCCCAAGACGCTGGCATCTGGACCAGGCACAGCGGGGACTGTCTGTCAGGAGCCGAGATGGCCTGGAGTCAGCAGTTGGGAAGGTCCTGGCCCACCCTCTGCCGCCAGGTCAAAGGCTGCAGAGCTCCTGTGTGGGGGTGAGAGGGGACAGGCCACCTGGCGGGTGGAACGCCCAGCATCCCCTGTGCCTGAGCTCCTTTCTCTGTCATGGACAGATGGCCGCCGGGTGGCTGACACAACTTCCCCTCCGTTCTCCTGCATCCACTTCACTCCTCAGAGTGCTCCCGCACAGCTCCTCCCCTACGGGCCTTCCCAGCAAGGTGGAGAGCCCCCGCACGGCACCGCCCCCAGGCTGAATGCAGGGGCGACCTCTCTGGGCTGCTCGCCCGTCTGTGAAATGGGGGTGATGATGGTCACTCGCAGGGTGATTATGTCGGCCGAGTGGAAAAAGCGGCTCAGACAGTACTTGGCGTGAAGGGACTGCTCACTAAATACTCGTTCTCTCCCTCCCTGCCCCGCAAATGCTTCCGGTGGCTCCCCCTTGAAACCCAGCGGAGACCCAGCTCCGCAGCCGCTCTCTCTGCTCAGGCCATTCCACCATCCAGCTTCTCTCCTGCTCCTCCCTACGTGGCCCTGAGCTGCCATCGCACTGTGCCGCCTCTCCATCTCTGCCTGGGCTGTGCCCGCCCCCTGGCCCCGCCGGTCCACTGGGCCCTGGGCCTTGGGCGTCTTGTGTCGTTATGGATCTGTGCTCCTGTCTGCACCCGCCACCCCACCCCGGCTAGACTGTGAACTCCTGGAGGGCAGGGACCTCCCTTTGGGCCCCAGAGCCTGGCACAGAGCTGGCGTCCTACCTCACCTGTCCATCAAGGAAACGAGTGTGGCCTGTGCAGGAAATGCCACACGTGGTCAGTCTGTCAGTCTGTCTGTCCGTCTGCCTCTACCAGCCCCACCCAAACCAAGATCCAAACTTCCAAGACACGGCCTTTTAATGGAGGCCGCCCTACGCCACCCAGGAGGGGCCCTTCTCCCTGTGGACCCTGGGTGCCCAGACTGCATCACTCAGTGGTGATGACCTAACGCACACCACCCACCATACAGAGGACAGACCCAGGGCCGGGGGGAGAGGGCTGGCCTCGGGTCACACAGGAAGTCAGAAGTGGACAACAGACTGGGTCCCAGGTCCCACCCACCCCCGAGCCCAGGGCTCTCTTTACCCCCCGCCCCGCGTTTGTGTATTCTGCGGGTCTCCAGGAGAGCTACAGGAGACAGGGGCTACAGGATGATGGCAGAGGACTGCGGACATGAGGTGCTGGTGCGGGGCTCTGCCAGGACCCCCAGACCGAAGGGTTCTCACCTCTGCCCTCCCCAGACACCCTGTGGCTTTCCTGTGCAAGAGTTAGTCGACCTTGACTCACATGCCTGTGGTCCCGCCATTAGAGCTGCGGCCCTTGGGGTTAAGCGTTGCCCTTTGCGGGGTACTCTGGCGCTGGGGTGTGATCGCTGAAGGGGCGACGTGGTCCACTCAAGTCGTCCTCTAGTCAGAGTGGCAGCCAGCCTCTGAGACGGCAGAGCAACGGCCCAGTGAGGTGTGGGGACGAGTGCAAGGCAGGGATAAATCTGACCTTTGGCAAAACCGTAAAGATGGCTTATGAAGGGTGTGGAGATTCTCCTCTATGAATGTAACGCACACCCACCATGGAAACTGCAAAGCAAGGAGGCAGCGGTAAGAAAGAGGCTGGAGTTCCTGCCACGAGCTGGGCTCTGCTGAGAGGAGACTCGCACTCAGAACCGACTCGAAGGAGCCCCCAGCCTGGCTGGGGAGCCAGGCCTGACAGCACCCCCAGGGGAAACTACGGGAAGGGAGCAGTCCAGAGAGATACAGTCCCCTTGTTGGGGGGAGGGAGGTCAGGGAAGGCCACCCGAGAGCGGCGTTCGTCCTGAGCCTGGAGCAGGAGGTTTTGGACCAGAGGAGGGAGAAGGGCCCTCAGGGAGTGGGAACCGTGTGAGCAAAGGTGGGGCTGGACACAAATTCCCAGTCAGCTGCTCGCTCCCAGGGCAGAGGCCCCGGGGCAGGAATCGGTGGTCAAGGGTCAGAAGCAGGCTGGGGTCTCATCCAAAGCGTGCCGAGAGGTATTTGGACTTCGGAGATGCAATCGAGGTGTCTGGGCTGGGGACCGTGGTTAGAGCCATGGCGGGGGATGGGGGGGCACTGCTGGGGCACAGGGGGAGGGAGGGGCAGGGCAGGGGCGGCTGGCACCCCCAGCTCTCCCGGCCCATCTAATACTGGGGCCTGGAAGACCAGGCTGAGGCTCATCTGAGGCTGAGCAGGCATGTGCTGCGCCCTCACCCCGTGTCCCCGTGTCCTGTGTTGTGGCCGGAGGCTGCCTCCTTGGCTTCCTCCTCCCTCCTCCCGGTGCAGAGCCGCCAGCTCCCTGCTGTGATGGGAGGTGATTTGATTAAAAGGTGGTTTGGGGTCTGATTATCTTGGGTGGAAATTGGCCCCCTGTGTACTTTTCCATCCTGCTTGGGGCTGGGGAGGTGGGGACCGGCCTCCTCATTACCACCCAGGCAGAGAAGCTTTTTCAGAATCTATCGGAGACCAGGATGTGAGGGCTTCCTGGGGTGGGGGCTGGTAGGTGACAAAGAAGATCGGCTCAGAGAGAGGGACGAGTTCAAATCCCGGCTCTGGGCAAGCCAGTTCCCCCTGAGCCTCCGCTTCCTCCTCTGTAGACCGAGGCCCGGGGTGAAGACTGACGAGATGATGGCGTGTGAAAGGTTTCGGTCGATGCCTGACACACAGTAGGTGCGCTACAGAGGTCAGCACTGGCCACGGCCACTGCCACCTGCGCTCTGGACCAGGGCACTGCGTTCCTCCCTCAGCTCAAAGGATCTGGTGACCCCACCGCCACATGCCCCCTCCAGCTCCCAGGCTACCGAGGTCTTCCTCCCAGTTTGTGCCTGGGCTGCTCGGTGTCGAGTCAGTGTCCAAGCCCACACTGTGGTCCCCACTGTGTGCCGCCCAGAGACGAAAGAGTGGTGTCCTCCTGTCCTGGGAACGAATAAGGAGCCAGCCGACCGTGTGGGCTCTGTTACAGCTCCCTGGGCTTCATGCCCCCTCTGGGAGCCTTCGTGACTTGGTTTCCCATGCGCCGTTAGACAGACTGACCTTTACCCGCCATGAAGAGACTCACTGGACAGTGTCCATCTGTCGGCCTGTAAAGCACTCTGAGATCCTGAGACCTCAGAGTGCAAGAAGCGAGAGCACACGCATACACACATGCACACACATACACACGTGTGCACACGGGCTCGTGCACACGCACGATCTCAGGATATCGCTCAGGTCCTAGAACAAAAAAGAAGGAGCGGGTGAAACCTTTTGAAAAGGGAAAATAGATTCCCTTCTTGAGGAACGTGCTTTGAGGTACAGTTCTGGGCTCGCAGACCTAAACTGCAGGTCTGAAGCGAACCGGAAAACAGAGAGACAAGCCACCCTGCGAACAGGGAGGAGTGGCCAGCAGTCTGGAAGGAAGAGAAGGAAAAACTCTAAAACGCAGGACTGAGTTCAAGAAGCAACTCATCGGGGCCTTTTAAGCATCCCAGCCGATGTCCGTGGCCATCGGGACACAGCCCCCGTCTCTCAAAACGAAGCAAATAAACTTAAAAAACAATTTTTTAAGCCCAGTTTGAAAAATCCTGAAATTCTACAAAAGGAGTCCGTAACCTTTCTTTCACCAAGGAGCCTGGGGAAGTCTGGTGTCACCCGGTACCAGCCCTGCTCAGAATAGAGCTTTAAAGTGCATAAAATAAAACACGTTGGGTCACAAGGGAAGCTGGTGATACTCAAACGATTACAGTAATAAAAAATGCGTGATAGGGTGACGTCCGCGTGCTCTGCCGCCACAGAGGTAACAGGACCCAGCGGTCAGTCTGACTGCGGTCTTCCTCGTAAACTCAGGATGAGCATCAGCGATTGCAGCAACTCTAAAGCCATGACAGAGAACTGTGATATTTGTAACACGTGTAACGGCGTCGTGGGCGACACACCCCCGGGGTCTGCCGCCTATGTCGTAGCGGGCAGAAACACTAAATTTCAGTGAGACGGTTGTGAAAGTCAAGATGCTGTTGTCTTCTCCCGCGAGTCCGCAGAGCCTTGAGTTCCTTGCCAGGGCTCCGGCGGGGAGTGGCCCCCATGTGGAGCAGTCCTGTCTAGGACAGAGCGGGGAGGTGGCTCTCCAGGGGAAGGTACTGGATGGGAGGCCTGAGAACTGAGGTGTAGCAGTGTTTGAGCCCCAGACTTGTCGTCACGAGGGCATAGTTTGAACCCTAATCATGGGCGGGTGCCGCAGGACCTTGGCAGCCAGAGCCAAGGAGCTTTCTGGGACCCAGTTCCTTCCACTCCTTTGGGGAGGGGGCTTGGGTCCATGCAACGGTAACTTGGCTTTCGTCCCCTTCCCCAGGGACCCATGTGATGGAGGGCTCTGGACGGATGGTCGTGACCGCAGTGGGTGTGAATTCTCAGACGGGCATCATCTTCACCCTGCTGGGGGCTGGCGGTGAGGAGGAAGAGAAGAAAGACAAGAAAGGTAAGCGCAACCCCCTCACAGACCAGGAGAGGAGCTCTTCCGGTCGCTTTTTATTTATTTATTTATTTTTTTTTGGTCGTTTATTCATTCACTCAACAAAATAGTTATTGAGTGGCTTTTATGTCCATGCCCTGTGCCAACAGCCGTCTCCTGCATCCTTGAGGCCCGGGCTGGGCCAGGAGGGCTCTGTCTGTTCCATCTGCAGTCTTGTCCTAGTCTCTGTCTGTCCGGTCATGTCATGGAGGACCCTCCCGCCAGCCCAGGCCCAGGGCTCTGGGCACTTTGTTGAGTCTCCATCCTTGAGCGTAGCCTGGTCCCACCGTCAGCCCTGACACAGAGCAGAAAGCCCCAGTTGCACTCACTCTGCACTGCTCTCAACTCCACAGAGCACAGCTGTAGACACACCCAGCACTGACTCAGCCCAGAGGTGGGCAGAGGAGATTCTGGGCAAGGGGACCAAACTCGTGGGACCCTCTGCCATCCCCCCAGGGCTGCCAGCTTGTCTGCGCTCTGGCTCCTCTGCCACCTTGGAAATAAGATTCCTACTCCCTGGGCTCCCCCTCAGCGCAGGAGGCTGGTCGCCAGGGCTACAGGTGCCTCTCAGAGGAGAGGGAGGGGCACGCAGAAGATACTAGAAGCCCAGTCCCAATGGCCCAGGCCTCTGGCCCTCGCACAACCAGCTCCTTACCCAACACCCACACTCAGTCTCAGGGACAGACCCCTCTCATGTCACAGTCTCCGATCAGTGTCCTGTCTCCTTCCCCAAGCTCCAGAGGAGGGTCCTCAACACCCAGACCATCTGGGGTCCAGGGGGAGATGAGAATGCCGACGGCCTCTCCTTGAGTTTTAGGGACAGCCCTGCTGCGCCCAGCTCTCCATGGCCAACGGGGCCCAGAGCCAGGTTCATAACCAAAGGTTGCTTGTTCCCAGGGGGAATACCCTATTTTCTAGAAGGGTCTCCCTGAGATTATGGCGGCCCCAGCAACAGGAACAGAGGAGCTAAGCTGTTATCTGAGAAATCCAGAGGTGGGAGCACACCTGCCACAGGAGACAGCTGAGGTTGACACTGAGGACACAGAGGGGGTCAGGACAGTTCACACAGTGGCGTAGAAGCCGTGGCCAGCTCTGGCCCCAGGGTGCAGACAGTGGGGCAAATGTGGGCGGCGGGCCAGGTTTCTCAAAGATGTCAGTGGGAATACGGGCCTCCCCCACCCGAAGCACAGGCCAGAGCCCTTCACTGAGCGCACGCCTGTGCCCCAGTGAGATGGGGGTGTTGCGCGGAGGGAAGAAGTGGGACGTGGGAGGCAGGAGCAGAGGGAGACACGGGGGCAGCCCAGCCCCTCGAGCCCCCATGAGCAGCACCGCCAGGGCATCCCCATTTCATCACCTCCACCGGGGTCATTGCTGAGAGCCTGCCAACCACGGGCTCCCATTCCAGGATGACCATGGGCGGGCAGCCACGTGTGCGTGTGTGTGTGTGTGCGTGTGTGTGCGCAGGTGCGTGTGCACAGGTGAGGCTGGGTGTGCTTCTCCTTCATTAACATGTCTCAAAAATCATCACACAGGTGTGAAGAAGGGGGATGGCCTTCAGCTACCAGGTACAGTAAGATACCCCTCAGGGTAGATGGGGCTTTTAGAAATAGCAGCAGCCTTTCACCACTGAGCCCTGGCCCCAAGCCACCAGCACACGGCCGGCGGAGGCTCGCTGACCCACCCGACCCTCCACTGGGGGAACCAGCCCCCCACTCTGCCGATTTGCCCCCCAGAGCCTCGGCCTGCCACCCGATGCACATGGCACCAGCGCCGGCCTGCAGCCCCACACGCTGCGTGCGGTGCCCCGCTCAGCACCCTGCGACCCCACGCCCCGCTCTCCTGCGCACACCCCACGGAGCCCATCCAGAGCCCCGCCCTTGGCACGTGTGCCCCACCCACCAGTGTCTCTTCCCTCTCCTGCCCCCCTGAACCCACTTCCCCACCCCTAGAAAGAACAACCAGAGTGAATCTGACCATCTCATGTCATTTTTCATCTCTAAACTAAGGAAAACTTGCTAGTACCTTCTCTGTCTCAGGTACAATGTGTGACATGCTTGATGTCACCCACGAGGTGATGGGGCATCTCATATGGGGGTGACCCAGACGATCTTTTGAGTGCTGGTTAGGAAGGAGGAGATGGCCGTGGGCAGTGGCCCGAGTCGAGGGCTTAAGTTCTGAGCCACCACCACGGCTGTCCCATGTTGCACTGAGGCGCAGTGATGGCGGTCAGAGCAGATGCCCAATCAGAATGCCCACGCTGCGCCGGTATTGGACGTTTCGAAATGACTCCTGGCCGTGGGTCCCTCTGGCCATGAGGGCAGCCAGATGCCTTCTCATAGAAGCTCCTCTGACAGGGACCCGCCTGAGTGGCACGGCCAAGGGGTGCATCGGTCCAGACTCGAGCACACACTGGTACCATCCTACCCAACTGCCTTGATCATCTGCCATGTTTTATTTCAAAGACCCTCCATGTCTTTTACCCTGATTTTTATGGCATCTCTATGGGAACATTTCACCCACACCCCCAAATGTGAGTTTCTTGAGTTCCAACGGAGATTTTTTTTTTTTTTTTTTAAGAATAGAGTCATGTTATCTCCCGCAAGTCAGTTCATGTCTTTATTGTTGTAGCTGTTCTGCATTGTTGCTTTTCTCCATTGTGACACACTGCATTTTCCACCCTCCCAACCCCACAGCGGCCGATGGCGCAGCAGACTCACACGCTGTAGATAGTGCAAATGCCAGCCTAGTCAATGGTACGTCTCCGACGGGGAGCGCTCGGTCTTCGGTTGGATGGGCGTCTCTCTCCCTCACCCCCAACTCTGGGCTTGCCTCTCCCTGTTCTGGACCGCACAGATCTTGGATGTGCATGGGCAGCTCCGGGGCAATCGTCCTCTCACGTGGGGCAGGCGCTTAAGAGAGAAGCCACCACCGGGGAGTCCGTCCCGCACCCGCTTGCGGCTGCCAAAATGGCTCTGGCTCCTGGCGGGCCCTCAGCCCCCAGTGGAGCCCAGAAGAGGGACGTAACCTTGGCTTCAGATTTGTCATCCCACGCGGCGTGGCCCTCTCCTAAGTACATTCCTGGCCCCGGCTTGGGGAAGAAGGCCTGGGGGCAGGACCTGGGCTGAAGCTGGCATCTGGGTCCCTAGTGAAGTCTCTAGTCCTCGGCTGGAAAATTCCCTCGAGGCAGGGGGACCCAGGCCGGGGTTCAGCTCCTTGGCCTCACCCCATAGCATGGCTGAGCCACTGATGAACACTTCTTCCTCTTCTCTTTCACGGAGTGGACGGGCAGGGGGCTCGCTTGGGCTCGGGCCTGGGTCTGTCCCTCGGACGTGGACTGGTGTTTCCTGCTGTTGCCTGTTGCTGGAGCATTTGTCCTGAGTCTCTGCATTCTTACGGGCCCCTCGGGGGTGAGGGGTGGCGGTGGAGGGCTGCCACTGTACACGGGGTCTGCATTTTAAAACCTCCTTACCCACAGGCATGAAGGAATTCCATTCACTGGCCTCCAAGCCTTCAGAGGGCTTCTTCTTTCTATACCCTCCCGTTTCTTCCAAGTGACGAGGCTTCCGTTTGCTCAGATAGCTCCCCTGTCCCCAAGTTAGGTAGCGTGATAGTCACGCGGGCTAAGAGCTGTAGGGCTTGATCGTAAACCCGTTGCCCCAGAGAATCGAAGGGAAGGGACAAGCCGTTCTTGCAGCATCGCTGCGTGCCAGGCACTGGGCTGTGGCTTTCTCATCCATTATATCATTTACTCCTCGCCCCCCCTGGACCACTTGGAGACCTTATACTACCTCACTCCCATCCCCTGCCCCGGACCTCTGGCTGAGCCGCCTGCATTCAAAATGACCAGTGCTGGAAACACCTAGGAGATGTCAGGGCTAATTCGGGTGTGGGTCTATTTCAGGCCGAGGAGGAGACAGGAGAACAGCTTGGGGCGTGGGAGGTGTCATGCGTCACGGAGGAGTGGCGAGGGATGACAGGGAGAACCGATATAGGCAACCCAGGCAGGGAGAGAAGGAAACGGGAGGTGGTGCTCTGCTTTCCCCAGGGCGGTGAGCCTACTGGGCTCGGCGAACATAGAGACTATCTGCAGGCTGGTCGGTCCCCCCCAAAGAAAGGCAGCTTCACTTCCAAACTGTAGCAGAAAACTCCCAAGTATCCCGAGGAAAGATGGGGAACTTTCCCCACCAGGCACTTGACAAACATTTCATGCTCACGGTCTCGTTTGAGCCTCATAACAACCCTGTGATACAGAGTTTATTGTCTCCACTTTAAAGATGGGGAGACTGAGGCTCAAGGAGATCAAGAGACTAGCCCAAGGTCACAGAACTAGAAAGTGGCAGGGCTTGCATTTGAACCCAGGCCTGCTGGCTCTCAAGTGTGTGCTTCCCTTCCTGATCCAGGATTTCCTGAAGGAGCATGACTTGTAAACGTCACAGGGACATGAATAGGTCCTGTCTCCAAGGAAAGGATCCTGTGGTCAAAGGTGTTTAAGAACCGTGGGACAGAATTGGTCTCTTCCTCACTGCGGGACTTCTCAGAACCTTGAATATGCTGGTGTATAGTGGAAAGTTAGCCAGGGAGGGCTTCCTGGGCTGATTTGGCTGCAGGACCTCTCCTGGCTGAATCTTATGGGATTGGTATGTCTCCGTTAATGTACTTTGGGAAATAGTACCCTAAATCGTTGCTACTCAAAATGTGATCAGAGGACCTGAAGCCTGGACCTCTCCTAGGAGCCTCTTAGAAATGCAGAATCTCAGGCCCGAGCCCAGGCCCACTGGATGAGAATCTGCATTCTCCGGGCTCTAGGCCAGAGTGCATTAGAGGTTGAGAAGCGCTAGGTTGAGGCTTGGTCAATGAGAGAATTAACCGTTCCTCTCCCTCCTTCCTCTGAGCTGAATCGGGATGATTTCGGTGTAGAAAACACACCCATCCAGCCGGCCGTGGTCCCCCTGACTCCACCCCCCAGTCCCCCTCCCAACTGAAGGTGGGTGTATTCCGTTCATCTTGGAGGCATTATGATTTTTACCGTTATTTTATTATTTCTTTCCCACTTATTAATAATATCACTACGTAATACATCACTCATAACCAAAATTAGTAAATACATCCCGCTGAACCCCAGACATTCACAGGACACGTTGCGGTGCTTTTCATAAGCATCGCCTTGGTTGAAAGTGTCACATTCACGGAGGAAGAAATGGAGGCACAGGCGAGACAAAGGACATTTCCCACTTCACCACGTTAGCGCTCGGTCTCCCCAGAGCTTGTCTATCAGGCCGCCTCACCATGAACCCTCCACACACGTGCTTTCCACACCCGTGTCCCTGGCGATGCACGAAGAGAACAGACCTGTTTGTCAAAGCTGCATCTGACATCTGATGCGGAAGGGCTTCCAAGACTCTGCCCCGGGGCCCCATCCCAGCTCCCCTGAAACACAGCCCACCCGCCAGGTTGCACGTGGAGTCCGATTTAGCTGCCCTCCCCCAGTTCCGGGGACAGCCGAGCCCCAGTTTGGCTGAGGAGAGCCCCAAATAAGTCCCTTGCTTCTGAGAAACCAGGCCATCTGCACCAAAGCACCCCCAGAACACCGCATATGCATTGGTGATTATTTTTCTAGCCATGTGATCACTGTGGAAATAAAAGAGGAAATTGCTAGCTTGGTTAATGGGCACACACATGGGCTATTGCATCTGATAATATGCAATGCAAATAAAGGCCCCTTTGTGTCTTCGAAAATCAAGTATCAAAGAGAAGTCCTCCAGCGCCCTTTAGCCCAGTTAGTAGAATTATTTTTGAAAATAAAAATAATTGTTGTAGTTCATTCCTATTTGCTCTGAAAAGGCTGCTTCTGTTTGGTTTTTAACCCAGCAAAAAAGACCTTTTCAATAGAGCAACCGGGCCCTTCTCTTTCGACCCCTGGGTGGGTCGCTGACCCTTTGCTGTGCCAGGCAGCGGGAACAGCGCTGCATTTCCCTTAGAGAGATAGCAGGGGGCTGGGACCCAGGAATGCCGCTTTCCCCCTCCGAGTGACTCACAGCGCAGTGCAGGGATGCTGATGACAGTGCTATGGATCCAATGAGGCAGGGCTAAGGTCAGGGTGCTCCAGAAATGAGGGCTACCTCTAAACCTCCCTTGGCCTCAGTTTCCTCACCTGGAAAATGAGAGGGAGGAGACTCCTTCCTATCCCACCTGCAGGGCATCAGGAAAATTCACAGGAGGTGACACTCGCAAACTGCAAAGGGCTAAATGGGCGAGTGGTTATTACTAAGGCAATCATCAGGTGCTCTGGGCGCTGAACGTTGCACGCCCATTTTACAGAGGTGGAAGCTGAGACCGGGAGAGGTAAAGCTGCACAGCTTAACTGGTGTCAAAACAGGGGCTTCGTCCCACCAGGGCCACCTTGCTGCCCCTCCTCTGGGCTCGGGGGGGTGGAGGGGGGGCGAGGGATAGCTGCTTTCTCCCCAGTCAGAGGTGGAAGCATAGACACGCTTTGGGGTCAGCTCTCCGTTTACCCCCTGGGACCGGAGCAGGCTGTCTGCCTCTCTGAGCCTCAGTTTCTCATCTGTAAATGGGTGCAATACAGGAGTGCCCTGGTAGGGATGCGGTGAGGATTATACGAAATCACGGAGGTGATACACGCACCTGGCGCCCGGCGGGTTCTCACAGAACATGAGCTGTGAGAATCAGCTGTGTGGCAAATGGCCAAGGATGGCTGACCTACTGACACACCTCCTGAGGTGTCAGGGCGCATGGGCAGAGCTCTGAGTGAGCTCCGTGGATAGGCCCGGGGGACGGGAGGAAAGCCCCTGTCGTCAGTGCCAGCAGGTGAGGACAGGTATGTCAGCTGCCGACTGTGACCACCAGTACCTCCCATGCTGCAAACCCAGCCCACAAGCCTCTGGCTGGGACTGGGGAGGGGGCCTCCCGGGCAGCCCTGATGAGGCGGTGCACAGCCCCAGCTTCAGCCCTTCCTCCAGCACTGGCATGCAGGGCCGGGGTAGGGGCTGCACCGAGCCAGTCAACCTCAGAATAAAAAACACACACCCCAGTAGAGGGGAGGGGTCAGCGGCATCCCCTTGAGAGCCAGGGCACTCCCCCCAGCCCCCTGGATACAGTCAGGGCACCTCGGAGCCCACCATCGGGGAACCCTTGCCCATCCTTTGCATGCAGTACTCTCAGTAGGGCTGGGCAGGGGGGGCTCCATGCTGTGGCTTCACACGCCTCCAGATGGAAAAAGGAGGAAGTAGAATTCGACATACATCCCTCTTGGAGCCAGAAACTAAGGAACACATTGACCAATCTGCTCCCTTTTCTAGGATCTTTCTCTTCCCTCACTCTCGCTCCCTCTCTCTCATTTCCTTTGCCTCCTCTCAGCTCACAAAAAGCACCAACCAAATTAACCACTGGGAGGGCCTGAGAACCCCACCCCCGCTTCCTGCCAGCCAAGTCTGGTCCCTTTTACCCTCAAAGGCTGTCATTTAACCTTAAGATGCTCAGGGCCCAAATAATCCCCCACCAGAGCTCTCTCTCCAAGCCCCCAGAGAATCAAGGCAGACCCTGCAGTCAATGTGGTGGCCAGGTTTGCTCTTGTCTCCGGGCGTCCCCAGCGTCCCCGTGTGGAGGGACGGAGTCAGCTCGGCCCTTCCTCCATCCGTGACATGAACGTCCGTGGCCCTGTTGCGTCTTCGTGATGATCAACGTGTCTTGTCTGTTCTCTGTTGTCTGTTAAAATTCTTTGTCGTGTAGGTAAAATGCAGGATGGCAATGTGGACGCGAGCCAGAGCAAAGGTAACCCTTTTGTATTAACCGGCTTCTGGGGTCCCCACAACCCCTCCCTATGGGCTCTGAGAGCCAAGCCAGAGGCAGACACGTCCGCACCTCCAGGTGCTGACGTCTTTGGGGGGTGTAGCTGTGATTCACGTGTTTCCAGGCCAAATGGCGACGTCTCCAGTGAGGACAGGTGTGAGCCAGCCCTTCCCCAGCCTTTGAGCTATGCTGTCCATTCAGCTGAAGGCTTGAAAATGGTTCCTGGAGGTCCTTGGGGGCTAAGAGATAGGTCCCGGGCCCCCCAGTCAGTCCTGCACTGAAGGAGGAGGGGGCTCATCACCCAGGGACAGGGACACTCTCTTCTACCTTTTAAGTCCCCTTTTTGTCCCTCCTGCCTAGTGACTACTTAATAACCCAGCAACATACTCAAGGACCAGCCAGGGAAGTCCAAGCCTCCCTGCCTTGTCTGAAAGTGGGGAAAGCTGAGGGGCCATTTGGGAAGGATCTGTGGGCTTGTTCAGGCCCAGAGGGGACCCCAGCCTACCCTGCTGGGAATCCAGGGTAGAACTCTGTCACTCCCTTCTAGCCCTTGGATCCCGGGTGCAGGGCAGCCATGGCCCTGGGACCAGAGCCTCCCGCAGCTGGAAGAGGCCGACCCCACATCACAGGGGTGTGCTGGACACTGGGGTCCAGGCAGGGAGCGAATGGACGCTCACCACACTCCCCTGGGCAGTCGGGGCGGGGGCCGGTATCCCCACCCAGTGGGCTGACCTGGGTGCGTGCATGTCTGTGTGTGTGTGTGCGTGCGTGTGTGCGTGTGTGTGCATGTGCTCTGCAGCCAAACAGCAGGACGGGGCAGCCGCCATGGAGATGCAGCCCCTCAAGAGTGCCGAGGGCGGCGACGCAGACGACAAAAAAAAGGCCAACATGCACAAAAAGGAGAAGTCGGTGCTTCAGGGCAAGCTCACCAAGCTGGCTGTGCAGATCGGCAAGGCGGGTGAGTGCGCAGCGCAGGGAACGGGGCAAGGGGGAGTGGGGGGCGCACAGTGGGACCCCAGGCTGCCTCCCAAGTACCTCACCTGCAGAGTGGGGGCTTGCCTGAGACAGTCCCTGAGACCCACCCTTTTCCACCACAGCAACCACAGATGCTCAAGTAAGAGGCTGGAGTCAGGGAGGGCAGGGATGGATTAGCCACGCTGGCTGCAGGGCAGAGGGGAGACGAGAGGTTGAGGGCAGTGCCAGGAGCTCTGTGCAAAGCCTCCTGTCTGCGCCTCTGCACAGCCCAGCTTCCCAACCGAGCTGGCAGCTCCAGGTGACGGCTGCTGGGGTCCCCCCTGGCCCGGGAAGCCGAGCCCAGCTGTGGGGCGCGCCCTGCCCGGCTGACACGGCCCGGGCCTCTCCTCCCGCAGGACACGGCGAACGCCGAGGCCTCCCCACCTGGCTGTCTCCCGGCTCTAATTATAGGCACCACAGCGTGGAGAAGGGAGGCAAATTACAGGCCTGACTGTCTATATTTAAATTCGGGGCCTGGCGATAGCTCCCGGCTGCTGGGAGCTTGGCTGCCCGCCCCTGAGACTGTCAGAGGCGGGTAGAGGGGAGCAGAGCCGGCTCTGAAGTTCCACAGCTGGAGGTGGGGGCGGGGGAGCAATGGGCCCAGGGGTTTCCTCCATTCTCGGCCATGGCCATGGAAGCAGGCCTGGGGGTGGGGGCGGGAACCGAGCTAGCGTGGTGGAGGAGGAAGAGGAGGAGGAGGAGAACTCCATGGCCTTCAAAGCCCTTGCTCTTCTCCAGTCTCCTCCCAGCCTCGCAGGGAATGGAGTTCAAAGTCAAACATGTAGGTTCACACCCCACCTCTGCTACTCTCTCTCCGGCTGAACTCCCTGAAACAGAGCCTGAGATGGGTAGGAGTGAGGTTGTTAAGGGCGAGGGTGCACTCAGGTGAGACCTCTAATGGGTAAGAGAGTCGACAGGGCGGGGGGGGAAGCCAGATACTTTCTGGTGAAACCCCAGTCTCTCCCTACCTCTGTGGGGTCCGTGCCCCCTCGCGCCCAGGGGGCTGGGCTGTTGGACCCCACGCCTCAGCCATTGGATGTTGGCCATCACGTTGGGGGGAGGCGCCCTCCCAGGCACTTCCCGACAAAGAGGCTGTGGTCACCCAAGCGCGAGCTTCCTCTGGCAGAGGCCGCAGGTGTGCGCAGCCTCAGGGTCCCTGCCTGCTACCTGCAGCAGATGGGGCCGCGCACACCCAACCGGCAAGGGGATCCCGGGGGATCCGGGCAGGTAGGCACCTGCGTCTGCTAATTCTACAGCGCTCCTCTGGCCCGTGGCCTTGAACAAGTCGCTTCCCCTCACAGAGCCGCAGTTTCCTCATCCACAAAAGGGCTCCCTGCTCTTTCCTCTGTCTGGAATGCTCTTCCTAAAGGTCACCATCTGCCTGATCCTTCTCATCATTTCCTATCTTCTCAAGTATCACTTCCTCCAGGAAGTCTTCCAAGGACACCCTCGCTAAAATAGTCACTCCCTGCCAGCCCATGTTGTTGCTGTTGTTGTTTTAAGCTTTATTGAGATACAATTATATACAAAAAAAAATGGCTCACATTTAATGTACGTCTTGATGAGTTTGGACACGTGCATACACCCATGATGCCGTCACCACAAGCAAGGCACGAAACACGTCCAGCACCCCCCAAACTTCCTTGTGTCCTTTCATGAGCTGTCCTGTTTTCTGTTCTGGGGGAAAGTGTCAAGAACACTTAACAGGAGACCTATTCTTGACCAATCAAAGTGCACAAGGCTGCCCTGTCGGCTGTAGGCACAGCAGCGTAAAGCAGAGCTCTAGAACTTCCATATGTTGCGTAACTGAAACTCTGTACCCCCTGAAGAAGAGCCCTCCCCTTCCGCCTCCCCACAGCCCCTAGCAAGCACCCTTCAACTCTCTTCTTCGATGAGTTTGACTGTTTATATTCCTCATGTAAGTCCTTCTGCATCTGCCTTCCTTCGTTCAGCATGGCGTCCGCAGGTGCATCATGTTGTCGCAAATGGCAGGGTTCCCTTCTTTTGTAGGCTGAGTCACGTACCGCCGTGTGTCTGTCCCACGTTTCCTTTATCCATTTGTCTGTCAATGGACATTGGGGTTGTCTTCTCATTGATGCCCATGTCACTTTCCGTCTTGCCCTCCTGAAGCTCTTCGCCACAGCATTATCCGTCTGAATTATCTTGTTCGTGGGCTTGTTTCCCGTCAGCCCCCGCTCTGGAGTCTCAGCTGCCTGAGGACAGGGACTCTGTCCTCTCTGTTGCTGTGGCCCTAGTTCCTGACATAGGAACTACTAGGTGTCTGGGTGAACGAGTAAATAAGCGGTACCAGCTGCACACCACTATCGTGTGAGCGCACATGCAAGCAGCTCTAACTCACTCACATGGTCTCTCAGCGCACATTTCTTGAGCACCTACAAGGTGTCGCGCAGGCACTATGCTAGGCACTTTACATGCACTGATTGCCTTTGATCCTTACAAAATCACATGAAATCAACATGCATCCCCATTGCACAGAGGAGGAGACTGAGGCTCTGTGAGGGTCAAGGACTTGTCCCAGGCCACGAAGCAAGTAAGTGGCCGAGCTGAGATGTGAGCCAAGGTCTGCCCAGCCCCAGAGCCCTTCTGGCCAAGGGTTTGGCCTGCATCTCGCTTCCCAGGCCCACTCCCCCAGGAAAGCCCCTGAACAGGTCTTTCCCCCTCCTACTCCCCCATGTTACAGGCCTGGTGATGTCGGCCATCACAGTGATCATCCTGGTGCTCTACTTCACCGTGGACACCTTCGTGGTCAACAAGAAGCCATGGCTACCCGAGTGCACGCCCGTCTATGTGCAGTACTTTGTCAAGTTCTTCATCATTGGTGTGACGGTGCTGGTGGTCGCCGTGCCTGAGGGGCTCCCTCTGGCTGTCACCATCTCGCTGGCCTACTCGGTGAAGGTGAGATAGAGGGGACCAGGTGGGTGCAGTTGGCTGCCGCCCCCAGCAGGGGCTCTGTGGGGGTGGCCCACGGGGCAGGTGTGGGGCTGGGAGTCGAGCTAAGAAGGAGGGAGGGGGCATGGAGGAAGCTGGGAGAGAAGACGGATGCAGGAACCCAGAGTTTGCATGCCCTCAGGGAGGCCCAGGGCCTGTGGCTCAGTTGGTTGAACATTGGACTCTTGATATTGGCTCAGATCATGATCTCATGGTTCGTGGGGATCGAGCCCTGCATCAGGCTCTGCACTGATGGTGTGGATCCTGCTTGGGGTTCTCTCTCTGTCTCTTTCTCTCTTTGCCCCTCCCCTGCTTGCTCATACACTCACATGCAGGCATAATAAACTTTTTCTTAAAAAGCAGTTGAATGAAGAGGGCTAGGCCCAAGAAAGCTGGCTACGGAAACTTGGGTCTTGGGGGTACTCCTAGTGCCCCCCCAGATGGCGGCGCCCCCCTGCCCCCTGCTTCCAGGCTGTGATCCTCCACTGAGCCTGAATGCTGGGCTGAGCGTCTCCATGGGCACTTTGAGCCTGGCTCACATCGCGGGCTCCTTCTCTTCCCTTGGCCCCCTGGGTTCCCCACCTCGCACTCCTGGTTTCCAGGGCCCCGATGCCAGGACGTGCCCGTGAGAACGGAGGCCAGGCAAGCCCAGAGTCCCCCAGGCCCAAAGCTGCCAGAGGGCACGGTGAGCGTCAGTTTCCAAGCTGGAATTTGGACAGGACTCACCGATGTAATTTCATACAGAAAAGAGATCTCCGGGCGGGTGCCAGAAAGTGGCAGCTCTGTGTAAAGGATACGGCCCTTATCGTCTCCTTGGCTTTAGGGTTCTTGTAGAAACTCCATCCCACAAACCAGAGCCCAAACAGGTCACAACATGATGCTGCATGGGGGCCTGGCGCCCAGAAGTGGAGACTCCCACACAGCCATGAGTTGGGCCCCCTGCGGACAACCCAGCTGAGCTCAGGGTATATCTTTGAAAGTCAAACAGGGTTAGTTTGGAGGAATTACCTACCGACAGCGTTAGGCCTCTGCACTGTCTACAGTTTGAATCTCTGGCACCTGGTGCCTTCAGCTGTCTTAGGTAGTGTTATTTATACAGTCACTTGATAAACTCAGTACAGCACCCCAACCCAGGAGGGGCGAACTGTCCCCTCTCCAAGCCTGGCCTGCCCCCCTGGGAGCCACCGTCAAAACACTAGACATGACACTTAGATCAGCGCCCAATAGTGATGTCATATGAGCGTATGTATGATTTTAAATTCCCTTGGAGTCACGTTGAAAGGAAAGAGTAAAAAGAAACAAGTGACATTAATTAATAATATAATTTACCTTACCTCATACATCCAAATTATTATCAATCCCACATGTAATCAATATAAAAATCACTGGTGAGATATTTTACATGTCTTTTTTTCATAAGTCTTCAAAATCCAACATGTATTTCACATGCACCACACATTTCACATCAGACCAGCCACATCTACAGTGTTCCGTAGCCACCTGTGTATTCCTGAGCCCAACAGACGAACCCTCTTCCGAGAGTATAGATGGGCAGAGGCCCAATAGAATGATCCAGGCTGTGAGGTTAAATAGAGCTGGGCTCCTGTCCCAACTTTAACCCTCATTAGGTGCGTGATCCTGGTCAGATCACTTGGCCGTGGCTTTTTCAAATTGCCACAATGGATGACAATAATCCTCGTTGTAAAATCAGACCAGAAAGTGCAGAAGAACTTTGCAGACGGTAAGTCTGTAAGTTGATCGTCCAGTCAGCAAACATTAAGCATTACTAGTATCACAGGTTATAAGAGAAAATGGCAACAGCATGGAACTCTACCAACACCCATTTTGTAGGAACGTGAACTAGTATTACAATTATCCTCCTTGAACTTTTTCCCTTTTTAAAAAGAGCGATGAGGAGCAAGAAAAAAAGGAAATCAGCTTCCTAGGAGCAGGCTACCGCTATGCCTGATTCAGCCTCCGGCAACTTCTCATGTCCCTCCTTGCCAGATAGGGTCCCCGTGTCGGGAGAGCCTGCCTTAAGAGCGACAGTTCCTGGAGAATGACTTTATTTGCATGACTTGCTTGGGAACCTGAAAGAAGCTAGGAGTGGAGCTGAAAAGACAGGAAGATGAATACCAGAAAATTAATAATAATACATATGGTAGGATTTCATCTTTGTTGTAAGTTTGAAAAGAAAAGATGTTGATACCTAAGCTGTATCAGTTCTGGGTGATGGCATTATGGCTGACTTTTCTTGTCTGTGTATCTATATTGAAAAGAAATTTGTGATTTTTATTATACAAGTTATAATATGTATTCCATGCAGAAAATGGAATCTATAGTTTTTTTTATGTTTCTTTTTTTTCCTGAGAGAGAGACAGCGTGAGCAGGGGACGGTCAGAGAGAGAGGGAGACACAGAATCTGAAGTGGGCTCCAGGCTCTGAGCTGTCAGCACAGAGCCCGACACGGGGCTTGAACCCACAAACCGTGAGATCATGACCTGAGCCAAAGTCGGACACTTAACCGACTGAGCCGCCTAGGCTCCCCTATAGATTTTGTTTTTAAGAATCTGTAGAGTTTTGGGGGGCACCTGCGTGGCTCAGTCGGTTAAGTGTCCAACTTCGGCTCAGGTTATGATCTATGGAATTTTTTTTTTAGAATCTGTAGATTTTTAGGGGCACCTGGGCGACTCAGTCAGTTAAGCGTCCGACTTCAGCTCAGGTCATGATCTCACGGTTCATGGGTTCAAGCCATGCATCAGGCTCTGTGCTGACGGCTCAGAGCCTAGAGCCTGCTTTAGATTCTGTATCTCCCTTCATCTCTACCCCTCCCTTGCTCACACTCTCTCTGTCTCTCTCTCTCTCTCAAAAATGAATAAACATTAAAAAAAACATTTAAAGAAGAATCTATAAATTTTTAAAAGAAGGCAATAAAAATCTATAACTCTACCACCCAGAAATAATGACATTAATATTTTGATATTTTTCCAGATGCCATCCTATGTCTATAAATGCACATATCCAACCTAAATTTATTTACTTTTGGAGGAACCAAATGAAAACCAGGCACCAGTAAAAGAAAGACGGTGTATTTGAAAAGTACTCATAGCTAGATAAGGAATGGTTCTTTCTGTTAGGGTGTAAGAGAAAACCATTTGAGGTCATCAGAAAGGACCCAACCTTAATTTATATCCTTTTTCCCTTATTTTTTTCCATAAGGAATACAGATTATCTCCATAATTCAAATTAATAAATTCAATTCATTAAGTCTTTTATTTTTTTTAAATGTTTTTATTTATTTCTAGGAGAGAGAGAGAGACAGCGTGAGCAGGGGAGGGCCAGAGAGAGAGGGAGTCACAGACTGAAACAGGCTCCAGGCTCTGAGCTGGCAGTCAGCACAGAGCCCAACGCGGGGCTCGAACCCACGAAATGCGAGATCATGACTCAAGCGAAAGTCGGACGCTTAACCGACTAAGCCACCCAGGCGCCCCTCATTAAGTCTTTTAAATGGTTCAAACCAAAGCGAAGGAAAAGGCCGTGCCACACACAAGGAGCTCAGATGTCAAGGTTGCAGTGAACGCCCTTTGCATTTGTGGGAAGGAAAGAGCAATGGGCAGAGGCCCATTCACTGCGTGTTTCCATCGTGCCCCGCACCCTGGCCCCCCAGCTCCCTCTGCTCACTGTCGCCCTCCCCCTCACCCTCTTCCCCCAGAAAATGATGAAAGACAACAACCTGGTACGCCACCTGGATGCCTGTGAGACCATGGGCAATGCCACCGCCATCTGCTCGGACAAGACGGGCACGCTGACCACCAACCGCATGACGGTCGTGCAGGCCTACGTCGGCGACGTCCACTACAAGGAGATCCCCGACCCCAGCTCCATCAATGCCAAGACCATGGAGCTGCTCGTCAACGCCATTGCCATCAACAGCGCCTACACCACCAAGATTCTGGTGAGTGGTGCGGCCTCCTCTGGGGGGGCGACGTCCGTGGGCCGAGGCGCAAGTACCGGGCAGATGGAGCAACGTGACTCGTATTCTTGAATCCTGTTGGTGTCTTTGGAGACAGTCATGGAGTAAACCACTTGTTTCTCTTTGATTTAGCAATGGTGTTTACACGACGGAAAAATAGTGCTTTAATGGTGTCTCTTAGATCCCATTTTGTAATTGTCCCCCTTACAAAAAAAAAAAATCCACACTTTTTATTAGCAGGCTTTCGCTGCGTAACTACGATAGGCTCCCCTTATCTGTAGTTCTAGCTACCTGCAGTCAGCCTCAGTCCCGTAGCAGATAACTCTCTGCTCACGAGACGTCAGAAGGTCAATAGCAGCCTAATGCTCGGTCGCTTACCTGTATCATTCATCTCACTGCATCCCAGCACGTAGGCACTCTACCATCTCCATCTTCACAAGAGGGGTGAGTACAAAACAAGATACTGAGAGAGAGAGAGAGAGAGAGAGAGAGAGAGAGAGATGCCATCCACATAACTTATTACAGCATGTGCTATAGCTGTTCTGTTTTATTATCAGTTATTCATCAGGTGTTAATCTCTTACTGTGCCTGATGTGTAAGTTGAACTTGATCATGGATATGTAGGTTGAGGAAAAAAATCATAGTATACACAGGGTTTGGTACTATCCGCAGCCCTGGGCATCCACCCGAGGTCTTAGAACGTGTCCCCCAAGAATAAGTGGGGGGCTGCTGTACTCTAAAACTTAGTGGCTCAAAATCGAACTGTGTATTTAGCTCTCGATTGTGAGTCGGCACTTCAGGCTGGGCTCAGCGGGGCAGAACTTCTGCTCTCAGCGGGACTCCCTCACACGTCTGCCTCTGCGGTGGCCCAGGGGACAGCCTGCTCATCTCAGCAGCACCGCAGGCTGGTCTAGGATGGCCCCAGTGGGGACGGTTCTTCTCAGCCGTGTGTGCTCCCGCCTCCCCCAGCAGACTGGCCTGGGCTAGTCCACGGTCATTTTGTCACATCCTACGGCCAACACAAGCCAAGAGTCTTGCCCAGACTCGAGGAACAGGGAGGTGGACTCCACCTCTTGCCAGGAGGAACTCCCAAGTCACATTGCAAAGGGCATGGATTTCGAGAGGAGCTAATTGTGGCCATTTTCACCATCTACCACTGACGATGACATTGTTAGCACCTGCTATGATGCAGCAGCATCTCAAGCTTTGATAAGAAAGACTGTCATTTTCCAGTCTCAGCCAAGCTGCATAGACTCCTCACGCTGTAATCCCTATTTGGTTTCAAAGCGCATTTTTGTAACTAACCAGCATTTGGCTAAAGAGAAGCACAGAACTGTCCGTCCAGAGGTCAGACAGCCCCCAGATGTGTAGGGCATTTCTGCAGTGTGAGCATCTGGGTGAGCGGCTGGGCTTTTGCTTACCCTCCAAATGTGCACCAACCGTGACCTCTCTCCCTTCTGCCCCAGAGCAGGCTCGAGGCATCACGATCAGTCTGGGATGTGGGAGCCGCCAGCAGCGTTATCCAAATGGGGAGGAGAGTGTGACTCAGCAGCAGCAAGGGGCTGAGGACTGATGGCAGAAGGGGGAGGGGGTAACTTCTGCCCCAGACACCGGCGCTGCAAGAGCTACCCTGTCCAGGGCTGAGCGGCCGCCCGCATCACATCACCCTAGAGCTGCAGGCTGAGGGAGGCACACGGAGGAAAGGAGAAAGTAGATGGGGAGGACGCAGGCAGATGGGCGATAGAGAACCCTGTGGGTGATGCCAGAAATGACCGTGTTTTGTCTTCTTCTCACCCCCACCCCCACCCCAGCTCCAAAGTGGGAATCAAGGGAGATCAGCAATCTTTTATTCTGTTCCCCCGGCCTTCGTACAATCGTACAATCACGAGATGCTGTTCATGATCTTGTCCTGTAAATGTGGCCAAGAGGGGAGCAGAGCAATTCCCAGAGCAGGCACCGGGCGATGGGGCGGCCGCGTGGGCAGAGCGCTGCGAGGTGGGCTTGGATTGATATGTAGGTTACACAACCACCGTAAAAAGGAACTCTGAGGTCCACCAGGAAGGCTGACGAAACATCTCAGCTAGGCGGTGTTTCATAGCACTGGCAGCAAAGCTCAATTCTCATTTCCCAATGCTGATTGTGTCTAGGTAACCTAAAGGACAGCTGCCAGTCAGTCTGCCCAGGAAGTGTAGCTGCTGAGACTAGAGAGAGACCAGGGACCCCAGAACTGGGATCTTTGATTTGTTCCCTGATGTGCATTGAACCCCGGCATCCTCAGACCCCTGTGCCTCTCTTTCTGGGTCTTTTCCGAAAGACCCCTGGCCACCTGGTTCTCCTTGCTGGGGCCTGATGGCCGTTGGTGTAGAAGGGACAGCAGAGTCCCCGGTATGGCAAGGGTGGTGGTGAAGGCTCATGCTCTGAAGCCAGGCAGCCTGGGCTCAGATCCCTCTCTAGCTATGTGAATGTAAACAAGTTACTTAACCTCTCGGTGCCTCAGTTTCCTGGGGGAAACCATAGGATTATTGTGAGGATGAAATGAGTTAGGAAGTGACAAGCGCTTGCCAGCACAATGCCTGGCTGGTCTTCAGCACTAAGTATGGTTAGTGTTGTCATGAAGTCACCCACTGAATAAAATCACCCGTTGAAAGGGGACTCCGTTTGCAGCAATACAGAGGCGAACCAGTAAACAGACAACAGAAGCATCAGGACTAGAGGGAGAGGGTCCTACCCATAGTCACATAGCCACTTATGGCAAAGCCATGTTATAGATACGCCAAAGCCACTCGAGAGTAGAGTGTCCAGACCAGGCTCTCGGTCACTGAAACCAATTCTGCAGCATCTTTAGTATAGGATGGTCTCAAAGAAGGAAGGCCCGGGGCCAGGCAGTCAGATTCAGATTCAGAGCTAGGGCCTGCCAGCCACAGGGGGCATAGGGTCCCTGAGGGACTGTCCTTCAGGCCCAGAGGAGTCCTGAGAAGAGTGAGGGGCTGCTCACTCCAGAGGAGACTTCCAGCCACCCTCTAAACCAGGCTGGGAGATCTAGACTATAGGACATCATGCAGCTTTGACGGGGAAATGAGCCCGGCCTGGGAAGATCGGACCTTGGACAGGGCTATATCTCCCTCTCCATGAGGACAATTTCTTCCAGATTTTGTTGTGTCATGTAGGCTCTGGGCTCCTCATGGGTCAGAAACACATGTATGTCACCATCTCTTGGCCCCAGGCATAGCTCTTGGGAAGTACTGGGTGGGTAGGGTGACACAAGTGAATTGATTGGTGAATAGATGTATAGATATGTGATCAATGAGATGAGGACTAGGTAGGGAGCAGGATGGATGGATGGGTGGGGGATGGATGGGTGGGTAGATGAGTGGATGGGTGGACGGGTGGATTAATATGTGGGCAGTGGATGGGTGAATGTGAATTAATAAGATGCTCAGGACAGGACTATCTCTGTGTTCTACTTTCCTGCTCTTGTGGCAGCAAGAGGTCGGGGCTGGTCCCATCTCTGTCCCCTGGCCAATAGCAGTGCTCTCTGGCTTCCTCCAGCATACTGAGCTGATCTCCTCTGCAGCTGCCCCCCGCCCTCTAGTCTACATTGATCTGAAGACCTCCCCATTAGCTAGCATCTTTCATTCTTAAAAAAAAAAAAACAAGAACAAGAAAAAGCCTACTTGAGTATTTGCAAGGATACGATGTGTGGATGTCATCCACATGGATTCTCAGACCTTAGAGATGCCCCCTCACTTTATCTGAGGCCGAGAAATAGAAAGGGACTTGTGCCAAGTCACCCTGTGGACTATTAAAGCTGGAATCCAGACGTCTGGACACCCGGTCCAAGAAGCAATGAGGTTTGGCGCTGAAGGCCACCAAACCGAGGTTCACACCTCAGCACTTACCACCTGTGTGACCCTGACCAAGGTACCTGACCTTTTGAGCTTCCGTGTTCCACTCTTTCAGGTCCACAAAGTGAGTATATAATTCATCATAATTGCCAGCATTCACTGAGCCAAGCTCGATGCTGAACACTGACCCCATTCTGCCTTGTATGGCATCCCCAGGAAGTAGGTGATGTCGCATCTCTAATTCAGATGACACCCTGAAGCTGGGAGAAGTTAAACATCATGCTGGGTGGTCCAGAGCAGAGAAGAGGCTGAGTCAGGATTAGGACCCGGGTCTGTCCAATCCAGAGCCTGCGCAGCTCACCATCCCTTCCCACCCAACTCACGCAGCTGCACCTTTGCCTTGAGGCAGCTTCAGAGCTACTGTGAAGATCAGATGAGAAAACCGACGTGGGGCTCCCAGCTACGTAGCAGTGCTCAGTCCACATTCGTTATTACTCTTACTACTTCTGTTGTTATTTCTGAGCCTCTTCCTCTGTCATTTCTCTTACCAGCCACTATCTCACTTGACCCTCCACCTCCCTTCCAGGGGACGAAGGCACATATGACCCCTCCCATCTTGCAGCTAAAAACACTGAGCTGCAGAGACATCAAGTAACCTGTCCAAGGGGCAGAGTTGGGCCCAGAAAATTATGGAGGAGTTTACGGAGGGGGCAAGGACATTTTGGGCAGGGACACAGCCCTGCAAAGGCCCAGAGACCTGAAGATGCATGGCTCACTCAGGTGATCTGTGGCCTGTGCATTTCTCTGGGGCTAGAATGATGAGAATCAAGGCTGGGGGGTCAGGGGGTGGGGACAGCTAGGTGGCATCAGATAAGCCCTCAAAAGGACACTGCTCATGGTGCTCAGAAAAACCACCCCAGGCAGAGGTGGAGACTTGTGTGAGGGTCACAGCTAGGGGCAGGGAGGCCAGGAAACGTGGCCTAGAAGGGCCCTCCCAGCTGGCCAGCCTCACCCCCATAGCCCCATCCCTTCTGAGGATGGCAGAGCTTGCTTCGTTCCCGTCTCATTTCTAATCATCAGGAACTAAACCTGCCCTCTGAGAGAAGCTATGTGACTCATCCTTTGGTGAGAAGTTGCCTCCCTGCCTCAGAAATCCTGGGGGAGCCTCACATCTCCTTTGTCGCCTCTGACTCTTTGAACATCAGGACTTCTACTAGCTTCCCGCCATCACCCTGCAGCTTCTCAGAACCACAGCTGAGTTTTCAGATAGAAATGCCTCCTTCCTCAGACTTCGGAGGCCTTGTGCTTTCTCGGGAGAACATTCTCCTTTGCCAACCGTGTGTGCTCTGTGCGCCGAGACCATCAAGCAGACCTTAACTTTATATTTTATGAGACCGCTTTGAAAGTAGGTTGACAGTGCAGTTAACATCTGAATTATTAAGCTGAGGATGGGGACTTGTGGAGCTGAATTGTCGGAAGCTTATGGCGTATTTCTGAAAACACAAACTGTTGAGAGAAAAACAAATCTCCCTGAAGCCCCAGAAGCATTCTGGAGGAAAGAGGAGGAGGGGTTTTCCTGGCAGGATAGTTTTCCAGAATGAATAAGCCAAACGTCACCTACGTAGAAACCCCAGGTCCTCAGCTTACCCCATTCCTGAGCTCAAGTAGCTGAGATGCCCCCTCACCCCAGAGAGCCCCAGGAAGGAAGGCAGAAAGGAGCTGCTGAGCTGTATGTCCCATAAATCTTAGAACCTGGGCACTTAGAGAGGGAGAGGGGGACTCTCCCTTGGCAGAGAGCAAGCCCTTGAACTCAGATCTCAGATCTCAGATCTCAGACTCAACTGAATATTCCAGTGACCCTCAGGGTCCCCAAGTCAAGCCGCATGCTGGCTCTGGCCAAGCTAGGCATGCCGAAAAGTGTGGAAGACTCTGGAGGTGACTTCGCAGCGCATTAAGATGGAGACGTGGAGGGGGCTGTGGTTCTGGGATGTGAAACGGCAGGGGCCTGCGTGCGGAATTCGACACCTGGTTTGGTTGTTTTCGTTTTGCGTTTTTGTAACCACTGTCTTTGGGAGGAAAGTTCAAAGCAAATAACTGTACCTGGGGAATTTGGATTTTTAACAGAGTTATTATTCCTTGTATCACACGCTGTCACCCTACATGTGTGCATGTACACACACACATACACACACACTCGCACAACACTCACACAAACACACACACACACATATATACACCACACAACTTACACCACAGACACACACACACACGCACTTGCACACCATGCACACACTCCACACACCTACGACTGCACACGCACCACACCTCAACTATACACACCATGCACATACACTGTGCTTGCACACTGCACACCCCATACACACACGCACAACTGCGCTCACACGCCACGCACAATCACACCGCACACACACCCTGCCTGGGAAGATCTCCAAGGAACTTGCTTTCCAGGAGTCTGTCTCCCCGCGGATGGCAGCCCGTCTCGGTCTGTTGTCCTGGACGCTCACACCGACCCGGCTTCCCAGCCTCCAGGGCACACCCCGCGGCCCTGTGCCTCACGTCCCTCAGGAGGCCCAGCACCTGGAAGCTCCTGGGGAGGCCGGCCTTTAGATGACAGTTCTGGAGGCCGGAGCTCCACCCCATCCGGCCCCCCCATTGGCAGCGCCCTGGACACACAAGCACGGAGTTATCCACGTATTCATTCCCCAGGTATTTACTGAGGACCCCGCAGCGGGAGGCAAACGTAAGCAAGACAGACACATCCCCCATCATCCCCTTGGACTCCAGGTCCGTCACCAACCAGCGTGTAGCTAACTGAAGATCTGCAGTGGAGACAGGCAGGGCTGCGGGGGGAACGTGGGCTGTGGGCTCAGAGCCGAGAACACTGGGGTCGAATCCTGTGGGGGCCGCTTAGTAGCAGTGGGACCTTGCCTTGTGGGCACCGCTGTGAAACGGGGCTGCTGGTAGCCGGCCTCCCAGGGATGTGGGCGTGGACGACCAGATCGTGCATGTGACAAGCCCGTTAGTGACAGGGCAGAGTCGACATTCACACAGGGGCCACTGACGCTGCTGTTGCCTGCGCTGGGGTCCACCCGGGCATCAGGGAGGCTCCCCACCTATCCTTGAGGGGTGAGGAGGAGCGGGCCAGGCCACGGGAGATAGGCGCTCGGCACAAAGTTGTTCTCTAACACGCTCCTAATCCTCAGGCTGTAGATGCTACAGTTTACTATGCTATGGTTGTTGGGTTACTTGGGGGGACTTTTTAGAGGCGTTTTAGTGGTAAAATACATGCGATGTCGAATGAATCATCTTAATTGTTTTTCGGCGCACAGTCCAGCAGCATTAAGTACACCACCATGCACCCCAGACTTTGCATCTTCCCAGACTGGCGCCCAGCCCCCATCAAACGCGGACTCCTCCTTCCCCGCACAACCAGCCCCCAGCACCCACCATCCTTCTTTCCGTTTCAATGAATCAGACTCTTCTAGGCAGGTACCTCGTACAGGTGGAATTATATAGGGTCCATCCTTTTGTAAGTGGCTCTTTTCACTTATAGTGACCTCAGGGTTTCTCCATGTTGTCCCACGTGCCAGAATTTCCTCCCCCTTTAGGGCTGGCCTTGCACACTGCCTTGCACGGATAGACCCCACTTTGTTTATCCGTTCATTGGTTGAGAGGCACTGGGATCGCTCCCACGTCTTGGCTCTTGTGAGTGATGCCGCTGTGAGCATGGATACACAGATATCTTTTCTGGTTCCCGCTTCTGATTCTTTTGGGTGTATACCCAGAAGTGCAATGCTGGATTGTGTGGCTATTCCATCGTTTCCTTTCTCGACGATCCGCTGGCCTGTTTTTTCACGGTGGCAACACCATGTTCCCTTCCCACCCACGGTGCACAGGGTTGCGATTTCTTCACACCCTCACCAACGGTTGTTGTTTTCTGTTTTGTTTTTTTACAATAGCCATCCTAATGAGTGAGAGGTGGTACACGCCAGCGATGCTGTTTCCATCTCATTTGTGCAGATGTTATTTATAACTTGGAGCTCTTTAAGTCATTATTCCTTGCTCTATTTAAACCCCCACCCCTGCCCCAGCATCCCAAAACAGGGACATGAATTCTCCTCTCAAAATTATGCCTTGAGGCTACACCCAGCATTCCCAAAGGGCTCAGGACTACATAGGGAAATGTGCTGGATGAAGCTCTTGCACTGGGAGCCAGGGGGCTTGGGGTCAACCCTAGGCCTGCTCCTCTGAGGTCTGCGACCCTGAGCCAGCCACTTCCCCCCTGGGCTTCTTACTTCCTGTCCATTAAAATGGAAACCATACTGATGCCTTCACTCCCTGACAGAATTGGAACCCTGGAGATAAAAAAGGCTCTTGGAAAGTCTACAGCAGTAGCAAAACCTCTGAGTTTGTCAAGAAAAAAAAAAAAAAGTCAAAAGAGAGAAGGGATGGGCCCCAGCTTCTTAGCAATGCACGTAGGCGATCCGGGAGCTCAAGTTCGTGGAAACAAATTGAATTACGTAGGAGGCAGCTCTGCCATTTGCAACCATGGATTGTTTGAAATCCTTTTAGAGGAAAATTAAAATATCTCACAGAGGGTAATAAAATGCCGGGTACTTTGAAGGCATAACTGCTCAGCTCTCTTGGGCAAAGAAATAATTAGGCACTTTTATTTAAGCCCTCCGAGCCGTCATTTTCTTTCATTGTCGGAGAGGGGAGAAAAACTGTTGTGGAAAATACATAAAAACTCTGGAAATTACCAGAAGATTAATCATGAAAATGTAGAAAACATTCAAAGTAAGTAAATGTGTAATTTTTAAAGCACAACGTAACACCATACAACTGCGAACATCAGAAATGGGAAGCCATACTAAGGGTGCCTTTGTTTCTAGATCAAATCCCACCAAAGAGCCGGGGAGTGGGGAGCCTCCCCAGGCCTGTGGTGCTGGAAACATAGTTCTGCTTGACAAGGGGGAGGGGGCTAGTGTGTCTTGTGCCTTTGCCCAGGTGCACCAGACCTCACCATGATCCACTTGAAGGAAAGGCTGGAAAACGGTGGATTTTTCTCTCAGCTAGAGATCATCTGCTCTAGTCTCTCCGCTTTACAGGTGGAGATAATGGGGACGAGAGCTTACGGTTCTGTCTTTCCTATGAATCCCTAAGTCTCAAGGCCACCGCATTATAAATGTCAGTGACCCCACAGCGCTTGGGTGGGGTCCCTGGGCCTGAGCCCTAATTGTGGAAGAGGGAGTTGGCCAGGATTATGTCCAGTCGCCGTCCTGTTCCCTGCACAGCTGGCCCATGCCAGCGTCTGCCAGCCCCCACCTTCTGCCTGCCTGGGAAGCTCTTTGCAGCAATATGACAGGGGGCTGAGGCTGAAGATGCAGAGTTCCTGGACAAGGCTGGCCCAAGACCCATGCGAAGCCGGTAATTGGGGGGGTGGGGGGGGACGCTCAGGCAAGTTCGTGGGTAGGTGTTCCTCTTCTAAATCTCTCTAGGGTTTCGGTTTATCTGTGGTGCCTTTTACCACTCCCATAGCTACCTCTACCTGAGATGCTGCGCAGCAATTTTATGCAAGGATTTGAGCAGTGCACGCACGTGGGTGTGGGTCCAGGTGGGGTGTGAGTTCACCTCCCACAGCCTCCGGCTGATCCCGCCATTGGCCCCCACAGAGGTGTCTTGTTCTTTCCTGTTAACCTGTGCCTCTCCCACCGTTCTGACCCGCACGGAGCCATCCCCCCGAACAATGAGTAAGTGCCCACTGTATGCTGGGCTTTATGCTGGTCCTGAGAACCCTGCAGAGAAAGGAATATGGTAACTAATTTACCCAGGGGGAGACAGACCCATGAAGCAATCGTCAAAGACACTGAGATATTTGAGCTGGATCTTAAAAAGCAAGGAACGGCGGGGGGAGGGGGGCGCCTGGGTGGCTCAGTTGGTTAAGCGTCCGACTTCAGCTCGGGTCATGATCTCAAGGTTCATGAGTTTGAGCCCTGCATCAAAACTCATGCTTTGGATTGGGATTCCCTGTCTCTCACTCTCCCCCACTTGTCTCACCTCCCTCTCTCTCTCTCTTTCTCTCTCTCAAAATAAATAAATAAACTTTAAAGGAGGGCTGCATGGAGGAGTATGCCTTGCAAGGAAGTGGGCAGGAACAGCAGATGCAAAGGCACAGGGGCACGGATGGAACAGCTCATGTTCAGGCGGCCACACAAAGAAGTGAGAAGTGCAGGGGAGAGGGAGTCGATGATTTCACTGAGACCTGGGCGTGGGGGGGTGTGTTCATGCAGCCCACCACCAGGCAGGGGGCCAGCACATCCACAGCACTGAAGGGTGTGCGCCAAATCAGCGAGGAGAAGGATGACCCGGAGAATGGAAAAGTAAACTGTGGCTTCGTCATAGAATGGAAACGATAGAGCAGTTTGTTCCTAGTAAAAGGAACAAACTAGCACCATACACACAGGTGCCTCTCGAAATGCAATTACATGAGTAACACGTTTTAGAAGAATGTGTACAGTCTCCTTACATGGAGCTTTGAGCATGCAGAGCAGCACCACACATGTACATATACATGCAGGAGGTGAAGCTATGTGTAAGTGATCATTTTGACTTACAATAGCAGCTCCACTTGGCTGAACCTAAACGTGAGATCACAAGGGACAGTTTATCCACAGCATGGAATGCTACTCACCAATGAAAAGAGACAAGCTATTGGGGCACCTTGGTGGCTCAGTCTGTTAAGCATCTGACTTCGGCTCAGGTCATGATCTCACGGCTCATGAGTATGAGCCCCGCGTCGGGCTCTGTGCTGACAGCTCAGAGCCGGGAGCCTGCTTAGGATTCTGTGTCTCCCTCCCTCTCTGCCTCTCTCTCTTTCTCTTAAATAAACATTGAAAATTTAAAAAAAAAAAAAAAAGGTGGGGGGGTTGGTGGGACAAGCTATTGACACACACAATAACTTGCCCGGACCTCGAGGAGATGATGCTGAGTGAAAAGAAGCCAGTCTTCGAAGGTTTCACATACTGTATGGTTGCATTTATAGAACAGGCTTGAAATGACAAAATGATGAAGATAGAGAACAGGCGATGGCTGCCAGGGCTCGGGGAAGAGGAAGGAGGTGACTGCAGCTCTAAGGAGGGTGTGACCAGGATCAGATCCTTGTCATGCACTGTGTGTATCTTCATGTGTCTTCATGGTGGCGGTCGTGGGAATCCATGCTCAATGCTGTTCATTGCATAGAACTGAGCGCACACGCCCGAGTGCATGTAGAATCGGTGAAGCCTGAGTAAGGTGGGCCTAGTCAGGCCACACCCCGTCAGTGTCTTGGCTGTGACATTGTACTGTAGTCCCACACAGGTGAGCGCTGGGGGGAACCGGACGAAGAGTGTGTGCCGTCTCTCTGTACTGTTTCTTATTGCCTGTGAATCTAGAACTATCTCAAAATTTTAAAAATTTTTTAATAAGTAAATAATAAATAATAAAAATGTAAAACACACACAGGGTGATAATGCCACGTTTAAGATAGAAGACCTTTCAGGGGCAAGGGGAGGATTCTGCAGACAGGGAAGGATACACTTGTATCCGTCATGTTTTCCTTCTCAAAAAGGGAAAATCTGAAGCTGATAGGGCATCTCCCTCAGGTTCTGCAAAGCTGAATGGTGGGTACACCAGTGTTTCTTTTATTATTCTCTGTCCTGCTTTTATGTTTGAAACAATTCATGATTTATATTTTTTAAGTGTATTCATTTATTATTTCTGAGAGAGAGAGAGAGAGAGAGGGTGCACACAAGTGGGGGAGGGGCAGAGAGAGAAGGAGACACAGAATCCATGGCAGGCTCCAGGCCCTGAGCTGTCAGCACAGAGCCCGATGCGGGGCTCGAACTCTCGAAGGGTGAGATTACAACCTGACCTGAAGTCGAACACGTAACCGACTGAACCACCCAGGTGCCCTGAAAGAGTTCGTGATTTTTCAAACACGGATCTTGCTTAACTCCTTTCATCCAGAGCCAGATTGGGTGTTGGATGGAGAGGGCGGAGGGTGTGGGTGGTGGGAAGGGGGCACACCAGGCTCTCTGAGGAGGGGCGGGGGTGGGGGGGCTCAGCCCCAGGGCCTCAGAAGCAACCCCACGAGCCCCCTGGGCCTCTGTCTCTGCAGCCCCCGGAGAAGGAAGGTGCCCTGCCTCGGCAGGTGGGCAACAAGACGGAGTGTGGCCTGCTGGGCTTCGTGCTGGACCTGAAGCGGGACTACGAGCCCGTGCGCACCCAGATGCCAGAGGAGAAGCTGTACAAGGTATACACCTTCAACTCTGTGCGCAAGTCCATGAGCACCGTCATCAAGCTGCCGGACGAGAGCTTCCGCATGTACAGCAAGGGCGCTTCCGAGATCGTGCTCAAGAAGTAAGCCCGGCGTGGCTGGGGAGGGGTGTGGGGAGCCGGGGACCCCCAGGCCGTGCAGCACAGGCGTCCTCCAGCCTGGGCTTGAAGGGCCCTCTGGCACCACAAGCGCAACACGCCGCAAGCAGGAGCACCTCCCAGGCCCCTTGCCCAGCGCTTTGTCCACTGTTCCCTCTTAAAAACGTCCACAGGGGCGCCTGGGTGGCTTGGTCGGTTGGGCGTCCGACTTTCGCTTAGGTCATGATCTCACGGATCGTGGGTTCGAGCCCCGCGTCGGGCTCTGTGCTGACCGCCAGCTCAGAGCCTGGAGCCTGTTTCAGTCTGTGACTCCCTCTCTCTCTGACCCTCCCTTGCTCACGCTGTCTCTCTCTCTCTCCTAGAAATAAATTTAAAAAAACATTAAAATAAAAAAAAATTTTTTAAAAAAACGTCCACAGATAGCCGTCCGCACCCTCCCCCACAGCACCGGATCATCAGGAAGGCCACCCCGTTGTCCCCGTGAAAGCTCCTTTATTTTCCTTCCTTTAGCACAGAGGCGGTTGACCCTAGTGATGCCCACTGTTAGCTAGTCTCCTCCGCCAGAGAGGAGCCTGGAGAACTAATCAAGTCGCTCCCCATCTCCGGAACTCAGTTTCCCCACTCATCCCTCGAGGGGATTGGTCTATCCCCGTGGTCCCCAACCCTGGTCCAGGTTGGAATCACCCCAGGGAGCTTTAAAAAAAAAAAAGAAAAAACCGTTGATTCCTGAACTCACCCCAGACAAACTGAATTGGGGCGAACCTCTAGGGCTCACACATGGGTGTTTATTTATTCAGTGTTACCCCAAACCATTCTAATGGGCAAGCGAGGTCCAGAACCGCTAAGTTTCCTGCCCTTCGAAAACCCATTTCAGCTGTGGAACTATTTTTTCGGATGAAACCTTGTGAATATAAAGCAGGTCAAAGTAGATGTGGTAATGGACCGGGGCAGATATTACAAGAAGGCTGCCCAATTTCTTTTTGGCCGGTCTTGATTTCATCCCTTCCCCGAGTCCCAGGGGCCTGGACCGGCCCTGAAGCATTATGGGAGGTGTACCGGACGGCCGCTGGATGACCAGCCCCGGCCAGCTGGGCATCCCTGGGGAGGGGGAGGGGAGTTCGAGCTGGTCAGAGGGAGGAGCCTTGGGCCCTCGGCTGGACCTTACCCATCTACCCACATCTGCTCCCAGGTGCTGCAAGATCCTCAGCGTGGCGGGGGAGCCCCGGGTCTTCCGGCCCCGCGACAGGGATGAGATGGTGAAGAAGGTGATCGAGCCCATGGCCTGTGATGGCCTCCGCACCATCTGTGTGGCCTACCGCGACTTCCCCAGCAGCCCGGAGCCCGACTGGGACAACGAGAATGACATCCTCAACGACCTCACCTGCATCTGTGTGGTGGGCATCGAGGACCCCGTGCGGCCCGAGGTAAGTCCCCAGCCAGCAGGCTTGAGAGGCTGGGAATCCAGCCCGCCGGCAACCCGGCATAAGCTGCCTCACCTCTCGGAACCTCAGTTTCCCTACAAGGACCAAGGAAGGTGATGTGATAAGTGCACCTAACGGAGCGCTCAGCTCCCAGAGGTCTTCAGTCTCCTTTCGCTGCCTCTGCATCTGGCGGGAAGACAGAACTCGGTGCTGGGGACGCGCAGGGTTGGGGGCAGATGGACATGTGTGGTCAGACCGACCGCCCAGGCCAGAGAAGCGTGGGCTGCCGCCAATCTCCAGAACGTTCCTGTGGGCAAGCAGAGTGAATCTGCTCACCCTGGGGGCCCCAGAGGGCAGAGCCCAGCCCACGGGACAAGCACAGGAGGGGCCAGGCTCCACGTCCTCCGAGGAGTAACCCAGCTGCTGGGGCCGGGGTGGGGAGGGGGGTTCCCAGGCTGGCCCCAGCTGGGCCCGGATGGGCCTTGGCTGCGGAATTTGGTGACAGGGCCTCTCAGGGCCACCTTCCTCCAGTAAAGGCAACTCGCTGTCCCCCACTTGCCCTGACACCATCCCCTGGGGGTCTCTCGCTGTGCCCTACTCCTCTTGGAACCTCCGTTTCCCCCTCTTTCCAGTGAAACGGGGTAGACAGGGTGCTTGGCAAATTCCCAGCCCCAGCGTTCTAAGGTTCTGTCTTCCAAAGACCAAGTGAACGTCACAGACATGGACTTTCAAGCTTAGGCAGCGGGGAGAGGCGTCACCAGGAGTGTGAGCTCAGGCATCAGACAGACCTGGGATCCTGAGTCCCGGCATTACTGGCTGTGTGGCCTTGGGTCCGTTATGTTATGAACCTCTCTGAGCCTCTGTTTCTTCATCCGTAGACTGGGGGTAATAATAGAGTTCTCCACACATACATCCCAGGGTACTATGAGGCATCAGATCATGTAGAGACACGCAACAGGCAGTGTCTGGCATGAGGTACGTGGCCCATAAATGTGGGTCTCCTTCTTTTACGCCCCTGCCAGTAGATTTATAAGTCTGGATCCAGTGATGTGTAACAGCCCCTAACACAGAGCCCAGCCTCTGGAAGGTGCTCGGTAAGTGTGGAATGAATGAACGAGAATGAAGGGGACTTGAACACCAATCTTCCAATGCTGTGCCCGGTGCTCTTTTCCGTCTCTCTCTCTCTCTCTCTGTCTCTCTCTCACACACACACCACAGGCCTCCTCACTCCCACCCGGAGCCTGAAAGCAGCCAAGGCACTGTGTGCCCCAGGTGCTTGGCACTGGAGCCCATAAGCAATTTCCTGCAAACTGTGTCTGTCCCTGAACAGAGAGGCCATTTATCAGCCTCCCCATGGGACGCCCCGTTACCAGCTGCTAATGGGTTCAGGCTTCCCGTGACATGTTACCCCCTCACGGGCAATGGAGACCAGTCTCTACATAGCAAACAAGGGCAGCCTGTGGCCCCCCGCCCCTCCCATCCCCAGAGCCCCCAGCTCCGCACCCCTCAGGTGTGGTGAAAAGCATCTCGGAGGGGGCGTGGAAAGCAGTATCAGACACATATCTTTTTGGTCATAACCCACAAAAACTAAGAAACGTATTTTATATCGTGACTCAGTAAACACAGAGACTTGACCGAAATGATCTCACAAAGTACTGCGATGCTCTCATAAGGATTTTCTATTCTCTTCTATTTCTTTCTTTCTTTTTTTTTTTAACGCTAGTCGCCTCCCTCAGAACTGATTTCACAACCCACTAAAGGGGCATGATTTCAGGCTTGTGCTCCTGCTGATCTAGTCCAAATGCCTCCCCCCATCCCCACTGCGCAGGCAGAAACACTGAGGCCAAGCAGGGCAGTGATGTTCCCCAAGCCTTGCTGCAAAGGGCCGAGCAAATCCAGATTAGAACGGGTGTTCTGCCTTCGGGCCCCAGGCCCTTCTCCAGGGTGCCGCGGAAGTGAAAGGCAAGGGGCTCTAAGTCAGAAGGGAGGTGGGACAGAGAGGGGCTCAGCTGCGTCCCTGGCATTTTCCCTCAGCGTGATCATCCGGCTAGGCGGGCTTCAGTCACAGACTCTGGGAAGGGACGGCTGTCCCATCCAGCAGCCCTGTCACCCCGGAGGTCCCTACATCGGAGAAAGGGGGCCTGGATCCAAGCCCCAAGTCTGTCAATAACTAGCCGCTCTCCCACTCTGTGCCTCAGTCTCCTCATCTATAAAATGGGAGGTTGGCCCAGATGCCCCTCAGGTCCCTGCCAGGTTCCAACACTCGGAGCCAGCTGACTGGAAGCTTACCCTGACGCCTTTCTCTGCTTCCGTCAGGTCAGTGCTTCCTTGTTGGTGACCCTCTCTCCCCCCTGGACGCCCCCCACCCCGGGATGTAGATTTAGAGGCTGTAAGCTGTGGTGGGAGCAGTGACTTACTAGAGCGACACCACAGAGTCCAGGGACGCGGGTTCTAATCGTGCTCCTGCCACTCCCTCCCAGGGTGCATCGCTTCCCTGCGCCTCAGTTTCCCCATCTGAACAATGAGAGAGTAGGCCATTCCCAAGGGAGGGACACACAGCAGGTTGCTGGTGGCGCTGCATAAGAGTATAAAAGCTCAGGGGTGCCTGGGTGGCTCAGTCAGGCTCAGGTCATGATCTCACGGTTCCTGGGTTTGAGCCCCGCATCGGGCTCTGTGCTGACAGCTCAGAGCCTGGAGCCTGCTTCCAATTCTGTGTCTCCCCCTCTCTCTGCCCCTCCCCTGCTCATGCCGTCTCTCTCTCTTTCTCAGAAATTTAAAAAAAAAAAAAAAGTATGAAAGCTCTGACCTGTGGATTCAGCATCTCCCAGTGGGGGTGGGGATGGCTTTTGATCTATTTGGGTTTTAGGCCGGGTAAGTGATACGTGTGGAGCCAAATTCAAAGGGTACAATAGCATAAACAGGGTGAAGTCGCCTCCCATGCCACGCCCAGTCCCCCGGTCTCCGCCTCACAGGCAGCCACCGTCACCAGTTTCTTGGATGACCTTAGGGGAGGTGTCTCTTGCCTGCGGTTTTTGGCAAGCCCTCCCAGGCCGCTGTGAGGCTGGCCGGAGCGGAACTTGGCTTGGACCACCTCTGAGGACGTACCAATCTTTTCAGATTCGTTTGGCGGCTGGCCCTGGAACACAAACGCTGCCTCCCTCAGTTTCCCCATCTGTCATGGGGACAGATCACGTTGCCTTCCTCCCTCAGGAAGAGAGAAGACAGAACAGATCAATACAGGCTTACGCATCAGCCCCCAGACAACATAAGATGCTACCTTGGGTCCTCTTCCCGAGGCTGATTGAAGCCGCTACAGATAAGCCCATCAGAAGAGCAGCAGTCTGGGATTTGCCGGGTTGTCCGGGGGTGTTTGGAGCCCTTAGAGTCACAGGCGACGGGTGTCACCAGAAACAACAGATGTTTAAATGCCTTTATTTAATGAAAACAGGAAGTGCCCATTTCCTGGCTGTTTTTCCTCAGTGAGAAAAATCTTGGGATAATTTTAGCAAAAGAAGGGATTTTTTTTTTTTTAATTTTACAGCTACTTTATCTATGTGGAAAGTGTATTTCAACCAGACTGGTGCCCCAGTGGCTTCAGCCTTAATCACCTCCGGGTCCTCAGTGTCCAGAACAGTTCAGTAGCTATTTGTCAAACGAATGAGTAATACAAGGAAATACTGACACGGTTTAAGGAGGCACCCCGTCGGGTGGGAGGAACCCAGAGTGGCTTTCTGAGGAGAAGGCATTTCACCTGAAGGAGGAGAGATTTCTGACACACAGATTAAGGGAGACAGGGTGTTCCAGGCAGAGGAGACCACGTGGGCAGACACAGAGAGGTGTCCGAGAAGGGATGCCAAGTCTAGCGAATTCCCCCCGTTGGATTTATGAGAGAAAAGGCTAGGGCAGGAGGCTGGCGCTAAACCGTGAAGGGTTTGCAGGTCTCCATCCAAAGCTGTTCGCCAGGTGAGGCTTTGAGGGACTTACACAGAGATGGTCCATGATGACCCACCTGTACGAAGCACCAATCCTGTGCTGGGCCCCCCGCGCGGGCCCCGGCGATCCGCGGCCCCTGCCGTCCAGAGCCCACAGCCTGATGAAACGCCTGCTGAAAAGGGAAGAGTAGGTAGACACATAGCACCTGAGAGCCTCAAGCCAGACTGAAGCCCAACACGGACATCCAGGTATAGGGCCCGCTGCCCAGAAAGGAGGTGGAGAACCTCACGGAGGCCAGGGAAGCTCTGGGATGTGTCCAGGCCCATCTGGAACCCACCCCGCATTCTAGGCAGGCCGATCAGATCACCCTATCAGCTGGTGACAGTGATTGGACAAAGGGCGGGCATGTGAACAAGTTAGCCAATCAGAAGCCTTCCTTGGGATTTTAAACACGAGTAGGGAGGTTTAGTGAACAAGAAGCTCTCCATTTTCTCTGGGTTTACAAAGCTGGGATGACTTAGCCTTATCTGAAGTCGTAGCCTCCTCCACATCCGACAGAAGCCTCTGTGTGATAGGAAAGGATAACACACACATGACGCCCTGAAGGAAGGAGAGAGAGAATGAAAGTATCATTTGAGTTCTTGGAGGTCACTTTCACATCTGAGCTTTTAAGTTTCTTGGGTCAATAATGTTGTCTCCTTGCTTTCAAAAAAAAGAAAGAGAGAGAGGAAGGAAGGAAGGAAGGAAGGAAGGAAGGAAGGAAGGAAGGAAGGAAGGAAAGAAAGAAAGAAGGAAGGGAAAAAAGGAACAAGCCAGGAAGACCATGTTAAGGCATGTTGCCAGCCACACCACCACCACCACCACCAGCGTCTGTCGTGAAATCGTCCAGCTCACTGAGGGGTGTAGACTGTCATCCCCACTTTACAGATGAGGGAACCAACGCTCAGGGCAAAGCCCAGCCCAGCCCTTTGGTCCCTGAGTCCACTCTCCGAGAGGCAGAGAAGCCTCCGACATACAGAGGAAAGCGTGGGGGCCGTAACAATGAGTGGCCTTCTTTTTCTCCCTGAGCCACTGTTTTGGGGAGCCCCGGAGGGGGCGGGTTCCAAGCAGGCAGATGCCGGCCCCCCGAGACAGCCTGAAAAGTGGTAGTCTCTCTAAAACACAGTGTCTAGTCCCCTCATCACCAGTTCAGAACTTACCACGGGCCCCAGGCCTGAAGGAGCAAGCCCCCTGGTTCCAGCACCTTCTGACCTCGAGCCTTTCCCCAGCTTCACGGCCACTGGCTCCTGCCCCACATCCTCTTCAGCCTCAGCCCCTCCAGGTCGCCTGCTACACTTTTCCCACAGCACCCTTCCCTCCTTCTCTGCATCTCCTAGACAGTTCTCTGTGGCCTGGGCCACAATGAAACGGTCATCTGTGTAGCCCCAGCCTGGGAACAACACCAGGCTCTGGAGCCTCTATTAGTGTTAGCTGAACAGAAGCAGCTCAGACATCCCCTCCTCCAGGAAGCTTTCTCGGATTTCTCCTCTCCATCTACTCCTCTGTGCTCCCAGAGCCCGTTGTACAGAGGTCTTTACCAAAGACCCTGCCTCCTACAAGGGTACAGCTCCGACCCAGAGCAACTGCTCTCTCATCTGAAAAAAAGAGTGATTATGTGAAAGGATATGATAGACTTGTCCCACTGTGGAGCGGTCAGCCTTGGAGAGAGTGAGCACCCTGTCATCAGAGGCCTGCAAGCAGAGGCTGGCTGGCCATCTGTTGGGATGCCTAGCAGGAGAGCTAGGCAAGAAGCAGAGTCAGAGTCATGATCTGAAGTCCCTCCCAACTCCAAGGCCTTGAGCATCTTCGAACCAAACAGAACCTAAACTGTTCCTTTGAGGGCAGGAGGCAGATAAAGTGGACGTCCCCAAAAGAGCAGTGGCTCTTTCCTCTCCTCTGAACAGGAGACAGCAGGGGGCTGGGCTGCAGCCTGGGCTACCGCCATTGTGAGGACATCAGTAAATTATGTAAGTGGGATGTTGGACACTCCACGCCCCCACTCCCTCTGGCTTTGTGAAAAAAGGTCACGGTTGCCTTGGCGAGCAGCCGCTGTAGCACAAGGCAGAGGCCTTGCTCACGTGGCTCCCAAGCCCCGCAGTGGGCTCTTCCCCGGGCCCCGGAAATGCAGCCAGAAGAGACCCGTGGTCAGCTGACCCTGCTCTAGCCCTTGTGACGGGGAGATCACTACCTGTCACCACCGACCTGGTCTCTTTTACGGTTCTGGTAGCCGGAGGGTTCTCCTGACCTTGCCCAGGACCCTGCCTCTTCATGGCATTTGTTCCTCGCTCTACCACAAGATGGCAATGCTCAAGAGTTTTGATTTTCTCTATAAGCAGCTGGGAGGGAGTGACAGCCCCGGCTGAACTCTAGGCAGGTCACTGGAGGTCTGGTAGGGGACGGATGGAAGACGGGCGAGGCCGGAGGCAGGGAGGCTGGGGAGGGGCTGAGCAGTGGCCCCCGCCTGGAATGGTAGTCCCTGTGCTGAAGGAACAGCAGATGCTGTGGACGGGGGTGGACACAGGCTAGATATTTTCAAGGTCAATCCTTATTTTTAAAATTCCTAAAGGCAGGGACCAGCGGACAAGAGTTCTCCACAGTCAAGTTTTGAACCAGTGTTCTAACTCTCTGTATTAGTTGCCATAACGAAATAGCACAGACCGGGTGGCTCAGACTACAGAACTGGGTTCTCTCACAGTTCTGGAGGCTGGAAGTCCAAGGTCAAGGGTTGGCAGGGTGGGTTTCTTCTGAGTGCAGCGAGGGGGAATCTGCTTCAGGCCTCCCCCAGCCCCAGCTGCTGGGGAGCTGCTAGGAATCTTCGCTGGTCCACCACTTGTGGCAGCGACACCCCAATCTCTGCCTTTAGCTTCATATGACATTCTCTCAGCGTGTGTGTCTGAGTCCAAATTTCCCCTCTTAGTAAAAACCCCAGTCACACTGATTGAGAGCCACCCTACCGACCTCAACTTGATTACCTCTATAAACACCCTAACTTCAAGTAAGGTCATATTCACAGGACGGGGGGCTAAGACATTAACATATTTTTTTTTCTTTTTGAGAGAGAGACAGAGTGTAAGGGAAGGAGGGGCACCAAGAGAGAGAGACACAGAATCTAAAGCAGGCTGCAGGCTCTGAGCTGTCAGCACAGAGCCCAACACTCAGCTTGAACTCACAAATCATGAGATCAGATCATGACCTGAGTCGAAGTTGGACACTTAACCGACTGAGCCACCCACGCGCCTCGAGACTTTAACGTATCTTTTTGGGGCAGCCACAGTACAGCCCGTAACAGTCATCAGACCTTCTAGCGGTGACTTTGCAGAGTAGGGATGGGAGTGAGCTCCCAGGCACCATAGTGTGGAAGAGGAGTGGGAGTCAGAGTCCCTGAATCCAAGCCTGAGACTCTAAAGTGCTTTGGTCTTTTGAGACAACTGGATTTTTCTGCCCTTGACATGCCTTCTTCCACTCAAAAACTTTTTGCAGCAAATAGCAAATATTACCATATTATTTTATCATTCGTCACTGCCCACGGGTAAGAATCACTTGTTCAGTTGATTTGTGTTGTGTGTAAAGGGCTACGGCAGCTCCAGGCCGGTTTCTGCAGCCTGATTGCTGGGCAGATAAACCCACAGCTCCGTGTAGGGGCAGGGACGGGGGGCGGGGAGAGAGGGGCCTGCCGCCTGCTGATTGGCTGGGTCTACTCTGGCCTGATTGGCCCAGACATCAGTCTATTATTGCCGTCAGGGCAGGAGGCAGTCCTTACTCTCTCAGGGAAATGTCCTGTTTTACATGAAGCATAATCATTTGTATTTATTCTAAGCCAGTGTCACATTCTGTAAATGAAGTGCTCCCAAAATGCAGTATCCCCCTCCCCCCCCCAAAAAAACGCTAAAAATATGCGAACATATTTGTCACTGAATTTGCAGGGATGGTGCATGTGGTTAAAGCAGGCACACATTCTTATGCAATAGTAGAGTATCCTACTTCTGCCTGGGGCCAGATCTGAGAGCATATTATCGGGGTCTTTCTCAAATCCCTTGCCCAAGTCAGGACAGCCAGTGGGTTCATCTCAGGATGGACTCTCATGGTGATAGCTGCCTGACACTCTACTGAGAATCCTGAGACCACATCAAGGTTTAATCAGAAGTTCTGTGGTCGATTAACAATGCCTGCCATGGGCACAGGAGATGACCCATCTGCCAGGCTTGCTATCAGTATCTCATGGTCATCCAGGCTCCTCACGCTGGAGCTGCCTGTGAGCAGGGCTCGCTCTGGAGTCCGTAAGGGCGGTGGGGGCCTGCCCCAGGTGGTGCTCACCCCATGGCTCCGGCCCTCCCGCCAGGTCCCAGAAGCCATCCGCAAGTGCCAGCGAGCAGGCATCACAGTCCGCATGGTCACCGGTGACAATATCAACACGGCCCGGGCCATCGCCATCAAGTGTGGCATCATCCACCCTGGGGAGGACTTCCTGTGCCTGGAGGGCAAGGAGTTCAACCGGAGGATCCGCAACGAGAAGGGGGAGGTACGTGCCCAGCACAGAGGGGCCTCCGAGGGATGAGCTACGATGGGGGATATGGGGAGGCATGGGGGCTCCGTGACTGCGCAGACGCCAGCCGGCGTGCCCCCAAGCCCAGGGACTTTGGGCCAGCCCCCTCCCTTCTCCAGGCCTCAGCCTCTCTCTCAGACCCCCCATCCCTCTCCAGATTGAACAAGAACGGATTGATAAGATCTGGCCAAAACTGCGGGTGCTGGCTCGCTCCTCGCCCACGGACAAGCATACCCTCGTCAAAGGTAAGACTGGGGGGGGAGGGGCAGTTCTGAGGCCAGAGCCCCCTCCTCTCCTGGCGCCTGCAGCTTCTTTCCAGAGGGGCCTTTGCATGGGGCTCCCCACACCTGGCAACACCCTGGCTGCGCCCCACTGCAGCCCTGGGAGGCCCTCTAAGGGCCCCAGTGAGTCCCGCGAGATTGTGAGTCTTTTCTCTGGCTGCCACTTCACCTAGGAAGCGGGACTGGGCATGTCTAGGGCCACAGCTCTTGGCCTGAGGGCCAAATGGGACCCAGAGAGGTTGTATGTGACTGGGACAGTGCCTTTGTTTATGTTGAATTTGGATGGCTTAGACAAACTCTGCTCTCACATTTTTTAAAAGAGGCTTTTTTTTTTTTTGAGACAGAGAAAAAGCACAAGTGAGGGAGGGACAGAGATGGGGTGGGGGAGAGAGAGAGAGAGAGAGAGAGCCGGGGCTTACCCAAAGCTGGGCTTGTGGTTTGGGTTTTTTTTTTTTACCCGACACGGGGCTCGAGCTCACCTAACGTAGGACTCGAAATCATGAGCCATGAAGCCATGACCTGAGCCAAAGTCAGATGCGTAAGGGACTGAGCCGCCCAGGCGCACCCCCCCCTCACATTTGAAGCAGTCGCCCCCGCTCCTTGTTGTCTGACACCCAGCCCCCTTCACTCATCCGTGTTCTCAGTCTGGTCCCAGAGTTGTGAGTTTGAGACCCTTGGCCTGCCTGCTCTCTGAGGACCCCAACGGGGACCCCAAGGGTGGTTTATCCTGGGAATAGCAATCTGAGAGATGAGGCCAAAAGCTAGCATCCTTCTCCTTCCTTGTCTCCTTCCAGAGAGAGGGTGTCCTACTTGCTGAGCTCATGTAGGTGGCCAGGTCCCGTCCTGGCTCTGCCACTGACCTGTTCTGTAGCCTTGGCCAAGTCCCACCTCTTCTGGGATTCAGTTTTCCTGTCTTGTTTTAAGGGTTGTTTTTGAGACGGAGAGACAAAGACAGAGCCTGTGTCAGGGAGGGGCAGAGAGAGAGGGAGACGCAGAATCTGAAGCAGGCTCCAGGCTCTGAGCTGTCAGCACAGAGCCCAGCTCAGGGCTTGAACCCACAGAACCGTGAGATCATGACCTGAGCCAAAGTCATGCTTAACCGACTAAGCCACTCAGGTGCCCCTCCATTTTCCCATCTTTAAAATGGCCATAGAAGGGCAGGTTTCTGGCTGAGGTCGTCTCTAGGGCATCTCGGAGTCTCCCACAGTGCTGCCCAGGGACATGAATGGAGGGCGATGTGGCCTGGGGACAGAAACATAGAACCCCAGAACCACAGATGCCAGAGCATGAGGCTCCCCCACACATCCCCACTTCTTTTTCGTTCACTCATTCACTTATTTACTCATTCTCTTAATACATTTTTATTGAAGCTCTACTAAGTGCCAGGCCCTACCCTTGGCACACGTGGTCCTCCCCCCTTGGAATTCATGGTCCAGATTCCATCCAGCAGACATGTGGCCTTGGAGCTGGGCCTTAAGGGGATGGAACTTGGACGTTTGCCAAGAGCTGGGGGGCGTGTTGGGGGGCTGCAGAGTCTCCCCGAGTCAGGGAATCCATTCCCTCATTCCACAGGCTGCTGCCGTCCGCCGGGCACAGGACAGGGAGAGACACACATGGGAGCTACAGGGATCCGATTAGGGCGGGCCAGGGTCCTCAGGGAGTCACAGAGCCTTCCCAGGGGAAGTGGCATCTGAGCTGAGACCACAGGCGGGTGACGGCACAGCTGCCGGGGGGACAGCCCTGCAGATGGGCGAGGAAGCCAGCTTTGCAGACGGAGAGCCATTCCTATGGCTGGAGCTCAGACGGCGGGCAGCCTGACGCGAAAGAAGAGATGAGAGAAGGGGTGAGGCCTGACCACAGGGAGCTTCAAATTTTCTGAAGGAGCAAAGAACATGAATGTCACCCTGAGGCCAGGGTGGGCAGTGAGAGGAAGACCCCGCTGGGGGCAGGGGACAGGTCTGTCCCAGGGCTTGGAGAGAGCCCCTGGCACCGCTTGCAGACCGGAGGGGCAGCTGGGGTTGGCGAGCGGGCAGGGCGATGCCGTGGCAGAGGGAACGGCGCAGAGAAGCGCAAGTTCACCTGGGGTCTCGGAGCGCGATCTGCGGGCCTCGGTGGTGGTGGACGTGAGGCGCGGGACGAGAGAGAGACGCGCCAGGAGTGACATTCAAATTCCTGTCCTGTCCGCGGGCACGTGTTCCCAGACCCCACACGGGCCCTGTGATGGCATCTCCCACCCGCTCTCCTCCGCGGGCCCCAGCTCAGTGACGGAGCCCTGTGTCATCTGTTTCTTCTCTTTGTTGAATATTTTATTGAGGGTGAATGTTTGGAGACAGGTCAAGGCCAGAATGGTGGGTCAGGGGTCATTGGCAAATGGCCCAGCCCAGGCCTCCTCAGTAAGTGACTGCATGGCCTGGGGAGAAGGTGCTGAGGGAGCAGATGGTGGGAGCCCGGCCTATGGAGAAGAGAGGAGCTTCCAGAACACAGGCAGATGGGGAGGCCTTCCAGCTGGGGTAGCCAGCAATGTGGCAGACGACTACAGAAATGAAGAACCTGCTGGAAAGGCAGCAAGGGCACGCAGGTGCTGGCAGCCATGGGCAAGCCTGGACCTGGGAAGAGCCACAAAGTGGGGCGGGGGCGGGGCAGAGGCCAAGGAGAAGGCTGTGCCCGGCCCAGGTCCTCCAGCGATCAGGCTGGCCCAGGCTGCCCTTGCCCACGGAGCGTCTGTCCAGGGCCCTGAGCACGCTCCTGCCTCACCCCACAGGTATCATCGATAGCACCCACACAGAGCAGCGGCAGGTGGTGGCCGTGACCGGGGACGGCACCAACGACGGGCCTGCGCTCAAGAAGGCTGACGTGGGCTTCGCCATGGTAGGGCAGCTCGCGGCGGGCCCGGGGCGGTGCCTGGCAGAGCTCATGGGCAGGGGGCGTGGGCAGAACAGCCTCCAGCCGACTGTGCGGGACCCCCCAGCTCACGCTCCACGCACACCCACTGTCCCCCTCATGTGCCCAGCGCTCTCAGGGCCGTCTGGCCCCCCGGGGTCTTCCTGGAAGGGTCAGGGGGTGCTCCTTGCGATGGGTGTGTGGGAGGGAGGCGTTGGCCGGGGGATGGGCCCGGGAGAGGCTTGGCCTCGGGAGGCTGGGTCTGTGAGCAGTTCGGGCCCACATGCCCACGAGGTCTGTCCATGTGGTTGGGAGTGTGCGTGGGGGGCGAGGGGAGGTGTTGTAGGAGGTGAAGGCAGTACTGCTTGAGCTGCTCACCAGCCACCGCGCCCAGGCTCCTGTCCCTGTCCCCCCAGGGCATCGCAGGCACGGATGTGGCCAAGGAGGCCTCGGACATCATCCTGACGGATGACAACTTCAGCAGCATCGTCAAGGCGGTGATGTGGGGCCGCAACGTCTACGACAGCATCTCCAAGTTCCTGCAGTTCCAGCTGACGGTCAACGTGGTGGCCGTGATCGTGGCCTTCACAGGCGCCTGCATCACGCAGGTGGGTCCTCCAGGGGGCGGGCCGGGCGGGGCAGGCCGGAGCCTGGGGGAGCCCCTGCCGAGGGCCAGGAGCTGCATCGCACACCTCAGGGGCAGGCACCAGCCGGGCAAATGAGGCTCAGCACGGCGGGGGGCCGGCCCAAGGTCATGCGGCAGATGAGAGATGTCAGGCCTCACCCCCCTTGACTGTCCAACCCAGGAGCAAGCCCGGCCTTGCTCCCCGAGGCAGCAGAGGTCATCCTCGAAGGAAGGCAGAGCCCCCAAGGGGCCAGAGGGAGGCAGGGCGGGGCAGGGCCCCAAGGTCATCAGGCAACCAGCTTAGGAAAAGGAATGGCAGGGACCCAGGCACCCGGGGGCCTGCATTCTGGAAGGAGTATGACGGGAGAGGCCCGTTTGCCCAGGGCCCTGAGGCCAGGTCATGGCTCTCTGTCACCGGGAGAGGCAGTTGTCTGTCGGGATCACCGTCTGGGTCAGGAGCAGCCCCATCCCCTGAGTGCAGGGGAAGCCAGCCAGCAGCTGCAGACACTGCAGCCACCACCACCCCCGATTTCCCCCCCAGGTCCCATGAAGCAGCAACTAGGATGATCCCCATTTTACAGAGGCAGAAACTGAGGCCCAGAGGATGGCGCAGTCAGGACCCTGCCATGGTTCCTGCAGCCTCCTTCCTTCCCCCGGGGGCCGACCAGCCTGGCCTGGGGAGGAGACGGCTGGTACCCCAAGGCCTCCCAGCACTCACATGGGCAGACAGGCTGGTGCCCACAGATGGGAGCCCCCAGAAGCCCAGAAGGCAGCCCTGCCCCGAAGAGCTTTGTGGCCTTAGGAATGCCGCTCCCCTCTGTTGCACTCAGAGCCGCTGGGTGCGTGTGGCAGCACCCAGTACCCTACCCTGAGGGTCTGAGCTGGGAAGGGGCTGGTGGGTGCCTGCTGCCGAAAGGGCCCTCCTGCTCTGTGGGCGAGAGACTCCCTCTAGTGGTGGCTTGGGGAACACCCCCACAAGCCCAGCAGCTCCTACAAGGCTTCTCAGAGACCCACTGACGCCAGTCGGGGAAACAGGGTGGGGGGGGTTCGGAGGGGACTATGGGTTTGCCTGAGGTCTTAGACTAAGGGGGCAGCGGGGCTGTGTAGGCCTTGGTGGAAATGTAGGGTCCCTGACCCTGAGGCACGTGTAAACGGAGAAGGCTGATGAGCAGGAGGAAGCCGCAGGGCATGGGAACTCGGCTGCGCCAGGGCTGGGGTGGGAGAGGTGGCCTGCCTGCGGGAGGGGCTGTGGGGAGTATCTAGGAGGAGTGAGTGAGTGCATGGGGCGCAGGCAGAGTAGGCCTTGGGGCGCTGCCCTGAGAAATGACAGAGGGGTGAAGATCAGCTCAGTTTGGGCTATTAGGCTTACACAGTCTGTGGGCTTCCTGAAGGAGGTGTTCTCCCCATAGATGAGGCTCATACCAGAGGGGAAGTCTGGGTCGGAGAGTGGCTGGTGCTGGGGAGAGGTGGGCACTGAAATGAAAGCCAGGGGACAGGTGTGGAGAGGAGAGCAGGGCTGAGGAAGGGGCCATGGGGGACACAGATTTAAAAGGCAGGGGAGGGGCGCCTGCGTGGCTCAGTTGGTTGAGCATCTGACTTTGGCTCAGGTCATGATCTCACAGTTCGTAAGTTCGAGCCCCACATCAGGCTCTGTAATGAAAGTTCAGAGCCTGGAGCTTGCTTCACACTCTGTGTCTCCCTCTCTCTCTCTCTCTTCCTCCCCAACTCATGTTCTGTCTCTCTCAAAAATAGATTTAAAAAAAATTTTTTTTAAGGCAGGGGAAGGGGCACCTGGGTGGCTCGGTCGGTTAAGCATCCGACTTCAGCTCAGGTTGTGATCTCACAGTTTGTGAGTTTGAGCCCCAAATCAGGGCTGTCAGAGAGAACCCTGCTTCAGATCTTCTGTCTCCCTCTCTCTCTCTCTGCCCCTCCCCTGCCTGTGCACTCCCCCAAAAAAAACATTTAAAAAATAAGAGATAAATAAGAGGCAGGAGAAGAAGAGCCTGAGGGAGCTGGAAAGGGACGCTGAGGGCCAGGTGGGTGAGGTCAGGCACCAGGAGGAGGCAGTGGCCAAGCCAGGACACGCGGCTGGAAAATGTGTCTCTCGGTGACAAAGAAGGTTCTGGTGACCTCGGAGAAAGGGAGTTGGGGAGCTCGGAGAGGCCAAAGTCTGGCTCCCATGTCACTAGGGCGTGAGAGGAAGGAGGAGACGGTAGATGGGTTCCAGGCAGTGCACTCCACGTGATATGATTGTGTACGGAGCAGTTCCACTGTAGGACCCTGGCCCGAGAGAGGCGTGAAGGATCCACGCCAGGATGTGGATGGTGGGCGCCAGTAAGTGACCAGACCACGGATGACTTTTAGCTTCCTCCGCTATTCCTTACTTGCCCAAATGTCCCACCACCAAAGGGTGTTATTTCTGGAATCCCAGAGGACACGACAATTGCTTAAAGTGGGATGACGAGGTAGGAAGGAACCGGGTGGTGGTGAAGAGGCGGCGCCACAGGTGTGGGATGGCAGAGACCAGAGCCATTGATAGTTGAGGGGGACATTGGTAGTTGAGGGGGAAACAGCGAGAGGAAGGGCAGAGGGAGGCTGAGGAGACGGGATCGTGGCCTTGGCCAGGAGAGAGGAGTCCACAGGGGCTGGAGGGGAGGCAGGCAGATGGGGATGTGGGTGAGTTTTCCAGAAGGCAGGGAGCTGCTTACCATTGTGCCTGGAGGACTCACCCCATGTTCTCTTTGGGGGAGAACACGGGCGGGCAGACCTAGGCTGTTCTCCAGGGAAGGGAAAGCCCATCACACCTGCCGGGTGCCTGCTCAGGAGGCCGAGCCGGCTCCAGACTCCACCAAGAAGCTGCCGAGACCCACACCCGGCACTTCGTAGCGGCCAGTGGGGCCGACCCCTCTGGTGACAGCCTTCCCCACCGCTGCCGCCTCTAGGACTCCCCGCTGAAGGCCGTGCAGATGCTCTGGGTAAACCTCATCATGGACACGTTCGCCTCGCTGGCGCTGGCCACCGAGCCGCCCACCGAGACCCTGCTCCTGAGGAAGCCGTACGGCCGCAACAAGCCCCTCATCTCTCGGACCATGATGAAGAACATTCTGGGCCATGCCGTCTACCAGCTCACCCTCATCTTCACCCTGCTTTTTGTTGGTGAGTCCCCCGCCGGCCCACCTGCGACTCCGCGGCCCAGACACAGCGCTCTGGATCCACACCCGCTCTCTTGTTTGCCAGTGAGGTGACAGAGGCCCAGGGGCTGCTCATTGCTCGAGATCACAGAGCAAGTCCGGGGCAGAGCTAGGCCCTGTCTCGGGTCTGGCCGACCTCAAAGCCAGGGCTTTTCCAGGGATCACAGCTCCAGAAATGGAGTGCGCGCTGTGCAAGGAGGCACCCAAGTGCTGATCCGAGCCCCCCGGCCCCTCCTCTGACCCATTCCTGCACCTCATCCTCGCCCCACGAAGGCATCCGAAGACTTCCCTGGGGAGGTGCCGCACACCTGCCTAACCACCAGCTGTTTCCACAGCTTTCTCATTTAGGCTGCTTCATTTAGGTTTGCCCGCCAGTCAGTGGGGCCGTCACCTGTGCGGCCACCGTGCGTTAGAGTGAGAGCCCCGGGAAACACAGACATGAGGTGACTTGCCTGGAGGGCACAGCCCAACTCTGAAGCCTGGGCAGAGACCAGGCGGGGTTTCCTTGGGCGCTTCAGAGATGATGTGGGCACAGCCGGCTGCTGGGTTACGGAGAAGCCCAGGGTGGGGGAGGGGCCGGTCCGCAGCCACACAGTGAGCGGGGCGGCTGGGAGTTCTCGGCCAGGCAGGGCCTGCACATGAGGCTCTCCATGCCAACGATGAGCACTTGCCCTCAACATCCAGGGCAAGATGTGGGTAAGGGCATGGATCCTGCTCCTCAAAGGGAAGCCCTCTTGGGTAAACTTTGAAAGTGATGTGCTGGCAGAACTATTGTAAAGATCAGAGTCTTCGAAGAAGCCCCGTGAATGAAAACCCAGGAGAGAAGGTTGCCGGGTGGGGGAGGGGAGGGGAGAGGAGGGGAGGGCGTGTTCTTGCTCTAATTGCCAGACTCCTCACTTGAGCGCCTGCTCTCAGTGGTCTCGGATTCAGCTCGACACCTTCGCCCCCAGAAAACTCCACTCCTGGGAGCTCTCCAGGCACCCGCTTAGGCAGCTTCGCAAAGGGATGGAGAATGGCATCAGGCCTGGCGTCCACGACAGCGGGGGTGGGGCGACCCTCCCCCTTCACATAACAGCTCAGAGCTGCAGGCAGCACCCCCTGGCCTAGAAGTCCCAACCTGCTTGTCACAATTGATGTTTCCTATGAGAGTCCCAGGAGCCTCCAGAGGCCTCAGCACAGGATACATGCAGTTGCAAGAAGCAGCACTTTCAGGGGAGCCCACAGCATGGCCTCCGCCAGGGGTTACTAGTTCACCCCCAGGCCCCCAGGCCCCGATGACTGTGCCAGCTGGGGGTCTCTTTCTATAAGCAGTGTCAGCTGACGACAAGGCTGCCATTCCCCCTTTATCAGATTTCTGCAGAAAGGCAGGTTACGCGGCGCCCAAGGCGTTTCTCCCTTGAGAAGGAAGGGTTCAGTTATCTCTCCGCTCACACTCAGGCCCCCCACAGCGCGAGCCCACCCTGCCCCCTGATATCCAGAGCGAGCGCCGCCTCCGAGTCTGCACAGCCCACGAGGCTGCACAGAAGAGGCCCCCACTCCGGGCGCGGCGTCTCCCCCAGCGGAGGCCTTTGGCCCAGCTCCCACCGTCTTGGCTTGGCAGGCGAGAAGATGTTCCAGATCGACAGCGGGAGGAACGCACCCCTGCACTCGCCACCCTCGGAGCACTACACCATCATCTTCAACACCTTCGTCATGATGCAGCTCTTCAATGAGATCAACGCCCGCAAGATCCACGGCGAGCGCAATGTCTTCGACGGCATCTTCCGGAACCCAATTTTCTGCACCATCGTGCTGGGCACCTTTGCCATCCAGGTATCTGGGCCCCCACCGTGACCTGGGCCGGGGTGGGCAGTGATCAGCCCGGTGCTCTGAGGGCCCAGACCCCTGAAGTGGCCCCTGATGGCCTGTCTCTCTCCCTTTCTCTCTCTCTGTCTCTCTCTGTCTCTCGCCCTCTCTCTCTGTCCCTGTGCTCCCCTTTGACCTCCAGATAGTGATCGTGCAGTTTGGAGGGAAGCCATTCAGCTGCTCTCCCCTGCAGTTGGACCAGTGGATGTGGTGCATATTCATTGGGTTAGGAGAGCTCGTCTGGGGACAGGTAAGTTCTGGAAAGGTTCTCAGCGGGGGGAGAGAAAGAGCACTGAACAGGGAATCCAAGAATCCCAGGCATAAGACCTGGCTCTGCCCTGGACTCGCTGTCTGGCCCCAGGCAAGGCCCTCCCCATCTCTGGGCACCTGGGCAATGGGCATTGGCGTCAGACCCCAGACACTGGGCTTTTGAGTACCACCGCTATAATTTTTGCTTTAGATCTGCGTACCTCTCATCCTGTTATTGACTTGAAATTTTCTTTCAATCAAACCAGTTATTTTAATTGAAATTCATTTCCAAAGGTCCCTTTATATCGCTAACATGATTAGAAAATCAGCATCATTTGTCATAAATGGAAGCTAACAAAAAAATACCAATGGCATGACACCAAGCAGAGGCTCCTTCAGAGGGATTTGAGGAAAGAAGAAGGGTGAGCCCTGCCTTGCCTCAGAGCTGTTCAGTGCTGCGTCCGAGATCCTCCCCAGCTTTAGGGAACCATGGGCTGGATGCTCTGTAGAGCCTCTTCCAGCCGTGACCCAGAACATTCTCCCTACTTTTGCCCAAGTCCTAAGCAAATGTGCACATGTGCCTGCGTGCATGCACACACGCACACATATGCACACTCCTTCAGAGCACTCACTGCTTGTAGACGGACCAGGATGCGGTGCTTGTGGGAAGTACCTGCAGCCAGATCTGGGCCAAGGGGACCTTATTCCCAAGGTGCTCCATCACCCACGTACTGGGAGCCTCAACTGGCCTGAGACACTGTTCTTGGCTTCAAGCTGTTTCAGGCTGGAGTGGGAAGTTGCAGTAGTAGAAATTACCTAAAAGATAAAGAAGAAAAGTTAGTTTCACCCAAAAAGGTCCTCTTTCAACTCTTTGGAAAGCCGATAAACTAGACTGGACTTAGCAACCCCGTTTCCTGGGCACCCTCAGAGCCAGGCCGTCTGTATCCTGCTGGAGCCCACACCCTCAGGGAGTTCCCGGCGTCCGGGAGAGCAGCCCCTGACGCCTGAGGATTCTGCGTGGGCAATGCTGAAACTTCCAGAGAACTCATGAGGCTGAGTGTCCAGGCAGCCTCTGTCTGTCCCTACAGGATGGGAAAGGGGCCTCTGATCTCTGTCACTCAGCCTCCCCATAGGGTCTGCCTTTCAGGTCTCAGCCCCATGGACAAGCCCTTTGGAGGATGATGAAAGATAAAGGCATACCCCTTCCCATTTTGCCTTCCCTTTCTGGGAGGACAACCATTCCAAGTCCTAGCTAGGCCCAGCTGCCCCCAAGGTACCCGTGCCCTGGGCCCCTGTTGCCCACCCTCAGGTTCCAGAGGACCAAACGATCAGGAGGAAAGAGCCCAGGGACCTGAGGGCCAGCCATGAGCCAGGCTCACGCACAGCAACTGAGACACAGCATCCTGCTTGCTTCTCGAACTCTGAGAATCGCCCCCAGCTTTATAGATGGGAAAGGCAGAGCTCAGAGATGTTAAATGACTTACCCAAGGTCAAAGTCACATCCATCCAACACCTGAAGGCCAAGATTTTCCTCTGTGCCCCCCCCAACTATGAATAAGCGAGCGAATTAAAAAGCAAATCAATAAGCAATTATACAGCTGGAACTGAGGAACAGGTGGGTGAGTTAAGGAGCGAGCCGAGCATAACTAGGTAAGTGGGGAGGAGGAGCAGGGGGTGGGGGGGCGGGGCAGGAAGGAGGCCACCTGAGGGACCGCCCCCATCACCCTGCCCATGGACTCCCCGCAGGTCATCGCCACCATCCCGACCAGCAGGCTCAAGTTCCTCAAGGAGGCGGGGAGGCTCACGCAGAAGGAGGAGATCCCGGAGGAGGAGCTGAATGAAGACGTGGAGGAGATAGACCACGCGGAGAGGGAGCTGCGACGGGGCCAGATCCTGTGGTTCCGAGGCCTGAATCGGATCCAGACCCAGGTACGGGAGGCTCCCAGGGCGGGCGGGAGACGGAGACGACAGGCATGCTCCATGCCAGCCCATCTCAGACACGGGACCCCGGCCCTGCTCGCCCCACCTCGCCAGCCACGTGCCCCACACGCAGGCTGAAGGAGCTGCAGCCTCCTCAGGAAGGTTCCACCTCACCCTTCAGACCAGAGAGGGGTCAGACTGGGGGGCCTGCTCGCCATGGGCTTCAAGGGGGGGTGCCCCGAAGCGGGGAGGGGGCCTGGGCGCTGAGGTGAGTGAGGGGTCAGGGTTGGAGGGCGGCCACCGGGGGCGGGTGGAGGCAGTGCCAGGCTGGACACCAGTCCCTGTAAGGGCAGGGCTAACCCCAGATTCTCCAGGGCCCGGGGGGTCAGCCGGTGAGGTCCTGGCGTCTCTACCTGTGCGTACATGTCCTCCACCCGGGCCTTCAGACGCTGCCCTCCGCCAGGGTGTTGACGCCGCCCTGGGAAGCAGCGTTTGGTTCTCCCCACGCACACACACAGACACGTACGTGCGCACAGGGACACACATCCCAGCCACACGCGTGGGATGGAGTCCTTCCCCAGGACACAGGCCCCCACACTCTTGCACGCCCCCCTGCCCAGGCTGGCGCTCTAGTTCACACTGTGTGTCCGCAGCACCGTGGGGTGAGCGACACGGGGAACCAGGAAACTAAGAGAGGGTGGGTCCCTTGCCCGGACCGCCTGGGAGAGCTGTGCAGGGCCGCCCCCCATCACTCCGGGGAGTCCTGCCCGGCCCCCGCCTCGGTCCGCCGGGCGCAGCACTCCCCTGTAACAGATCACCTGGGCTGCTTCACACCCCACACGGCACCCCCAGCATCCTCCCACTGGCCTCCACAGCCCCCTGAGAGGTAGGTATGCCCCCCGAGTTTTAGGGGTGACCGAGGTTCAGGAGACAACACCCGCTGAGAGCCGCGGTCGGGGCGGGACGGGCCGCAGCCCGAGGGCCTCCTGAGTTCTCCCCCGCGACCAGGACCCCAGCACGCAGCCCCCCGGGCCAGCCCTCCCCGGGACCCCGGGGCCTACACACGGGCCTGGAGCTGAGCAGACGTCTTGCAGAGGCTTTGAGTGTGCCTGGTAGTCTTTGTTTGGTTTAAGTGACGTTGTCCTTGTCACCGTGGCTGCGCCTGTCAGTCGTGTAGCTGTGTGTCCGTTCTTCTCGCAACTTGTCTCGTTCTCTCCTCCGTTGCAGATTGAAGTAGTCAATACTTTCAAGAGCGGGGCCTCCTTTCAGGGGGCCTTGCGGAGACAGTCCTCCGTCACCAGCCAGAGCCAGGACGTAGCCAATCTCTCTAGCCCTAGTCGCGTGTCGTTGTCCAATGCTCTTTCCTCTCCGGCCAGCCTTCCTCCTGCTGCAGCTGGGCGTGAGTGTGAATCCTTACTGCCTCGGGCGCCACCGACGCCAGTGCCGGGCGGGCAGGGGCCGGGGCACCTAGGACCCGGGGGGGCTGCCCGCCGTGGCGAGGCCCAGGGGGCTGAGGGGCCAGAGCCATCGGAAGGGTCCCGGTTGGTCAGGAGAGCATTGCCCGTCATGGGGTGGCAGTCCCTCGGTGGGCCAGGGCTGGCTGGGGACAGGGTCAGGGGGTTAACCACTCAGCTAAAGGGTCGTGAAGGTTGAAAGTGGCCACAAAGGTCTGGGTCAGTCAAAGGACCAGCGTCTGGAGGGCAGTTTCCTGTGATCAAATGTCCCAGGCCACCACAGGGTCACGGCGGCCAAGGGAGAGCAGTCAGCCAGGAGGCCAAGGGGGTCCCAGTCAGTCTAGGATCATACTCAGTCAGGAAAAGCCCGGCCCATGAGGGCAAAGTCAGAATTGGCCAAGAGGTCAGAGTCTTATAGTCAGGTAGGTGAAAGGTTACCATGGGTCAAGGCCCTCAGGGGTCACAGTCAGTCACAGTGGGGTCTAGCCAAGAGGGGGGTCATGAGAGGTCAGAGATCCCAGTCGGTGAGGGGTCCCAGGCCACCAAGGAGATCACAGCCTGGAGACCTCAGCCCCAGCAGCTCAGAAGCCTCTCACTTCTCCCTTGTGCATCTGAGGGCATCCACTGCCTCACACACACTTTTCCCTGCACACAGACGGTCTGACCCCTTCCTAGAAAGGACAGGGCTCCCGACCCATTCTGCTTGACCTCCGGTACAAAATGGGGGGCCAAGGCTCACCTCTCGGCTGGGTGTCAGATCATCCCTGAAGGATCCGGTCTAACCCGTGGCTTCCTGCCCTTCCTCATCTCAGGGACAGTTGGGGACTCTGGCTTCCTCCACCTCCTCCCCCCTGCCAAGCTCACCTCCTCATGCCACCACCTCTGACCTGGCTCTCTCATTTCTGGCCTGTCTAGATCTTTCTGAACCCCTCCATGGCTTCAGGCCCCAGAGAGAATAAGAAGTCTCTTTGCCACCTGCCTCCTTTACCTTGGCTCCAGTCAGCCTCTCCCAAAACGTAAGGGAGCTCCTGGTTCTGGTCTTCTCAGATTGCCACGGTGTGTCTGTTCTAGCCCCCCGGCCTTTGATGAGGAACGGACTCTAGGCTTCACCTGTCCATACTTTATAAATGGCCTGTTCCCCCATCCAAACACAGTACATCCACCACACACATCCCGTTCCACTGGGTGGGAAAGGACTCGCACACAGGGTGGGACCTGGGCCATCTGACCCTCTGCTGGGAGACACAAGCCACGGAGAGACTGTTGATGGCATATGCTCCTGTCCCGTGACTGTCTGGTGGATGGAGCCCCGCCAGGTAGACAGGGTAAGAGTGAGGGTGCAGAAACGGGACCAAGAGCCCTTCCATGTTCATTCGTTAGCACAAAAACCCAGCGATGGGGAGGAGGAGCCAAGGTGGGATGGAGAGCTCTTTGAGCAGATGGCGTCCAAGTCACGTTTGTGTGACTATCACTAGGAAGTCCCTGCTAGGCTTTCTCAGGGCAGGAAACACTTTGGTCCCATCCTCCTCCCCTTTACAGCAGAGAGCCTCACCCAGCCGACCTGCTCCCACGTCCGCTTAGCGGTGGCCTTGCTCAGCACGACCACCTTTCTTGAAGAGCAGTGACCAAGTGTTCCGGTCTAGGGGCGCCTGGCTGGCTCAGTTGGTAGAGCATATGACTCTTGATTTGGGTTCAAGCGTAGAGATCACTTTATTTTTTTTATTTATTTATTTATTTTATTTCTAGGAGAGAGAGACAGCATGAGCAGGGGAGGGTCAGAGAGAGAGGGAGTCACAGACTGAAACAGGCTCCAGGCTCTGAGCCGGCAGTCAGCACAGAGCCCGACGTGGGGCTCGAACCCACGAACCGCGAGCTCATGACCTAAGCGAAAGTCGGACACTTAACCGACTAAGCCACCCAGGCGCCCCAGAGATCACTTTAAAAAGAAAAAGGAGTTCCAGTCTGGAGAGCCACTGGAGAAAGAATCCGTTTCTTTTTGTTCCGGCTACCTTCCCGCCCCATCCCCCACCCCACCCCCGTCGGTGACCCCGCAGCTCCCTGGCTGGGTCTGGCTGCCGGCATCTGGCTTCTGGGTACTCACTCAGCTCTTAGTCCGTCCCGGGTTAGCCTCTTTCTTGAGGCATGGTGCTTCGCCCTGGCCACAGCCAGAGCCTACCTGGAACTCCCGGGCACCCATGCCGCCTTTAGAAGTCCCCCTGTGGCCTTACCCCTCCCCGTAGCTCTTCTAATCCAGAGAGAGAGCTTGGTTATCTCAAACCTGGGCAGTACCATTCTCACCTTTTCCTGTGCCTTTTATAAAACCAGAAGGCCAGCCGAGGGACAATCAGCTCTCAACACTTCTCCCGAGAAACACCCATGTTTGTCCACCTTCCATTCTCTCCAAGGACCCAAAGGGAATGGTCAGGCGTGACTCCCTCATCCAATTGACGTCTGGCCTCCTGAGCATTTTGTATTCCTACCCTCTGTCGATGACTCCAGCCCGTCATTCGGGGTGCTTTGTGGGAGCCTGACCATCCTCCTGGCCAAGCGTACTGGTACCAAAAGGGATCACAAGCTGTACGTTTCAACACACACATTTTGCTCACTACCATCACCATGTGAACTTTAAATGAATACTCCCAGTCCCTCCTCCTTCTTCTGAATAGTTGCTGTAACAAGGACACACCCTCTGGTCTCTAAGGACTCTGAGGGCCCTCTGGCTACCAGGCAGGGTCCCTTCAAAAGCCAAAGGCTTTCTTCCCACGTGGCCAAAGTTAAGCGAAGGGGTCCCAACCTGGGTGGGATGGAAAGGTAGGCTGCCTCCCACCTCCTCTGAGCAGGGCCTTCCTCCTGGGGGATTCCCCAGCACAGGAGGGTAGCCGTGTGCATGCGGAGTCCAGAATATTCTAGAAGGGGTCAAACCACTGTTCCCTGGGTTATCAAGAGTTAAGCACCTGTCCCTGGGATGGACTTCTGACTCATGACCTTGGGGTGAGGAGCCCCCCGCCACGCCACTCATCACTCCCCGAGCACCACTGAGAGATGGAGGATGCCAGGCAGACGCGCATGCAGGCAAGTGGCAGGCAGGTCAGAGAGGGAACTCTGGTCCTCTCTCGTGCCTTCCTCTTCTGACTGACTCAAAAATGAATCTGTTATTTCCCCCAGAAACTTCAAGGCACACCCCTAAGGTCTTATCCTTGAGCCTCACTCAGCGTTTTCCAAAGCTGTTCCCATACTCTTCACTTCACATATGCCTCACAAATGAATAGGACGAAGGGGTCTCTTCAATATATCCACCTACCTGAGAGAGACACTGAGGCTCAGAGAAGTGGACTGACTTGGCCAAGGTCACACAAGGGAGTGGCAAGAGATCTGACTCCAAAGCCCCCATCTTTCCCACCACCGCACACCATTTTCCAGACAAGCGCGCAGGCCCGGAGCCTGTAGAGGCTGAAGTTCCATTCCAGGGCCAGTGCCCATGCCCACAGTCTCAAACAGTGGGAAGGAGTCGGTCCTCTGGGGCCTAGAAGGCCAAGAAAGCTGCTTGAATTGCTGCCAGCCTGGCAGGGACTGGGGAGAAGGGCACCTTCTTGCTGGTGATCGAGGACAACATTAGCGTTCAGCTCTGACCCCAGGCCAAGCTGCACTCACCTGCACCCATCTCAGACCACTGTCGTATTTAGCAAGTGTGTAGCAGGCTCCGTGTTTGTCAGTGAAGGTCCTCCTCCTCCAAACCAAGCCAAGGACAGCAGGGTCCTAACCCAGAACCGGCCACTTTCTGGTCACGACCAGACCAGGCATCTCCTGTTGCCACTTCCCCATCACATCCCTGATTCTGAGGCCTGCTAGGAGCAAGGAGTTTGCATCTCTTGAGGGGAGAAACGAAGAAGGAAAGAAAAGAAAACCGTACCTCTCCTTAGCGTTTTGGTAACTGACTTAGCGCAATCTTGGGTTGGCGAGAAAATGGCTTGCTTCTGGGGTGGGGTCTAGACCTCTCCGCTGTCTGAATATTCCATGTGTTTGTTTCCCTAGAGGGCTAGAGAACCCTGGATACAGAGTTCAGCAAGAGAGAGTGAAATTAAAAGAGGTTGTGAGTCTTTAACCTTGAGCCTGAAATGAATGTGAATCGATCCCAGACTCTTGGCTTCCCTGAAGCCGGGTAAACATTCGAGTATGTAGGACCCGCCCCAGCCCGGGGCCATGCATTTCCTCAGAGCCCGCCAACACGGGCTGGGTGTCCGGCTCCCTTCGTGCTGATGAAACCAAAATGTCTAAAATCCCACAGGCCCGGTCCTTACCCCGCCCCCCGCCCCCCATGCCCAAATGCGGCTTATGCCCCAAAATCTCACTTTAGGGTAGGCAGGGAAGGGAGGCGGAAGAGCTTTTTTTTCTTCCCGTATATTTTTTTTCATTTCAGCCGCGGAGTGAACCGAAGTGGAGACTTGAGATGGCCATGGCGGGGTGTCCCGAAAAGTCTCGTCCCCACAGTCTTGTCCAGAGCAGTTCATTCTTTCTGTTGTCTCCATGCCAGGGGGAGGGCGAGGGACCTGCATCTCATTGTGTGTCGTCCCCTCTGCATTTTCAATCACATGACAGGGTCCTGGCACCATCTCTCCTCCTCCACCGGGCGCTCCAGCCAGCATCTGACTGCAGTTCAGCCTCCTCAGAACACACTGGGCAGTAGGCTGGGCAGTCCCAGTGATAACTCTTCCCATTTTACAGATAAGAAAACTGAGGCCCGCAACACCTTTTTCATTGTTTTCACTTAATCAGGGGTGTAGTGGCCTGCTCCTCAAGAGATCAGAATATTTAAGAGCCGCTACAGAGCCACGAATGGGGAATCCAGGGAGAAAGAAGCCTGAGAGCAGTGAAATGCTTGTCAGAGTACCAGCACTCAGACATCTGGCATCTGCGGGCCCCTGATGCCTCTTATGTAAAGCATGATTCCACCAAGGAGGGTCCCGTGGAGTCCCCAGCCCTGGCACATGAGAAGGAAAAGGGACAGAGATGATTTTGAGAAAACAAGGAAAAATCAGAACTAGTCACGATGGCTGACAACAAAGTTAACAAAAATAAATAAAGGAAATCAAAACCGTGGGGTCTTACCCAAGACCGAAAAGGATTCCTGACCAACTTGAAGTTAAATTCTTCTCTGTATCCGCTACACGGAAAGGCAGAGGGGCATCTTACGTGCTTTAGAAACACTTCCCTCTGAAATAGTAAGATAAACCCCGGGCCGTGATACTTAAAATCCTCAGCCGCAGTCACCTCGAAAACTCGCTTCCATGGCCCGGGCTTTCCCCACCCGTGTCCCAGCGGCTAGCTACCCCTGGGTTTAGCTGAAAGTTCCACAAATCCTGGACCACTAAGGCCTCCCCACGAGGACCCCAGCGGCCGCCTGCCTCCCGCGGGCCTGTGGTGCGGAGGCAGCCTCGGCTCTGTGGGGGGTGCCCTCTCCGCTCCACGGTCACCTTGGCTGACGTTCTGTTCTTTGAGGCCGCGAGACTCCCCCTGCCACGGCCTCTGCTCTGAGCTGGGGCTGAGACCAGAGGAGAAAGCACCTTTTTGTCCCAAGTCCCATCTGTGCCTGGAGATGACAGGCAGGACTTCCCTTTCCCAAGAGTCTGGAGAAGGGACCCCCCCTCTTCAACACGGGGGTCCTCTTCCTCTGCAGCCCGTGAGACAGGACAGAGGACGACCAGTGAGGCAGTGTGGCTGCTTGCCCGTGGTCAAGGCACCAAAAGTGCCGGAGCCAGGACTCAGGCTCTTCCTGACTCTGAGTCCAGGGCTCTCTCCGCTAGGCTGGAAGACTCAGGATCCAACCCCCTTTCACGGTTCAGAGAATCTTGACTTCCAACGAAGACAGAGAAAATGAAAGAATGTGCTGTTTTGTGGCTCAGGTCCACACCCCCTAGAATCCCACGCAGGGCTGGGTTTGGCCATCTGATTCTGGCTTCCTTTTTGGGGGGTTTTGTGTTTTCAAAGCACAAGTAAATAAAATACAAGGAAATAAGAGACCCCAAAGCCAACTCCAATGACTGGCCAGGGCTTTGAGTCAATACTCGAGTGTTTACCTCCCAAATGCATGAAGGAAAGAAACGTTGGGTACAAAGACCTCCGTTCACATTGTCCAGGCTTCCAAGCGTAGCCGTGTGTCTGTCTGTGTGTGCCGTGTGGTTCCTGACCCCTCACCGTGGCATGCTCCCGCCCATGAATGTCATCAGTCAGCCGGCTCCTTCGTGCTTTCTGGCTGCCTTTGCTCTGCACCCCAGAAAGCCCTGAGTTGGCTTTGGTTTGCTTCGCTGCCTTCGGTTTGATGTTCCTCGTGTCTCTCTCCCCATCCCAGCTCATCCAACTGTCTCCCCCCTTTCTGTTCCTCTTCTGTTTGTGACACGTTATCTGTTCCATGTTGTATGGTTTCTTAACTGTGTGTGGTTTTTTTGAAGACTGACTTTCTAAAAATAGCCTCTCCTCCTTCCTCCTCTATTCCCACCTGGTCCCGCACCCCTACTGCATGGTTGAACTTCTGCTCTAAAGTTAACAAGGCTCAGTCTCTCACTAGGTCTGGGTGCCGGCCGGAGTGGACTATGCTTCCTCTAACCACTCTTTCCCACCATCTCTGTGACGGGGCTTGATTCCTCCTGTCCTAATACCGTAGTTCTGACCAAAACCCAAGCAGTTTTTAAAACCTCATGGATGCATATAACCTGAGCCCCCTCTTCCATTCTTCCCCCTCCTGCCCATGCTCATAACACCCAGCGACTGTGGATTCCAGCCGCCTGCTGTGCCCTAACCCCTCCCCCCACCCCGACTCCAAGTCCCCCTCCCACCCCCCAGCTCGGCTGCCAGGCCCCCTCCCCAGGGCGGTGCTTCTCACCCCTGTGCTTCCCTTGCAGATTCGCGTCGTGAAGGCGTTCCGTAGCTCTCTCTATGAAGGTCTAGAAAAGCCTGAGTCTCGAACCTCCATCCATAATTTCATGGCTCACCCCGAATTCCGGATCGAAGATTCCCAGCCCCACATCCCCCTCATCGACGACACCGACCTGGAAGAAGATGCCGCGCTCAAGCAGAACTCGAGCCCGCCTTCGTCGCTCAACAAGAACAACAGCGCCATCGACAGCGGGATCAACCTGACGACCGACACAAGCAAATCAGCTACCTCTTCAAGTCCAGGGAGCCCCATCCACAGCCTGGAGACGTCGCTTTAGCTGAGGACCCCGCCACCACCCACCCCCGGGCCCCACCCATCCAGGCACCCAGCTCACCCAAGCAGCAACGAGCAACAACAGGAAACCAAATACTGGCGAGAAAACCAACATTTCCACCCAACAGACCCTTTTTTCTGGCTGCGATGCTGTTTGAACTCTTTTTCACTCTGAGGCAAGGGGCGGGGTCTCCTTGGGGGGAGTGGGGGAAGGCTCACAGGAGTGAGCGATTTTCCCAGAACGAGCCCTTCCCGGCTCCCGCCCGCGAACATGGACCAGCCATGCACCCGCCAGGCCACCACGTCCCCTGCATGAATGTACTGTACACTTCCAGTCCTCCCCTTGTTTGGTTTGGGGGGAGGGAGGGGGTCGGGGAGGGTTTTTTGTTTGTTTTCTTAGGCGGGAACTGACAACAGACTCTTTTCTGAGACTATTTATCCAATCCACTGGTCTGTGAGTTTTTGAAATGCTTGCACAGCATGGTCTCAGTTGCATAGGTTAATTTAACAACTTTTTGAAACTGCAGAGCTTAACTCACCTAGTAAATTTGCACCAATGGAACCGAAGAACTTCATAGACACTCACAAGGTTATATCCATTTCTTTGTATCTATATCAACGTATACTTCTCCGAGACTGTATACGTCCATATAGATAGGTATATATATATATATACACACACAAGGATATATAAAGTTTTTTTGCCGGCATGTTGCCTTGTTTCCGCTTAAATTGCTCTATTTTAACTTATTTATGTCCTAAAACAAGAATGTAATTTGTTTACAGACCTGTAGATAACGTCTTTGGCTATTTGTACGGTTTAAGAACACTGGTGGCTGGTGGCTGGGATGCTAGAAAGACGGCTCAGCCCAACAGACACTTCCCTGGATTGCATCCTTGATGTTTTACAATAGCCATGCTCTGATTTTTGCCTGCTGTTTCCGTTCCATTATGTCACTACCGTGGGCGGCTCAGGCAGAAGCCAAACGCTACCGAGTGTCCATCCAGAGGGGGTTAACACCATGCTCGTGCTCTGTAGACGCAGGGAGAGGAGGAGAGAAGGCTTCCTAACAGCCGGCTCGGCCCGAGGATGACAGGGCCCGCCAAGCTCTGGTTGAAGACTTTTCTCTCGATGAAACTCGCTTGAGTTTACTAAGAGCATTTCAGAAAAAGGTTCTCTTTGGCACTGTCTGTACAGAGATGGAGGTAGTGTCGCAATATTATAAATGCTACTGTGTTGATTTTTTTTTTTTTTAGTAATTTAGAGGTTTATTTACTTATAAATTGCAGCGTCTGAGCTGTTGGCATACTGAATGAGGATCATTAAGGCCTGCTGCTTTTATTTTTATTTTCGAAGAAGAATAGCCTTTTTCTCTGCACTATTTAGATCCGAACGAACCTTATGATGTGTATATTGAGATGTATTCAGTGTGATTTTTAAACCAAATTGTCTTCCTGTAGTCGCAATATATACTGTAGCCTTCCGACAGCAAGTCTTGCTTTCCCAGACAGAAAGCCATTCTGAAACCCTACAGTATCACAGGTGAGAAAAGGTGGTTATTTTCGCCCCAAGACAATAACGGCACTAGGAACCCCACTTAACGAGAGCTTATTTAATTGTACGTCAGCCTCTTAACTGCTAAGCACTTTGTGGGTATCAGCTGTTTTCATAAAAGAACTTTTGTATTTAATACAAAGTTTGCTTTGAGACTTTTCAGCATACAATCTTTTTCCATAAACTTGTACAGTGCAAAAGACATTTTGAATACCATGATCGATGACGTCCCGTGCATCGAGGAAAACCAAACACTTTTTCACCTCGCTTGCAAAACCCCCATTCCTCACGCCGACCCTTCCCACAGTTGCTCTGTGTCTGCTCGGCCCTTCCCTTCTCCAGGCCCAGAGAATTCTTCCACACACAAGATGAGAGCCACTCGGGAAAAGAGCCATAGTCAGCTGGGAGGGCCTACGTCTGGGTGGCTGTGAAGAAAACCTGAGGGTTTGGGGTCCCAAGTCAGCCCATCCCACCTGGCAAAACCTTCCCGGAAGAGGACCTTCTGTGTGCAAGAGCCTCACCTGAATGTCGTGAAGGAATATCTCTGAATGTACCCAGCAGAGGAAACTGCATCCCCAAAGGGGTGACCAGCCCTCAGATACGCCTATTGGATTCCGACATAAACACCACCAGAAGCCAGCCCACTGCTCACCTGCCGAGAAAGCAAAGACCCGCACGTGGAAAACGTGGAGCAGCCCTGGATCACCGTGGTTTTTCGTAGTTTCTTTTCTCAAGGTTTTCCATCTCCCCACCTTCTTCGCTCCAGTCTTGTGTCCATGACCTCATCCCGCGACGCCAGGAAAGCTGCGCTTGCACAACCGTGCTCCTTGTTTTTCTGGAGCCAGGACACAGGGAAAACCAGGAGGGGTTTCTCTGAGGGGAGCCTCGCTTGGAGAACAGGGAGCAGCGGAAGTGACGGAGGACACCCGACATCAGCGTTGGGCTCTTCTTGTCAGGAATGATGGATGCTCACACACACACACACACACACACACACGCACGCACGCACGCACGCACACGCACACAGGAAATGATCGGTTTGTCCAAACTCACTGTAGTTCATACAGCTTGCACTCTGCGTCCTTTATCTAGCAGCATGGGGTACATTTGGCAGTTCACCCCATTAGGGGGTAGATAATTTATGACCATTCATCTGTTTTTATGAATTTTTTTATCTAGACAATAACTGTAAATAAAGAACTCACCGTCTCTGTTCATTTAATACTATGCAATGGTTATGCTTCAGTTGCTGACTCTTCTTACTCCTGCAGTGTGATTCTGAGCTGTCTGTGGTTTAAAAAAAAAAAAAAAAAAAGGAAAAAACCAAACTCGAACAGAACACAGTACATATATCTTCTGTAATGTATATATTTTTTTCCTAGTTTGGGACTGCACCATCCACGGAGCTGCTTTTCTGTCCTCTGGACGAGGGCTCCAGGAGAAGGTAGCAGATTCATGCTGAGGTCTAAGTTTAGCAACTCGTCTCCCCTGAACAGATAAGGGCGAAGGGCCCATTTAGTGGCCCCTGACGCTGGAGAATCATCCACTTTTGGAGGTGGGCGAGGGAGGAAGTGTGTCCTCCCTGCAGCTGAGGCAGTGCTCTCCCTAACCCAGAAGCAGCCTCGATGGCTCCCACCAACCCCTCACCACGGCCCCTGCCCTCCTTTGTCCCAACTGGAACACAGAGCACTCTCTGCTTTTGAGACCAGACCAGTGGCAATGACGGTCCCCGGCCAAGGGCTCTGGACCCGTCTCAGCCTGGGTATTCTGCCGCCTGAGCAACCACTCTTTTCCCAACCATGTTGAAATGCCCCCTGCGCCACATACTGATGGCTTTTATAGATTCGGGTCTATTTCTGGAATTTCTCTTCTGTCCCCTTATCCGGGTGTCTCATCTGGCACCAGCCATACGGTTTTAATTACTGTGGCTTTATACGTTTTATCATGTGATAGGATAAATACCCTTCTCCCTCTCTCTCTCTCTCTCTTTTTTTAAACAGAATTTGCGGGTTATTGTCTCACAGCTGTTCTTTCAAGTAAACTTTAAAATGTTGCCAAGTCCTCTCCCAGCCCTTGCCATTCCCCCACCCCAAACGCTAGGCCCTGTCATTCGATGCGCAAACATCTTCCTGCCATTGTAAGCACTGTTCACTCAGGGTCGCTAAATAGAGCGTCTCATCAGGAGAAACACAAAGAGTGTCCTAAATCTTAGGGGGAGGCTGGATGTTCCCCCCGACAACATCTTGCCTATACCCGAAAAGCAAGGGCATCAACAGGAGAGGCCACCATGTCCCCTCCCAAGCTCAGTTTGGGACCCAAAGTCACCCACCTTGGGTGTGCTGGAGTCGCCCCTCCACCTTCCCCAGTCCAGAAGAGAAAGAAGGCTCTCTCCCAGACCTGGAGCTACCTGAATGTGTGGCCCGGTTGCTTATATTTCTAATTCTCCTCATGGAGAAACATTTATTCCCATCTCCTTCTCCTGAACTGCTTTTATTTTGGGGGGCTGGGGAGGGAGTTCACTTCTTGTTCTTTATGCCAAGTTTTTTCAGTGGTTGCATGATAGGTCCTTTGGGATACAGCCATTTCTTTCCTGGACCTTCACCCCACCCTGGCCCCCTGCCCACTCTTGATCCACTTACAGGAGGCTGTCAGCCAGGTGCACTGTGACGTGCCTCCCACCCAAAACTCTGTCCATAGTGTCCGAGATCCCATCAGAAGATGGGAGGGGTGCATTTCTTGAACACTTCGGGTCTTCCAGACCCAAGGCCTAAATCAAACAACAGCAGAAAATCCCCAGGTCCTTTCCAAGTTCCAAAGCAAGTTCTCCTGATTGTGATGTAGAGATCCTACTCACCCAAGTAGAGAGAAGGGGCTCCCAAGCCCCGGGCATCAGCCATCACCCCCTCCAGCAAACACAAGACATTTGAGGCCGCTCTGGGACCTTCTCAGCCCCCGAAGTCTGTTTTGTAATGCCTGTGGTGCTCTCCCTCCGGACCTTTCCTCTCGGGGGTCGCCACAATTTGCTAACTCTTGTGTGCACATATTTTATAACAGAGTAGCGAGGAAATGGTGCCGTTCCAGCTTCCACGAGCTGCCCGGGCTCTGGGGGGGGCTCTGGGGCAATGGGGGCTGGGAAGTGACTGTGCTCTTATTGTACACTCTTTATTTTCTCTGTATCTCTGGCTTGTGCTCTTTGTAACTAATGGGATTTGTCTGCCTTTTCAACACTATACTGAGCAATAACAATAAATGCACACGTGGAAACGCAGACACGGTACACATCACAAGGCCTTTTTCCGCAGGGTCCTCGCCCTCTGTGGATCTGACTCGGGAAAACTGAGTCTCTGGGAGGGAAAGGCGCTTTGCCCCAGGGTGCATGGCTCAGTGGGCGTCTGTCTCCTTCCACCAGGTCAACCTTTTCAAACATCCACCATTTGAGGGAGAGAAGTTGAACCTGCCATAAGTCATTGACCTTTCGTGAGAAACAGCGAACAGTCCCAAAAAGAAAGACTTGGGGCGGGGGAGGAAGAAAGACTCAGGAGGAGGAGGAGGAGGAAGAGATTTGGGGACAGAGGGTCTGGGAGGTAGGGGCACAAATGGGGGAAAGATAAGAAGGGCCTGATTTGGGGTCCAGAAGCAACTGGAGGGAGGTGATGGGAGCTATGGACAAAGGATGTAGGTGGGATCCCTTACTGGGGAGGGGGAGGCAGAGGGGAGCCTGGCACCCTAAGAATCTGAACTTGGCAAACCACTGCTGAGCAATAGCAGAAAACAAGAATGTGCCCAGCCCAAGAGATAGTGTCAATGTTGGTTCAAAGCTTGAGGGTTGCACATGTGCACCTCGCCCCACCAACACACACACACCCCCACACACACGCACGCACGCACGCTAAAGGCCAGCCCTTCTGAGGGAGAACTGACCTCCAGACCAAGCACGATGAGCCCATCCAGCTTCCAAACAGTTTCACATCCCAGAGAGCATTTACTCCCAACATCAACCTTCGGCATAGGTATTATAATTCCCACTTAGCAGACGAGAAGACTTAGCTCAGGAGAGGTGAAGGGTACGCCCACCTAGAAAGGAGAAGATACACGAGTGATCCTAGCGGTCGCCATGCCAGAACTGGCACTCGAAACTTCTGTATTACAGTCCCACCAGCAAATACCTTAATGAAGAAGATACAATTGCATCGTCTCTCCCAAATCCGGTCTCTCCAACTTCAATGCCTACTCGGGGGGAATCCTTTAACAACTATATTATTTGTATTATATCAAAAATATCATTGTCCCCATTTTCCACTCGAGAAAAGCAAGGCTCAGAGAGAGGTAACGCACCCAGAGAATCAGGGTGCAGCTACAGATTAAAGGCCAGGGCTTGGCCCTTGAAGAACAGGACACCCAAGCACCCTGGCCCCTTTGAGCCCCTGCTCCACTTTAAGCGCCACCGCCAACATCCCCGCAATATTCTCCCATTAGGGGGAAATAATCTTGAATCTCGGGTGGGGGTGGAAGGGTGGGCTACCGCCTGGACGTCCAGCACTTAACTCTTGAACGCCCCACAACCTTGGTCCCCGCTCCGAAGTTCCCTGACGCTCTAGGTCCGTCACGCTCTCTGAGCCCTAACATCTTCCCTCCAGTAGTGACCATCACCATCTAGAACTCTTCCGTCTAGTGTCAAGACAGAAACTGAGGGATTGTGACTTAAACAAGGGGTGCCTAGACTCTACCCTACGTCACTGGACTCATTAAGTCCTGGGCTGCCAGACCACGTGCGGCTGAGGGGAGCTTCCGGGCTCCGTCCAGCAGTACTGCATTCTCATTGTGCTTGGAGGAAGCCCGGGACCTAGGGGTTGGGGACACCGGGGTTTAGGTTCTGGGTGCTAGCTTCAAGAGCCTAGCTGACATCCCCCCGGCCTGGGGTATCCACCTGACAGACCAGACTCACAGGATCCCAGGACTGTGGGGGAGGGGCAGTTCAGAGGCGTTGGCTCGCTCCCACGGCTTGGAAAAGGCAGGGTGAGAGGGCTCAGCCTCTGGGAACTGGCATTCCCTGCCCTTCTCTGCCTCTGATCCCAACTTTGGGTCCTCAGGAGGAACGAACAAGAAAGCACTAGGACCAGTCTACCCACCGCCCTAAAAATGACTCATCCTACAGGGTTCACCCTAAGGCCGGTTGCACCCACACCCGCAGGGAGGGAGGTGAAGCTGTGGTTATGAATCCTTCCTTTCGTGTACGGATCCCAGCAAAAGGGAAGGGCGCTTCCGGAGAGAAGACCAGCTACAGCTACGGATTCCATAAGCCCCGGGTAGGAGCCTGGCCTCGGAAGCGAGAGCCCCACCCCCTTTGGTCTCGACGCTTTGCACGCAGAAGGGGCGGGACCTTCGGTGGGCGGGGCACCACCCGGGAAAGGCACGGACCTTTCGTGCGAGCGGAGCGTGTTGCTACCCGGAGGCTCTGGCGCCGCGGTCCGATCGCCGGCCAGCCCGGCGCCGGAAGTGAGCTGTTCGGGGGCGCCGCCGGGAGCTGCCACGTCCGAGACCGAGAGCTGCCCACCGTCGCAGCCATGGTGAGTGTGGGGTCCGGGGACGCGGCCCTCCCGTCTTCCACGACTGTGCGGACGTTCAAGCCCCAGACCGGGGCCCCTCAGCTCCCCCTCCCCGCTTCGAGGTTTGCGAGGCTCTGGTCTTGTCCCTCGGAACCTGTCGGAGGGGGAGGCCAGAGGGAGGCCTTAGAACCTCTTAGAACTCTGCGGACCGCCTTGCTGCCGCGTCTCTTGCTTTTTTTGTTTTCCTCCTCTCCCTCTTCCCCCAGCAATTGAAAACAAAACCCAGAACACCGTAGGTGCTACTGTATATCCCGAACCCTTAGCAAGTTCCAAGCGTTGTCCATGATCTCCGCCTGCTAACAGCCCTGCAGAATAGGTGCTGTTATTATTGACACGTTACACGTGAGGGAGCTTGTGGTTCGGAGAGGTGAAGCCCCTTACACAGCTGCTAAGTGGCAGAGCTGAGATTCGAACCCTCTTAGCCAGTCCTTTCCACCACCGATCACCTCTCCTTGCAGAGATGTATGGGGAACAGTTGCTCGGCGTAGGGCCCGCAGGTATGATGGGCACTTCCAAGAAACTCATGTGAGGATGAGCCTTCAAATGACCCTCCGGGGTTGGGGCTCAGTTGTTTAAATCTCTGGGATCCAGTGTACAGTCGTTCCACATTTATTCTTTGAGTGAATGACTGAATGGTAACTAATGAATGAAATCATGTCGCTGGAGCCAGACCGGGGGGGGGGGTTGGAGGGGGGAGATTCAGAGTAAACGAGTGCTCTCAGGAAATTTGGGTGTGCCTGGGTTTTTTGAGGAAACCTGGATGAACCAGAAGTGAGGACACTGGGTTTAGTTCTTGCTCTGCAGGGTTTGAAATTACCCGTCTCTTTTGGCCCCTGATTGTTCAGCCGCTGAGTAGAATCTCTCACGCTCTGATATTCGGCGCTCTATAAATGAAATTTTAACTCTCCAGCCGATTCTGAAGGACTGAATTGTTTTAAGGGCTGTCTCTTACTACTTAACAAGGACCAGACAACGTGAGGTGCTCGGGAGGAAGGACTTTTTTGGAAAAGAGCTTGAAAAGAAAAGAGAGAACGCTTGTTAAGAAGTGCGGTTCCCACCAGTCCTGGCTGGTGGATGAGGATGGTTAAAAATTAATGCTGGTTTTCCCTAAGGCCCTTTGGTGACCTAGGGCAAAACTAACCAGTACACTGTGTTCCTGACTTTGCTTAGCCCTCAGCCACTGATTTAGGGAAGTCAGGGTAACAACTACTTTATATTGTAGATAGGCAGGCTGGTGGAGTGGAGAGCTTTGCGAGCTGGGAATTAACAGGTGGGGCTCTTTTTCCAGCCCTCCCCCCCCCCCCCGCCCCTTTAACGAGCTCTTTGACTTTGGCTAGTGCTCCCTCTTGTGGGTTTCTTCGTCGTCTTAGTTATCAGGTGGCTCCAATTCATTCTGCCCTTTGTCCTTCCCGGGGCATCTGTGAGAGTACTTTGTAACCTAGACGGCTTGGCAGGAGGAAGAGACTCTTTGTCTTCGGTACTTGCCTTTGTAGACCTTGGAGGTCTGCTTGTTAGGGAGTCTAGAATCTGATGAAAAAAACGGTGCTTCCTTGCGATGTACTGCTTCCTTTCGAACTGCTTTGCAACTGCCCTCTTCCAGTGTCCACCTTTCCGAAAATTCAAGTCAGACTTTATACCTGCAGGGCTGTACCAGAAAAAAATGAAATGGGAGAGGTGATAAGAAATACCAGTTTCAGGTGCCCCGGCAGCTGAAGTTGGTGAAGCATCCAACTCTTGGTTGCCGCTCAGAGTCAGGATCTCACAGTCATAAGATCGAGCCCCAAGTCAGGCTGCAGTCTGGGCTTGGAGCCTGTTTGGGATATTCTCTCTCTCTCTCTCTCTCTCTCTCTCTCTCTCTCTCTCTCCCCTCCTCCTCTCCCTCTCCCTCCCCCTCTCTCCCTCCCTCCCCCTCTCCTCCTCCCTCCCCTTCTGTCCTCCTCCGTTTTCTCACTTGCTATCTCTTTCTCTCTCAAAAAAAAAAAAAAGAGAAGAAATACAATTCCAAACTGAGACCTCCCTTCCAGCCCTTTTCTGTCCCAAGAATTTAAAGGGAATAGTGATTGAGCAAAGTAAAGCAGTCTGGTTTTGTTAATTTACTTATTCATTGTGCAAGCAGTCACTGAGTTCCTTTCGGTTGCAAAGCACTGTGCTTGGGTGATTTAAAAGATTCAGAACTGTGGATGACACAGACCCTGGTGTTCATTTTGTGTTGAGAGAAGAAACAGTGCAAAGTGGGGGCACCTGGGCGGCTCAGTCAGTTAAGCATCTGACTTCGACTCAGGTCATGATCTCACGGTTCGTGGGTTCAAGCCCCGCATCAGGCTCTGTGCTGACAGCTGGGAGCCTGGAGCCTGCTTCGGATTCTGTGTCTCCCTCTCTCTCTGCCCCCCCCCCCAGGCTTCTGTGCTTGCACATGAATGCACGTGCTCTCTCTCAAAAATAAATAAAAAATTTTAACACAGTGTAAAGTGCTGTAGACATTAAGTGCTTAAGATATTCAGAGGAGTCCAGCAGGTTGGGGAATTTGGGAATCTTCAAGAAGAGGGGCATGATCTGAGCTGGACCTCAAAGAGTGCATAGGAGGGTGATGACCATGGCCGCTGGGTTCCAGCCCTATAAGCTGCGAGGCCCTGGATCCCAGTGAGTGACAGACTAGGATTGGTCACAGATGGTGGGGCAGGGGGCAACTTCAGGAGAAACTTGAACCAGCTCTCCAAGTCTTAGGTGTTAACCCTGTTACGTAAAAAACTGCCTGTAATGTCAGAAGCTGTGTCATCCAGGAAGGGAACGACAGAGCTCCCCCAGGGTGCCTCTTTACCCTCAAAAGTAGCCACGACTGGTTGCCATCCCCGCCCCCGCCTTTGCTCATGGTATTCCCTGTGCTTGGACTTTACTTACCCCTGTGCCACCGGGCAAGTTTCTCCTCCTCCGAGCCCCAGTTCGTGTCTGCCAGCACCAGCAGCCCAGGATGTTACCGTGCACATAAACCACTGTTAAAGTACTTCTCCTTCCATGTCAGGGTTAATTATGTACAGTATTTTTAGGGGGAAGAAATACTTCTTTGCTTTTTTTTTTTTTTTTTAATTTTGAGAGGGAGAGAGCATGCATACAAACAAGGGTGGGGTAGGGAGAGAGTCCTAGGCAGCTGCACACTGTCAGCACAGAGCCTGATGGGGGGGCTCCGGCTTACTGTCAGGTCATGACCTGAGCCGAAGTCAAGAGTCAGACACTTAACCAACTGAGCCATCCAGGTGCCCCCAGAAATACTTGTTATTCATGTCTGTATCTCCATTCCCTGGCAAAAAGACATGCTTAACGTAAGTGTTTAATGAACGAGTGAACAAATGCAGGCAAGAACTTTAGAAACGACTGATAGGCTTAATTTGCATTCTAACTGCCATCTGTTCGTTTACCAGCTATATGTTTGGTTCTAGGTATCGGTCATTAACACTGTGGACACGTCCCATGAGGACATGATTGTAAGTATTCGGTTAGCCTTCCCTCACTGGCTGCACGGGTGTGCATTTCGGGGCAGGAGAGCATTTCTGTCCATCGTTCATAAATCCAGTGTGGCTTTGCACCCTTTAGCCAGGCCGTAGCCTCGGGGTGTGATCATTCTCCCAGCTGTGGCTGTGCCTGCCGCATTAGCAGGACTCTGGCACTCTGGTCACTCTGGCGGGAGGAAGCTGGGCATGGTTTAGAGCCCACAGCCCTCGGTCCTCAGGCCAGCACAGTCACCTGCTCTGAGATGGAGGCTGGTGTGAAGGTCTGACAATGGTTTTCCCACCTGCCTTCCTCCTGCTGCCACTTCCTAGCCCCATAGCAAAGGGGGCTGAAAGAAGAGAGCACAGGAAGGTTACTCGGTACAAAGGCAGAGAGCAGGCACCGCAAAAGCCCGAAGCAGCTGATGTAGGACTGCCACCGACAGCAGGCCAGGCAAAGCCCTTCGAACCAGAAGTCACTAGCTCAGGGCGTTTCCTGAGAGGCAGACCTTCAGAATGAGGGACCAGGGCTGAGTGTCCGGGACAGCGCGGTGGGGCGGGGCTCAGTGTCCGGGACAGCGCGGTGGGGCGGGGCTCAGTGTCCGGGACAGCGCGGTGGGGCAGGGCTCAGTGTCCGGGACAGCGCGGTGGGGCGGGGCTCAGTGTCCGGGACAGCGCGGTGGGAGAAGGTCCGGAGATTAAAGTCTCGCAGCGAAGATGCAGAGTCTGCGTCATGCGGGGCCACCCTCCCAGGGCTCCTGCCCTCACAGCCTCACCAGCGGTTGCTTTCGGGCTTCTGAGAAGCTGCCCGGGTTCACGTGGTGCATATGGTTTTTGGACTCGGTTGTGTGCTGGTCTGGCTGTAAGACCACACCTCCTTAGAAACTGCGTGGTATGTGGGTAAGAAAATCCTGAGACTCCCGCCAGTCCCTTTTCTGGGCGCTGATTTCCCCACAAGTAAAATGGGGACAGTAATGGCTAAGCTAACCTACTTGTGTGGATTAGGTTTGAGAAGCCGATGAGGCAAAGTAGTAATGGCAACAACTCTTAAAGCAGATGCCACCAGTAGCCCCGTTTAAAGAGAAGGAAACAGGTTTAAGGAGATTATGTCATTTTTCTAAGGTTGCACGGCAGGTAAGGTAAAAAGATAGGCTTTAAGCCCTGTAGGTACTGTGCCCTGCTTCCTGTTGAGCATGTGATGGCGCTCTGCAGAAGTGCCCAGAAATCTGTCCTAACGCTTGCATTGCCTGCCTTCCAAGAAGTCATGACCTAGAAGAGTGGAGGGGGTTGGCTTCCAGAGAAGAATCGGCACGTGTTTCTCAGGTAGAGACATGAGGAAAGAACGTTGAAGCAGACAGAATGATTGCTTCTGTTGAAAGAGTGTGAGTGCTCCTGAACACAGCAAGAGTGGCAGCTGGTAGTTCCTGAAACCCCCAAGATGAGACAGCTGAAGAAGGTACCATCTTCGGAATAGACAGCGAACAGGAAGGACCAGGATGCAATGGGAGAGCAGGCGTTGTGGCTCAGGGGAACCGGGTAGACCAGAGCTGTGGGCAGGGACCAGCCCTAGGTCTGGATGAGCAGTTAGCATCCAGAAGGTCCGTTCATCAGTGGTGGGGCCGGTGACATTAAAGGCGTTGGTGAAGAGTCTGGGGTACTGGGCATACTACTAGGGGAAAGGTCTAGTACTAATGCAGGAACAGAGGTCCGCCAAGAATCTAAGGTCATGGGTGGAGAAAGGAGCCCAAATCTCTGAGTAGAACCTTGTGTCCAGGCCCGGTTTGAGTTACTGGGGACCTCACTGGGGTCTGCAGGCCATCAGAGGCTGCTCCTCTGGACCAGCATTGGCCCTGGGCTCTGGGGCCGAGCTGAACGCGCAGGTCTCTTGCCAGTAGCCGGCAGGGCCTCAGAACGTGGTGCGGCGTGAAGAAGGAAGAAGAGGGAGGCTAGCCAGTTGGCATTCTGTCTCCCCTACCCACCCTACAGAATAGGCTTGGAAAGGACTTCCCATATTTGCGAAGGGTCTGAAAGCAGCCAGGTGTGGCTTTCCTTGTCCCTTCAGAAAGACCGTGCCCCTCAGGGAAATGGCAGTGTAGGGACACTAGCTTGTTGCCTGACAGTGGTGCTGCTTTGAGGTTAATTTCAGGTAAATTCTGGGGTAGACTGTGACGACCCCACCCCCGGCCGCGGGCTTGCTGAGCTCTCCTCCCTTTGCAGCACGATGCCCAGATGGACTACTACGGCACCCGCCTGGCCACCTGCTCGTCAGACAGGTCTGTCAAGATCTTCGATGTGCGAAATGGGGGACAGATCCTCATCGCCGACCTCAGGGGGTGAGTGCAGCCCCACCGGGCGGGGTCTCACAGGACGGTGGGACTGCTCGAGAATGGCAGGGAGAGCCAGGAACCCGGGCCAGAGGAGCCCGTGGGGCAGTCAGCAGAGAGAACACCAGGCTCCCAGCCAGGTGACTGCCCTCAGTGGACATCCCGGCCGAGGGACCCAGGGATACATCCCAGCGTTGCCACCCACATACTCACTAGCAGACCCTGGGCAAAGGCCAGTCTGCCTCTCGGGGCCTTCACCTGCTCACCCTCAAAACTGCCGATGCTGCCTCCTCCTAGGCAGAGCCTGCTCACCACAGGCCTGCAGTAGCTACTGCTCCTTTTAAAAGTGGGAAATGACCTTTTTGTTGTTGTTGTTTGGCCAACATGATCTAAGGTGGCACTCAGAGGCAGTAATGCAAGGATGACGTTGATGTAAGAATGCATTAGTAATGATAGAAATCCCGTAGATGTGCCTGTTCGCCCATGGCACATACTCAGTAACGTTTACAGATGCTCGATTTATCCTCTCCCTGCTGAGATTCTTGAGATGCTGGCTGGTCCTTATGCCCATGTTTCTACTGCTTTCCCTCATTCCACTGCCTTTCAAATAAATGGGAGTTCCTAACCTGGATTCCACGGGTCTCCGAGGGTTCTGTGGATGGCATTCAAGGGTTGGTGAACTGGGGCTGAGGAAGAAAATCACATCTTTATATTCAGTGCCTCAGATATTTAGCATTTCAGAGCCCCTGTAACCTGGTTTCCAGTACAAGACACACGTTTTCCTGTCACATTAGTCGTAGCTGACTCAGGGTAGCACTTACACTCATTGCTGCTTTCAAATGAGAGTGGTATCAGACCTGCCACTAGAGGTTGTTAGTTAATGTGCTGACCGAGAAGTGCACATATCACTGTATTGTAGATGCTTCTGTAACATGGCACTAACTGCGTTTCAGTATGATTGGGTTTCCTTTATAATCCTAGTTTGATGTATTGTGTCAGTTATTCTGAGAAGGGATCGTGGCCTTCCCCAAAGTGCACAGGAGAAATTAAGAGCCCCTGATAAATAGGGGCTCATTACACGTTTGTTAACTGAATTAAAGAAGGCATAACTGGGGCACCTGGGTGGCTCAGTCGGTTGTGCATCTGACTTCGGCTCAGGTCATGATCTCCCGGTTCATGAGTTTGAGCCCTGCGTTGGGCTCTGTGCTGACAGGTGGGAGTCTGGAGCCTGCTTTAGATTCTGTGTCTCCCTCTCTCTCTGCTCCTCTTCCACTCATGCCCTGTCTCTCTCAAAAATAAATGAACATTAAAAAGAAAAAGGGGTTTTTAAAAAAAGCGTAACTAAGTAGCCATTTGGGGAGATGGGGGATGGACCTAGAAATTCCCCTCTTCCTCAGTTGCAAAAATTGAGTGACCGAGGAGTCACATGCTACTTTCCCTGTGCAGCAGCAGCCGTGGCTTCGCAGAGAGCTGCCTGACTACCGGCACTAACAGAAGCAGTCACATCTGCTGTCACTCAGTCCTTTCTGCCCGGTTTTCCTTATGTTCCAAAGGTGTACAATATCACAGGAATGGAAAGTTCACACACCCCTTCTTTTCTTGCATCAGTTAAAACGATGCTAGTCGTAGGACATTTGAGTTTCAGAAGAGTTTCCTTGGCAGCCCCTTTGTGGGGACTGGGAATGGTCCCAGCCAGAGGAAGGAGGACACTTGGAGTGGGGTAGAGGAGTGAACGAGGAACAGCAGTATCAGCTAACAGGCATGAGTGGTTTTTTCTCTCCTTGTGCCCAGCACTGTGCCAAGCTTTAGATGTGAGTTATCACAAGTATTTCCCCCTCAAGAGCACGCCATGAAAGAAGCCTTGCTCATATCTCCATTAGGAGACTAAGCCACAGAAAGGACATGGCCCTTGCCTAAAGTCCAGCAGCTGGTGAATGGGGAGTGGGTGTGAAAGAGCTGGACCATCACCTCTGCCGGGCCGCTTCTTCGTGCTGGCTGCCCACCCTTCTTCCCCACACCTAGAGATGGCCCAGTACAGGGCCAAGCCCTGGGTATGTGCTCCAATAGTACTTAACCAGGTGAATGCATAAAGATCAGAAGAGCAGAGAAGAGACATGCCCTTGAACAAATTAAAAGAATAGTGAAAAATAGGAAGCACATACTGCCTGCTCAGGCAGACTTGACCATCCGGAAGGATGAGTAGTGGTTCACGCCTGAAGTACTTGCTGAGCCCTCATGGGTGCAGACCCTGGACTGGTCAGTGCGCAAGTGAATAGATGGAGAGGCTTCCCCTGGTGCTGGCAGGTGCATGTGGCGCCAGCTGCAGTGTGGGACGAGGAAGGGGGCTTCTGCCGTAGGGACGGGGGGGCTGGCTTAGAGCCCTGCCTTGCTTTCAGAGCCTCTGTGACCTCTTTCACATCCCAACAAAGGTCCCTTTGGGCGGTGACTTCCTGTAGCTCTCCCTTAGGAAATTCTTAGGCGGCCCTGTCCTAAGATGCTAGAGCTGCCTACCAAGGAAGCCATTCGGTTGGGTCCAAGGTAGTGACCGGCAGAGCCCCCCAGGTTCCCGTGGCCCGTGTGAGCAGCCTCTGGTCCTCTCCCCCTGCAGTCACGAGGGTCCTGTGTGGCAAGTGGCCTGGGCCCACCCCATGTATGGCAACATCCTGGCATCCTGCTCCTACGACCGGAAAGTCATTATCTGGAAAGAGGAGAATGGCACCTGGGAGAAGACACACGAGCACACAGGACACGACTCCTCAGGTACAGGGAGCGCGGTGGGGGCAGGTGGGCGGGGCCTTGCGCGCGAAGGGCCTGGGTCTGGCTGAGGCTCACGGGCGCCTTTCCCCTCATGATGCTCCTCATTTGTCCCTTAGATTTGGTCGGCTTCTCTGCTGTCTGTCCACAGCAGAGGTAAGGCCCTAAGACCTAAAGCCAGTCCAAAGCAAATTAAGAAAGGAGAAAAAAGGAACATGGTGCTTTTTTTTTTTTATTCATTTTAAGTATTGGCCTTTATGCTCAGATTATTGTCCAACCTTTTTCTCCTAGTTTTATTTTTTTTAATTAATGTACAGTTTTGTATTGGTTTCGGGTATGTTATAATGATTCAGTACCTCTATCCGTTACTCTGTGCTCATCACAATAAGTACACCCTTAATCCCCTTTATCTATTTCACCCCATCCTACTTTTTGTAAAGGTAGACTATCGTTTATGAAGTTATGATATTCGTAGGTGATGGGTTTTTTTAAATCTTCTTAATTGACAAAAGCGAAGCTTCCTCCTGGGAAATCAAAGCCTGCTAACGGTGCCTCCCTCCCGCAGTAAACTCTGTGTGCTGGGCTCCCCACGACTACGGCCTAATCCTGGCCTGCGGGAGCTCGGATGGGGCCATCTCCCTGCTGACGTACACCGGAGAGGGCCAGTGGGAAGTGAAGAAGATCAACAACGCTCACACCGTAAGTCCAGAGCCAGCCTGCGTGCGTGTGTGTCCTGGCGCCTCCCTAGAGACTGGCAGGAGTCGTGCGGCTGCTCTGCGGGGGCTTGGGCAGGGCTGGTGCCCGGACACGTTCAGTGGGGCAGCTTCAAACCACTTTGCTCTGGAGCCAGACGGAGGCTGCATCCAGGGAGGCCGGGCTCATTCAGCCCAGAGCAGGGTTTGGCATAGCTGCCTTCCTGCAAGCTCCCAAGTCAGGGAGGGCCAGGGACTGGCCAGGTGGCAGCGGGTTAACATACTTCAGCGGGTTAACATGCCTCAAGTTAACATGCTTGCACTGGGCATCGGGACCCCCTAGCACTGAGCGGTGTTGTAAAGAGCATCCTACGAATTCATTTCCTTGCATTTCCAGTCATTGGATATTATGGTTACAATAGAAAGCACTGTGGATGGTGGAGGAATGTCTCACATGTTTGAGCCCCTACTGTGTGTCATGTAATCCTCACAAACGTTTGTCAATGAAAGAGGAAACTATCAAATTAACAGATTTGCAAAGTAAGCAGTGCTGTTCCCGTTTTATGTTGGGACAGATAAGGCTTAGAGAAGGTCCTGTGCCGCCGTTAGAGCCCAGAATCGGTGTGCCTTCTCACTGTAGAACAGTTCCAGCTTCGGTGGGCCCAGATCCTTCTGCAGTCTGCCCAGATAGAAACTTGGTAGCCCCCAGGCTGCCTCTCAAGGTTAAGAGATCCACAGCCTGCTCAGCCCTCAGGGTCCAGGAGCCTGGCTCAGGTCCTTATTTGAGGTGCTCAGATTCCTGGCTGCTGGCCAGCTTGCGGAAGTGAATAGGGGGAGAGGCTTCTGGAAGCTGGTGGGGATGCATCATAGCTTTTCAGCCTTTCCTTATCCCTCCGTAAAAACCAGCAGAGCAACTAGGTAGTGCAACTAAACACTCAGTAACAACCTTTGCAGCAGAAGTAGGTAACCAGGTATTTCCACAAACTCCAAATTAGAGGCAGAGAGGAACCAGCCAGCTGCACCGAAGGCTGCCTGGAGTTGGTGTCTGAGCAAGAGGCTGGAGGAAGCGGAGACACGGTGGCTGCCGGGTGCTGCCCGGAAGACGTAGCTGCCAGTGCAGGAGCAGCCCCTGAGACGGAACACGTTTTGCATTTTCTCTTGTTTTTAACTTTTTAAAAATTAATATACAATTTACTTATAAAATTCACCCTTTTTAAAAATATGCAATTCTATAGTTTTTAGTATGTTCATAAAGTTGTATGATTATCACTGCTGATTTTCAGAACTTTTTCATCACCCCAGAAAGAAGCCGCCTCAGCAGTTGCCCTCCACCCTACCCCCAACCTAGGCAATCACTGATTGACTTTCTGTGATGGATTTGCCTATTCAGGACCTGTCCTACGAACGGAATCCTGTAATCTGGGCACACCTCAGGGCCTCTGGGTTTGGTTCCAGACCACTGCAGTAAAGAGACTCAAAGGAATTTTTTGGTTTCCCAGTGCATATCAGTTGTATTTACACTGTCCTCTAGTGTATTAAGTAAGCAGTAGTAGCAGTGGGTCTAAAAAACAGAGTATGTGCCTTCATTAAAATTTATTGCTGAAAAATGCTGAGCATCAGCTGAGTAGTTGAGCTGTCATGTTTTGTTTTCATTTGGGTTTTTTGCTGGTGAAGGGTCTTGCCTCAGTGTTGACGGCTGCTGACGGACCAGGATGGTGCTTGCTGAAGGCTGGGGTGGTGGGGCAGTTGCTTAACAGGAGACAGGATTGAAGTTTCCCGCATCTGCTGATTCTTCCTTTCACAATTTCTCCGTAACATGCGATGCTATTTAATAGCGTTTTACCCACAGCAGCCGTGGCACTTACCCACTCAAATTTGGGGTCCATCCTCTCCCACCCTACTGCTGCCCTATCAGCTAAATTTGCATAATATTCTAAATTCTTGGTTGTCGTTTCAACAGTCTTCATAGCACCTCCCGCAGGAGTACCTTCCATCTCAGGAACCACCCTCTTTGTCATCCATAAGACATAACTCCTCGTGCATTCAAGTTCAATCATGCGATTCCAGCAGTTCAGTCTCTTCAGGCTCCGCTTCTATTTCCAACACATCTTCAGTTATTCCTTCCACGCTCTTGTTCGTGTTCATATTTTGATTTCTTCCCATGAATCACAGATGCTCTTAATGGCCACCAGAATGGTGAATCCTTTCCAGAAAGTTTTCAGTTTACTTTGCCCAGATCCATCAGAGGAATCACCATGGCACCTACAGCCTTACAAAATATATTTCTTAAATAATAAGTCTTCAGAGTCGAAATTACTCCTTACTCCATATGGAAGTTGCTGCATGGCTGTTGTGTTAGCAGCATGTAGAAGTAAATGGCCTTTTTTCTTAAGCCTTATGAGCCCAGCTCTGCTCGCTTCACGCTTGGCTGCTGGCGGCCTCCTCACCTCTCAGCCTTCACAGAATTGAAGAGAGTCAGAGCCTTGCTCTCAGTTAGGCTTTCGTTTAAGGAAATGCTGTGGCTGCTGGCGTGATCTTCTCTCCAGGCTCCTGAAACCTTCTCCTTGTCAGTGGTGAGGTGGTTTCACTTTCTTACCGTTGGTATGTTCGCTGGAGTGGCACCTTTTGTTTCCTTCCCGAGCTTTTCCTTTGCACTCAGTTCTCGGCTATTCGGAGCAAGAGGCCTAGCTTTTTTAGTCCTTCTCAACTTCTGACGTGCCTTCCTCAGTGAGCTGAGTTATTTCCAGCTTTTGGTTTAAAGTGAGAGATGTGTGAGTCCTCCTTTCACCTGCACAGTCAGTGGCCGTTGTAAGGTTATTAATTGGCCTAATTTCAATATCTTTGTGTCTCATAGTGAGACCCAAGGAGAGGGCAGGACCTGGTGGAAGAGCCAGTTAGTGGAGCAGTCAGAACACACACAACATTTATCAATTAAGCTTGTCATTTTATATGGGTGTAATTCATGGCGCCCCAAAACAATGGCAATAGTAACAACAAAGATTGCTGATCACAAATCACCATAACAGAGTAATGAAAAAGCTTGAAATATTGTGAGAGTTACCAAAATGTGACAGACACACAAAGTGAGCAAATGCTGTTGGAACAATGGCACCAGTAGACTTTCTTGACACAGGGTAGCCACACACCTTCAATTTGTAAAAAACACAGCGTAACTGCGAAGCACAGTAAAGTGAAGCACAGTTGAATTGCTGGCGTCTTTCATTTGACATGTTTTCAGGGTTCATATTATAGTATGTGTCAGTGCTTTACACCTTTTTATGGCTGATGTTCCATCGTGTGAATTTACGTATCTCGTTTAGCCGTTAATTGACATCCGCAGCTATTAGGAATAATGCTGCTATGAACGTTCATGTATAAGATTTTTATGAGCACATGTTTTCAGTTTTCTTGGGTTTATACCTGGAAGCAGAATTACTAAGTAAGATGGAAAGTCTCTGTTTAACTTTTGGTGGTGCCCAGTTTTCCAAGTTAACTATACCATTTTACATGGCTTCCAGCAATGTACGAGGGTTTGGTTTCTCCACATCCTTGCCAACTCTTATTGTCGTCTTTTCCTAGTTACAGCCATCCAAGCGAGTGTGAAGTGGTACCTCATTGTGACCTCCGTTTGCATGTGTCTAGTGACGGATGTGGGTGGGCACGTTTGCGTGCTTACCGGCCGTCGGTATTCTCTTTGGAGGACTGACTGGGAGGGGTTAATCCTGTGCCCTACCAGCTGAGTGCAAGCCCTTCACTCTAAGGAAGACTAAAAGGACTTGTAGAAATCTGACCTTTATGACCCACCAAGGCTTGCTTCCACAACAGGGCACCTGGTGAGGAGAAACTGCTGGAAACTAAAACTTAGCAGGAGAGAGACACAGGAAAAGGAAAGCGAGGATGTAGACCAAAGTCAGGGAGGGGAACAGAGCCAAGAAATCTTGAAAGCAAGTTACCACATTTGTCATCACATCCGTGAACAAAAACAGACTTCTCAACCTAGAAAGACTTCCCTGAACCTCAGTTTTTTAGGAAAACTAATTTCACATAAAAATAACAGAAAAGCATTTGAGGTGAAATTACATAAATTTTAACTCACAAGAAAGGGAAAGTGTGCAGACTGGTCTGGAGGCTGGTGGGCAGCAAGTTACCTTGGAAGTTTCTAACTTCATAGGGGATGGAGTTAGGCAGGCTCTAAGGGGCTTGCTATGATAAAATGTTTCCATAATTTACCTTCTTCTGGATGTGTATAATATACATTAGGAATTTTTAAGAGCTTAATCCTTAATTAAATTCTCGAGTGTTCGGAATGTTTTAAAGATGTTTCCTAGGAAGAAAAATTTTCCAGGGAAGAAGTGTCGAGGAATAGGGGATGGGGATTCAGGAGGCACTTGTGATGAGCACCGGGTGACGTAGGGAAGTGTGGAATCACTCTGTTGTACACCTGAAACTAAGTATAATACTGCACATTAACTAACTGGAGTTCAAGTAAAAACTTAACGTTTTAAAAGAGGAATATACAGAATAACATCCTGACAAGCAGTGAAAGAAAGGCATGCCCACAAAATAGACTCAGACTGTCACTATTTCAAATCAAGCTAAGAAACATTTTTGAAATGATAAAAGGTGTGAAAAGATACCAGAAGTCAAAATAAGAAAAACTTCAAAATGAAGTGACAGAATTTAGGAAAGAATTAGAAATGAAAAACTATTTCAGTGATACAGACTAAATTAGAAAGAATACCAGAGCAAATACAACAGGTAATACCTTCAAAGAGAAATAGATCATGAAGAAAAGGAAATTTCTTGTTCTCGCTTTGGCAGCATGTGTACTAAAATTAGAACAATACAGGGGCGCCTGGGTGGCTTAGTCGGTGAAGCGTCCGACTTTCGCTTAGGTCATGATCTCGCAGTTCATGGGTTCGAGCCCCGCGTCGAGCTCTGTGCTGACTGCCAGCTCAGAGCCTGGAGCCTGTTTCAGTCTGTGACTCCTCTCTCTCTGACCCTCCCTGCTCACGCTGTCTCTCTCTCTCTCTCTCTCTCTCTCTCTCTAGAAATAAATTAAAAAAAAAAAAAACATTAAAAAAAAAATTAGAACAATACAGAGAAGATTAGCATGGCCCTACGCAAGGATGACACAGATTCATGAAGGGTCCCATATTTTTGGAATATTACTCAGCCATCAAAAAAAAAAAACCACACCTGAAATCGTGCCATTTGTGGCGATGTGGATGGAGCTAGAATATATAATGCTAAGCAAAATAAGTCAGTCAGAAAGACAAACACCATATGATTTCACTCATGTGGAATTTGAAAAACAAATCAGAAGAACATATGGGAAGTGGGGGAAGAAAAGAGAGAGAAACAAACCACAAAAGACTCTTAACGAGAGAACAAACTGAGGGTCCCTGGACGGGAGGTGGGTGAGAGATGAGCCAGGTGGGTGATGGGTATCAAAAAGAGCATTTGTTGTAATGAGCCCTGGGTGCCATATGTAAGTGATGAATCACTGAATTCTACCTCTTAAACCAGTATTGCACTGTATATTAACTAAAATATAAATAAAAAGAAAACAGGACATTTCTTTAAAAAATGAGAGAAAAAGATTTTCAGAAAAAAGACCGGCAAAGATCAAACATGAATATGAAGAATCCCTGAAGAAGAAAAAAGAATAAATACTAAAAACTAATTAAAGAAAAAGATTTTAAAATTTTAAAGCAATGTTTGAAACTGCATTTGAGAGAGCATGCTCTGCATTTAAGAATGTCAACCCAGAGGCGCCTGGGTGGCTCACAATCAGTTAAGCGTCTGACTCTTGATTTCAGTTCAGGTCATGATCTCATGGTTTGAGGGATCAAACCCTGCACCAGGCTTTTTGCTGACCATGCAGACCCTGCCTGGATTCCTCTTGAGTGTTATCTCTCTGTCGCTCTCAAAATAAATAAACTTTAGAGAGAGAGGGGAAAAAAGATCAGCCCAGAGGGGTACCTGGCTGACTCCATTAATAGAGCGTATGGCCCTTGATCTCAGGGTCATGAGTTCCAGCCCCATGCTGGGCATGGGGTCTACTTAAAAAATAAAATGCTTTGAAAAAAGAAAAACATCAACCCAGAATCACCAGCATAAAGGATATAATTTTATTTTATTTTTTAAATTTTTTTTTAAATTTTTTTTTTTTTTTCTAGGAGAGAGAGAGACAGCGTGAGCAGGGGAGGGTCAGAGAGAGAGGGAGTCACAGACTGAAACAGGCTCCAGGCTCTGAGCTGGCAGTCAGCACAGAGCCCGACGCAGGGCTCGAACCCACGAACCGTGAGATCATGACCTAAGCGAAGGTCGGATGCTTAACCAACTAAGCCACCCAGGCGCCCCTAAAGGATATAATTTTAATAAAATTACTGGCCTTTAAATAAAATTGGGCATCTAGAGAAAAAAAGGCATATGACTTATAAAGGAAACAAAATTAGATTTTCATTAGACTCTTCAACAGCAATGATCCATGCATAGAAAAAAAAAATTCACAGTAACCAAGGAAAGCATGTGTGGGCCAAGGATTTATAAACAGCACCACTGACTTTCAGGTTCACACAAAAGATCATAGCAAGCTTACAACCCAAAAACTGGATATGACTACAGGTGTATCAGCAGGTGAATGGATCAGGTTGTGTCCAGACTATTGGAAATGCTCCTGAGCAATGGAGAGAAATGACTACTGACACACATGAGAAGAATGAATTTTAAAGTAATTACACAGAGTGACAAAAGTCAGATAAAATGGTACATAGCATGAATTCTATTGATCTAAAATTCTAGAAAAAATAAAGAGTGACAGCAGGTCAGTTAAGTTTAGGGTAGAGCAGGGCTAGGGGAGTGATTAGGAAAGAGACCAGAGGAAACTTTGAGGAGTGATAGATGGGTTTATCTTTTGTTTGTTTTCCAGTAAAGTATTCTTCTTATCCCTTCTTTTTTAATTGAGGTATCACTGACATATATTTATTTCCGATGTATAATCTAATGATTCAGTATTTGTATACATTACAAAATTATTACCACAATAAGTCTAGTTAACATTCGTCACTGTATACAATTACCCCCCAAATTTTTTCAGTTGAGCTTTGGATTTAGGCTCAGATCATAATCTCCTGGTTCGTAGGTTTGAGCCCTGCATCGGGCTCTGTGCTGACAGCTCAGAGCCTGGAGCCCTCTTCAGATTCTGTGTCTCCCTCTCTCTCTCTGCTCCTCTCTTGCTAGCACACTCTCTCGTGCTCGCTCGCTCTCTCTCAAAAATAAGCACTTTTCCAAAGAAGACATCCAGATGGCTAACAGACACATGAAAAGATGCTCAACATCGCTCATATCAGAGAAATACAAATCAAAACCACATTGAGATACCACCTCACAGGGGTCAGAGTGGCTAAAATTAACAACTCCGGAAACAACAGGTGTCTGGCAAGGATGTGGAAAACAGGAGCCCTCCTGCACTGCTGGTGGGAATGCAAACTGGTGCAGCCAATTTGCAAAACAGTGTGGAGGTTCCTCAAAAAATTAAAATTACCCTACAGCCCAGCAATAGCACTGCTAGGAATTTACCCAAGGGATACCGGAGTGCTGATGCCTACGGGCACATGGATCCCAATGTTCATAGCAGCACTCTCAACAATAGTCAAATCATGGAAAGAGCCCAAATGTCCATCAACTGATGAATGCTTAAAGAAGATATGGTATATTATGTACAATGGAATATTAGTGATTTTAAAAAAGGAATGGAGTACTACTTGGCAATGAAAAAGAATGAAATCTTGACATTTGCAGCAATGTTGTTGGAACCGGAGAATATTGTGCTAAGTGAAATAAGTCAGAGATAGACACCATATGTTTTCACTCATATATGGAGTATGAGAAACTTAAGACCATGAGGGAAGGGAAGGAGGAAAAATACATAGTTACAAATAGGGAGGCAAACCATAAGAGAGACTCTAAATACAGAGAGCAAACTGAGGGTTGATGGGGAGGGTCAAGGCAGGGAGGGGAAGTGGGAGATGGGCATTGAGGAGGACACTTGTTGCGATGGGAACTGGGTGTTGTATATAAGTGATAAATCATGGGAATCTACTCCTGAAGCCAAAAGCACCCTGTATACACTGTATGTCAATAAATTATATTTAAATAAATAAAAAACACTTAAAATTTTTAAAAATAAATTTAAAAAGTTTTTTCTCATCATAAGGATTTTAAGGTATGCTCTCCTAGCAACTTGCAGATAGACAGGATGGTATTACCTATAGTCACATCCCTGTGACTTATTTTATACCTGAAGGTTTGTATCTTTTGACTCCCTTTTACACATTTACCCCACACCTCACACCCCGCCTCTGGCAACCACCTATCCGTTCTTTGTATCTATGAGCATGGAGTTTTTCCTGTTTGTCTTTTTTTTTTTTTTTAAGATTCCACATATAAATATGTGAGATCATACAGTGTCTTTCACTTCATTAAGCATAATGCCTTCAACGTCTGTCCATGTTGTTGCATATGCTACAATTTCATTTTCTGTGGTTGAATAATACTCTGTGTGTGTGTGTGTGTGTGTGTGTGAGAGAGAGAGAGAGAGAGAGAGAGAGAGAGAGAGAGAACTTCCAGATCTCTCTGGAAGTTCTATTTTCAGGTTTTTTGAGGAACCTCCATACTGTTTTCCATAATGGCTCCACCAATTTACACTCCCACCAGCAGTATACAAGTGTTATCTTTTTTCCACATACTCAAGACTTGTTATTTGTCTTTTTGATACCAGTCATTCTGACTGGTGCGAGGTGCTCTCTCATTGCAGTTCTGATTTGCATTTCCATGATGCTGAGCATCTTTTCCTGTGTCTGTTCATCATCAGTATGTCTTTGGGAATTGTGTATTCAGGTCCTCTGCCCGTTTTTTATCAGATTATCTGTTTGGAGGTTAAGTTGCATGAGTTCTTCAAGGTAATGTTGGCCTCGTAGAATGAATTTGGAAGAATACCTTCCTTTTCTATTTTTGGAAGAGTTTGAGAAGGCAGGTATTCATTCTTCAGATGTTTGGTAGAGGGTCACCTGGCTGGTTCAAGCTTGCAACTCTTGATCTCTCGGATTGTGAGTTTGAGCCCCACATTGGGTGTAGAAATACTTTAAAATAAAATCTTAAAAATGAATTTTGGTAGATTTCACCTGTGAAGCCATCTAGTCCTAGACTTTTGTTGGAAGTCCTTTGATTACCAATTCAATTTTATTACTAGTAGTCTTTCTGCTCTGATTTTGTATCTTCATTCAGTCTTGGAAGATGATGTATTTCTGGGAGTTTATCCATTTCTTCTGGGTGGTTCAGTTAATTGGCATATAATTTTTCATAGTAGTCTCATAATCCTTTGTATTTCTGTGGTATAGGTGGTAATTTCTTCTCTTTCACTTCTGATTTTGAGTCCTCTCTTGATGAGTCTGGCCAAAGATTTATCTTTTTTTTTTTTTTTTAATGTTTTTGAAGAACCAGCTCTTCCATTGATCTTTTGTGTTGTTGTTTTAGTCTCTTTAATATATTTTCTCTCTGATCTTTATGATTTCCTTCCTTCTACCACCTGTGGGCTTTGTTCTTTTTCTAGTTCCTTTAGGTGTAAAGTCAGATTGAGATTTTGTTTCTTGAGTAGACCTGTATCACGATAAATTTCCCTCTTTGAATTCCTTTTGCTACATCCCAAAAATTGTGAACCATTATGTTTCCATTTTCATTTTTTTCCGGGTGTCTTTTTCATTTCCTCTTTGATTTCTTCATTGACCCATTGGGTGTTTAGTAGCATGTTGTTTAGTCTCCATGTGTTTATATTTTTCCCATTTTTAAAAATTAATCCCTTTATCATTAAGGAATAACCTTCTTTGTCTCTTGTTATAGCCTTTGTTTTTAAGTCTATTCTGTCTGACCTAAGCATTACTACCCCAGGTTTTTTTGGTTTGTTTGCGTCCATTTGCATGGAATATCTTATTCCATCCGTTCAGTTTTAGTCTTTATGTGTCTTTAGGTGCGAAGCGAGTCTCTTCCAGGCAGCATATAGATAAGTCTTGGCTTTTTAATCTGGTCTTTTGATTGGAGGATTAGACTGTTTACCTTATAAGTGATTATTGATAGATATGTACTTATTGCTGTTTTTGTTGTTTTCTGGATGTTTTGTAGTTCTTTTCTGTTCATCATCCTTTACGGCTTGATGACTTTGTTTAGTAGTATGCTTAGATTCCTGTCTCATTATCTTTTATGTATGTACTATAGATTTTTGCTTTGTGGCTACCATGAGGCTTACATTTATTTATAATGTATTTATAACAGTCTGTTTGAATTTGAGAACTTACACAGGAATGCATTCTAAAGCACTGCATTTTTACTCTCCCTCCACCTATATTTTATGTTTCTCACATTACATTTTATGTCTTTTAACCTTGTGTATCCCTTAACTAATTATTGGAATTCTATTTTTACTACTTTTGTCTTTTAACCTTCATACCAGCTTTAGCTGTGATTAATCTACCAACCTTCCTATCTTTACCTTAACCAGTGAGATTTCTATTTTCATATATTTTGTTGTTACTAATAAGCACCCTTTATTTTCAGTGTGAAGATCCCTTAACATTTGTCACATGGTGAGCTTACTGGTCATGAGCTTCATTAGCTTTAGCTTGTCTGGAAAGCTCTGCTCCAGTTCTGCACTCCTTCCTTGACTGCTCTGGGCTGGCAGTTGTCTTCTTTCAGTGCTTTGAGACATGTCTGTTACCTTGGCTGTAGTGGTAGTTGTACAGAGTACACCTGCATCACGGTTCATCAGGTTGTGCACTTTATGTGCAGTTAATGTCAATAAAACCTCAAAACCCTTCTGAAGGGCTTTATTTTGGAGGATAAAGGGCTCAGACTGTTCGTGCTGTGCTCCAACTCAAGGGCTGTTGTTTCCTCTCCTCCTTCCTGAGGTGTCTACTAGAGAATAAGCTACGACGAGAAAATGATTGGAAAGTCATCAAGTGTAGTTACCTGTAGAGAACTAAGATAAAATAAGGTTATAAGGCAGAGTGTAGGATGTACTGGCCATGTGCTAAGGTAGTGGGCACAAGCAGAGCTGATCAGGGTCTTTTAATGTTGGTGCCACACACATAGAACCCACCCCGCCCCCCAGAACAACACCTGTGGCAAAGAATGAGGAGAGTGCTGCAAATGCTTTTCCTAATGTTTTTCCTTATACGTTGGCAGTGACTGAGACTCCTGTGTATAATGAGATGAGATAAATAATTATGTGGCAGCGAGCAACCCTAGCACCGGATCATAGTCTTGAAATAGTTGCTTACCAAAAGAAACCCTAATTCTTTTTTTCTTCTTTTATAGTTTATTGTCAAGTTGGTTTCCATACAACACCCAGTGCTCATCCCCACAAGTGCCCCCCTCCATGCCCATCACCCCCCTTCCCATCCCCCCCCAACCCCATCAGCCATCAGTTTGTTCTCAGCATTCAAGAGTCTCTCTCATGGTTTGCCTCCCTCCCTCTCCCCAACTATTTTTTCCCGTTCCCCACCTCTATGGTCCTCTGTTAAGTTTCTCCTGTTCCACATAGGAGTGAAAACATATGTATCTGTCCTTCTCTGCCTGACTTATTTCACTCAGCATAACACCCTGGAGTTCCATCCACATGGCCAGATATCATTCTTTCTCATTGCCATGTAGTATTCCATCGTATAGATAAACCACATCTTCTTGATCCATTCATCAGTTGATGGACACTTAGGCTCTTTCCATGATGTGGCTATTGTTAAAAGTGCTGCTATGAATGTTGGGGTCCATGTGTCCCTATGCATCAGCACTCCTGTATCCCCTGGGTAAATCCCTAGCAATGCTCTTGCTGGGTCATAGGGGAGTTCTATTGTTAATTTTTTGAGGAACCTCCACAAGAAACCCTAATTCTTGAGGAAGTGGTTGATCTTAGCTCTGGGGCGGGAAATGTACAGGAGGAGTCTGTGATGTCATTTCCTACCCAACAGAAATAACCAGAGACATATTGTGACATATTGGAGTTATGTCAGAGGAGCCAGTTTGAACACACTGCAGTTGAGGTGTCAAAAAAATGAACTGAAACCCATCAAATATGCTTAAATGCATGAGTTCATAATGATATATAAAAGAAAGAATCCATCAACTTTGAAGAATGGTAGGAAACCAGTTCAGAAAGTGTCAAGCATTTGTCCTACCTTTCCTGATTGATCTGTACCCATGGGGAGCCAAATATTAACGAGGGGAATTGCCCCTGTCTAGCTTATTCCTAATAATAAATGACAAAGATAGGACTACAATTGGAGTTATCACCATTTTGTAATGTCCAGTGATTGAAAGAGACATAAATTGTTGACAGATGCTAATAACATAAAAAAAAAAACAATTTGATGTCATTTGCCTTCCGCTGAAAGAATACATTACTGCTGGTCGTCTTAACAAAGGGGTCAGACTTGAGTCTGATCCAGTCTAGGATCCAGCTGACAATCTTCAGGAATTCAGAGGAAAGTGTTGAACAAGTAAGAAACTGCAAATGGGCCTGAGATACTGCAGGTCAGATGACTGGTCTTTCTTCAACAGACAAATTGTAAGGGGAAAAAACAAAGCTCAGAGGGGGCATCTATAAATGAGATGTAAAAAAGATTTTTAAAAATTTAAATGGTGGGACTAAACTATGGTGTCTAGGGATGCATATTAGGGTAACAAAAGTCAAAGAAAAGTGAGAAATTAGAAGTCAGGAAAATGTTACTTACTGGGGAAGAGGGCTGTGATTCAGGTAGGACCTAATTACAAGGCTTCTTGGGTAAATGGTAATTCGATATCTTGAACCAGTAGTAGTTACAAGAGTGCTTTAGACTAATTCGTTAAGCCAAGGACTTACTTGGCATGATACTCTGAATCTGTGCCTCCCTTCAGGTTTTTGAAAACTGTTGTGTTTTTTAAACTCCTTGGAGTCCCTCCTACTTTAAATATATTGCTGAAAACTAAACGCACTGTTAGGGCTCCTTGAAAGAGCACTATGGTGGCTGATCAGTAATTCATCAGAACAGCTGTCGTACGTAGTCCTGTCCTGAGAGTCGGGGGGGAACCGAACTGCAGCCCTGGGTCTGCAGAAGCAGGCTCTGCTGGAAGTCAAGAGGGCGAAGTCACCCCCTCCCCATCCTTGCAGATCGGCTGCAATGCCGTCAGCTGGGCGCCTGCCGTTGTACCTGGAAGCCTCATAGACCAGCCATCGGGGCAGAAGCCCAACTACATCAAGAAGTTTGCGTCGGGCGGCTGCGACAACCTCATCAAGCTGTGGAAGTAAGTGGGGTTGGTGGGCTTCCCCTCACGCGGGCATCTCTTCCCTTGCACCCTACCTACAGGGACTCAGCCACACTTCACGGGAAACGGGATCACCCTTTTTCCCCTCTGGCCCAGAGAGTACTGTTTTCAGTCTGTCAGATGACATCCTTTAAAAACAACTTGGCCTTGCTCAGGCACTTTCATTCTTCGCCTACTTCCCAACTGCCAGCACCATTGGTGTGAGGGAACAGAGCATTTCTTGGAGGGTTTCTCTGTAGCTGGTGAACTGAGTAAAAATCTCAAGGTCAGTAAATGAAATTCGAAAGATGCAAGGGCTTCTTGGGCCCTGCAGGGCCCACGGGGTGGGGGTGGAACGGAGGTGTGGGAAAACACCTGGGCAGCCACCGGCTGCTCCTTCCTTTCATCTCCCCTGGTAGGGAGGAGGAAGACGGCCAGTGGAAGGAGGAGCAGAAGCTGGAAGCGCACAGTGACTGGGTTCGAGACGTGGCCTGGGCCCCCTCCATCGGCCTGCCCACCAGCACCATCGCCAGCTGCTCCCAGGTCAGCCCAGACCCGTGAGAGCCTCCCGTGTTGTTAGCCTCTGAGTGAGTTGCGGCAGCCCTTACGGTCCCCGCGGGTAAAGACTTAAAGGTAAGGGCAGCGCAACAGGCACCAGGACCAGGTCATCCTGTCGTGAAGGCTCGATTGAAAGGTACAAGTGACTTGCCTCTGCTGAGCCACGAGCTGGGCCAGATTTGGGGCCAATTTCCCCCTCGTCAGCATTGTACGGCTGGGAAATAGCTGCCCAGGTGCGTTCCGACAGTTCCCAGGCAGGCTTCAGGGGCGACGGCAAGTTCTAAGATCCTGGACTCACCTACCTATTGAGTCTTCACAGACCACAAAAGAAAGTGCAAGGACAAGCCTTTAGTTATGTGCTCACCCACCATAGACAAAATTTAAGCCAGCCTTCATTTGAGCCTGGTATGTTTCTTCCTAAATTTGAGAGGGACTTTTTAAATTTGTCCCTTCTCATTCTCCGAGCTTGGTTTATAGACAGCTATAGTCATTTGGTTAAGAAAATATAGACAGAGGGGCGCCTGGGTGGCTTAGTCGGTTAAGCGTCCGACTTTTGCTCAGGTCATGATCTCGCGGTTCGTGGGTTCGAGCCCCGCGTCGGGCTCTGTGCTGACTGCCAGCTCAGAGCCTGGAGCCTGTTTCAGTCTGTGACTCCCTCTCTCTCTGACCCTCCCTGCTCACGCTGTCTCTCTCTCTCCTAGAAATAAATAAAACATTAAAAAAAAAAAAAATTAAAAAAAAACACGGGGGTGGGGGTGGGATGAAAAAAAAGAAAATATAGACAGAGTCCAAGGGAGCCAAAACAAGGAGGGGACTGGGCAGACATGAGGAAAACCCAGAGAGAATTTTAGAGCTAGCAACGCAAAGGCCATACCTGAAACCAGTGTTAGCACAGGAACCTGGGGCGGTCGACGGATGTGAGACGTGCTCCTGCGGTAAAGGGGTAAAGGCAAGGCTGCGGGGCTGGACATGGGCCGTCACAGCGGTGCGCTCCCAGCAGGGCCCTGGCTGCACTGTGTGCTCAGTCCCCCACCCCCTTCCTGCCAAAGTCCAGCGTGGCTCCAGATTGAGCGGATGGATATCCCCAGGGCAAGATCCCTGCCCTCCCTCCCTGACTCGAGCCTCTTTCCCTAGGATGGTCGCGTGTTCATCTGGACCTGTGACGATGTCTCAAGCAACACGTGGTCACCCAGACTGCTGCACAAGTTCAATGACGTTGTGTGGCACGTGAGCTGGTCCATCACGGCCAACATCCTGGCTGTCTCGGGCGGAGACAATAAGGTACACCCCATTTCCGTGACATGGTGGGTGGGCCCTGTTTGCCTTTCCCGGGCGCACTGGAAAGCACAGGTGAATTCCCCATGGAATGACGGGCTTAGAAGGAGCATTAGTGAGCGTGTGTTTTGAGCGTGTCTCTTCATTACATCATTAAATTTTGCAATCCCCTGCACTGCACCCCTGCCCCAAAGGAGGTTTGTCCCCTTTTTACTAATGTGAAAGAAGCTGACAGGTGTTTGACTTGCACAGGGGTCACAAAGCAGTTAGGTGGCAGAGCCAGTAATCAGGCCCAGGTTAACTCCCCAGCCACTGCCCTGACAGTCCACCACCCTAATCATTTGACCGCTCTGCCATCATAGTGACATTAATTAGCATGGCCCAAAAAGTAAATAGATTAAAAAAGCAACAACTCCTAAACAAATGCAAAAAGATAGGAGAGTTTCTGTCAAACACCTAAGAGACCTACTTCTAAAACTCAGTATAATTCATGAATATTCTTACCCCCCACCATATACTCTCCCTGGCCGGGCTACGAGCTGTATAAGGGAAGGGACGCGGAGACAAAGTAACGACCGGAAACCAGTAAAACAAAGAGTAGCTCAGGGCAGTACAGCAGCATGATGGCTGCACTGAACCCTGCCCTATAAAGTTACCCGTGGACCCTCTGCCCGTGAGGAGGGCTCAGCCGGGGAGGTGGCCGTGGCCCGTTGCTTCTTCCTTTCTAGGGGCGCGTGTTGTCTTAATCCTGGCAAAGTACATACAAAGTTTACCCAGCTGACCCAGTGTTAAGTGTACAGTTCAGTGGTTTTGAGGACATTGACGTCAGTGTGCCACCATCATCACCCCGCCTCTCTCGGGCTGTTGACATGCTCCCAGCTGAAACTCCGACCCCGCTGAGCACGAACTCCCTCCCACCCCCGCCCTCGGCCCCGGCCAGCACCGCCCTACCTCCTGCCTGTGCCTCTCCCTGCTTTGGGGGCCCCCAGGTAGAACCACGCAGGGCTTGTGTGTCTGCGACTGGCTCCTTCCACTTCCCGTAGCGCCCTCGTGTTTGTTGTGCGGCGTGTCAGTCCCCTTCCCTGTGAAGGCTGAATGACGCTGCGTCCTACCACGCAGTAGGCACGCGTACGTCGGTGGGTGCGGGGTGCCTCCTGCTTCGGCGGGTGTCAGTCACACTGTACACGTGGGCGCACCAGCAGTGGCTCTTTGAGGGGTGCCGGAGTGTCTCGGTGCGCATCCCACTCTTGGTTTCCGTTCAGGTCACGATCTCACGGTTGGTGGGATCAAGCCCACATCAGGCTCCGTGCTGATGGTGTGGGTCCTGCTTGGGATTCTCTCTCTCCCTCTCTCTCTGCCCCTCACCTGCTCACGTACATGTGCTGTCTTAAAAAAAAGTGTGTGTGTGTGTGTGCGTGTGCGTGCGTGCGCGTGTGTGTTTATCTTTGAGGTTCCCTGCGGGTAGTTTTTATCCAGCCTGGGGTCCCTTTCATGTACAGTAGTCCCAGAAAGATCTAGCAGTCCTCTCCTCAAAGCCATAGAATTTGAGAGCTGGAAAGATCTTCAAAGACAGCTAATCTAACCCTCCTTATTCCTGGCAAGTGCCAGAGGCAGGACCAGGCCCCGGGTCCCCCTGACTTGTGTGAGGAGCCCCACAGTGGTGCATGCACACGCCACACTTGGGGTCTGCGCCGTTACTCTTTGATGTGTCTTACTCTTCGTTATCACCCTGTTTGCTGCAAAGAGCTCAACCCAGTTGCTCTCTGCATAGCATCCCTTCTGTACAGCACTTAGTTTTCAGCCTAGAGCATTCTGCACCGTGCATGTGTAGTAAATAGTCTGTCTCTAAAGCAGGAATTTTTTTTTATTATTATTATTTTTTTTAAATATTTTAAAGTTCATTTTTGAGGGAGAGAGAGACAGAGTGTGAGCAGGGTAGTGACAGGAGAGAGAGGGAGACACAGAATCTGAAGCAGCTCCAAGCTTCGAACCATCGGCAGAACCCAATGCAGGGCTCAGATCTCAAACCGTGAGATCACTGATCTGAGCTGAAGTCAGACGCTTAAGTGACTGAGCCATCCTGGCGCCGCTAAAGCAGAAATTCTTTAAACTGTTATTATTTTTTACCAGACACGTACATAGCTTGAAGTAGCTTTTATTAGATTATGATTATTTTTTAATGCAGTCAAATGTTCATTCTCCAGAAACAAAGCTTTTCAGTGCTTAGCTGTTTATTCCACTGTTTACATCTGTGTTGAAATAACATACTTACACGTCTGTTGTCTTCCTCTAGCACACTTCTCAGATTTTAGTATTTAACTTGTTAAAATGTGGATTGCCAGGCCCACGCCCAGGACTTCTGATTCAGTGGGTCTGGACAGAGACCCCAGAACTTGCAGTTTTCACAAGCTCCCCAGTCACAGTGGACGCCCGGCCTAGAGCGAACACTTTGAGAGCACGGCTCTCTTCCCCTCCATCCTCTCTCAGAACCTGCGGTCCCTTGCTTAAAACAGCAGCAGTGTTTGTTTTCTTGTTTTGGGTTTTTTTTTTTATGTTTATTTTTGAGAGACAGAAGGGGAACAGGGGAGGGGCAGAGAGAGAGGGAGACACAGAATCCGAAGCAGGCTCCAGGCTCTGAGCTGTCAGCACAGAGCCCGATGCAGGGCTCAAACTCACGAACCATGAGATTATGACCTGAGCTAAAGTCCAATGTTCAAATGACTGAGCCACCCAGGCGTCCATACATTGTTATTTATTTTAGCATTTGTTTATTTTGAGAGAGAGTGGGACCAGGAGAGGGACAAAGAGAAAATCCCAAGCCAGCTCTGGTCTCACAGCCCAGTGTGGGGCCCGATCTCACCAACCCATGAGCTCATGACCTGAGCTGAAACCAAGAGTCAGACACTTAACCTACCGAGCCACCCAGGCAGTTATTAGTATCAGTGCTGTTACTGTTATTTCACGTTATAGCACTGCCACCTGTCAGCTGTTTTTCTTATTTTTAAGGTGTTCTTTTTCCCATTTCAGTGAGTGAGAGCTGACATACATCATCATAACAAATGGTTGGACTTGTGTATACTGTGAAGTGATTACCACAGTACATTTAGCTAGTGTCCATTGTTTCGTATAGATCTAATAAAAAGAGAAAGCAAAAAAAGAAAAGCTTTTCCTCACGATGAGAACTCTCACGATCTGGTCACCATTTCACATAGACCACACTGCATTGTGAGCTGCGGTCCCCATGCTGGTCCTGACACCCCTGGGGTCTCTGCGCCTCATAACTGCACGTGTGTTCCTCTTGACCTTCCACCCCCAGCTCTGGTAACCGCAGATCTGATCTCTTCCTCTTTGACTGGTTTTGGGGTTTTTATGGATGTTTTTGGTTTATAGATTGCACATATCAGGGAGATCATACAGTATTTGTCTTTCTCTGTCTTGTTCCACTTAGCATAATGCCCTCAAAGTCCACCCCCATCGTCGCAAATGGCAGGACTTCCTTAATTTTTTATGGCTGAATAATATTCCATTGTATAGAACTTCTTTATCCATTCGTCTGTCAGTAGACACTTGGGCTGTTTCCATATCTCGGCTGTTGTAAATAATGCTGCTTTGAAACGGGGGTGCAGATACTTTTCAAGAAAGTGTTTTCATTTTCTTCAGATTAAACACCCAGATGTTGAACTGCTGGATCATACAGGAGTTCTGTTTTTAATTTTGTGGAGGATCCTCCATACCGTTTCCTGTAGTGGCTGTACCTGTTCGCGGTCTCACCAGTAATGCCCAAGAACTCCCTCTTCTCCATGTCCACGCCAGGACTGGTGTCCTTGTCTTTTCCATGATGGCCGTTCCAGCACAGTGAGGTGCTATCCTCCCGTGGTTGTGACCCTCACTTCCCCAGGGATAGTGATGCCGATCACCTTTTTGTCAGGCTGTTGGCCTTTCCTGTAGCTTTTTTGGAGAACTATTCTATTCAGGTCTTTTGCCCATCTTCTAATTGTATTTCTTGGCTTTCTGGTATTGAGTTTTAGTCTTCTGTGGATATTTTGTAGTTTGGGGGGGTTTTGTTTGTGCATAAACAGGCTTCACACCCAGCCGGTTAGGGTTAGTGAGCAGTGTGGCCAAGGTGGGGCTTGAACTCATGACCCTGAGATCAAGACCTGAGCTGAGATCAAGAGTCAAGTTGGATGCTTAATTGGGGCACCTGGGTGGCTCAGTCACTTAAGCCTCTGACTCTTGATTTTGGCTCAGGCCATGATCTCACAGTTGGTGAGTTCAAGCCCCATGTCAGGCTCTGGGCTGACCGTGCAGAGCCTGCTTGGAATTCTCTCTTTGCCCCTCTCTCTGCCCCTTTTCCATTCACATGCGTGCACATGCACATATGCTCAGTTTCTCAAATAAAACATAAATCTACAAAAAAAAGAGATGCTTAACCCACTGAGCCACCCAGGCATCCCTGGATATTTTGAATATTAGTTCCTTATCTCATGTATGATTTGCAAATATTTTTTCCCATTTTGTAAAGTTGTCTTTTTACTTTGTTGATTGTCTTGCTGTACGGAAACTTGTTAGTTTAATGCAGTTCCACTAACTTATTTTTTGTTACTTTTGCTTTAGATGTCACATCCAAAAAATCATTGCCAAGGCCATGTCAAAGAGTTTTTCTTTCTTTTATTTTTTAAAGTTTATTTTGAGAGAGAGGGAGTACACATGTGTGAGTGGGGAAGGGACAGAGAAGGAGAGAGAATCCCAAGCAGGCACAAACCATGAGAATCATGATCTGAGCTGAAATCCGGAATCAGACACTTAAGCAATTGAGCCACCCAGGCACCCAAAGAGCTTGTTTTCTTATATTTTTTTTCTAGGAATTTCAGTGGTTTCAGATCTATATTTAAGTGTTTAATTCATTTCAAGTTAATTTTTTCAGTGGTGTAAGACAAGGGTCTAATTTTATTCTTTTACCTGTTAAAATCCAGTTTACCCAGCACCGTTTATTAAAGAAAGAGACAGTCTTTTCTCCATTTAGAGTATTCTTGGCTCCCTTGCTGAATACTAAACATATATGCTTGGGTTTATTTCTGGGCTTTTGATTCCATTGACCTCTTTGTCATCTGACCTATTCGTACTGGCATACAGTACATCTGTTTGTTGTAATGCCATTACTATAGCTTTATAGCTTGAAATTAAAAAAAGAGGATTCCTTCCACTTTGTTCTTCTTTCTCAGGAGTGCTTTGGCCATTCAGTGTCTTTGGCGGTTCCATTTACATCTTAGGACTCTTTTTCCTACTCCTGTCCAAAAAAAAAATCCCACTGGAATCTTGATTGGAAGTGCATTGAATCTATAGATGGCTTTTGGTAGTACTGAAATTTTAGCAATGTTCATTCTTCTAATCTCTGAACAAGATGCGTTTCCATTTACTTGTATTCTCAGCTTCTTTCATCACTGTCCTGTAGTTTTCCGAGTAGTCATCTTCGGCCTCCTTGGGTAAGTTCATGAGCATTCTCTTGTTATTGTAAGGATTGGTTTATTTCTTTTTCAGATAATTCATTCTTAGTGTGTAGAAACACTACTGATTTATGTTAATTTGTAACCTGCACCTTTAAAGAATTCATTGTTTAGTTGTAAGTTTTTTGATGAAACCTTTAAGATTTTCTGGAAACAACATCTTGTCATCTGCAAATAGAGACAATTTTAGTTTTCCAGTGCTGAGTGCTCTGGCAAGGACTGTACTGAAAAAGGCACCCTTTTCTTAGGGCGGATTTTCAAGGAAGAGCTTTTGGCCTTTCACTGTTATACCTAACATTATTACCTAACATACCTAATATTCTGTTAGCTTGGGCTTATCACATGACCTTTATGATTGAGGTATGTTCCTTCTATACCTGACCTGTTAAGCATTAATCACAAACAGATCACATTGGCTGATTTGCATATGTTGAATCATCCTTGCATTCCACATATGAATCCTGCTTGATGGTGGTGAATGATCTTTTTAATGTACTGCCAAACTCAGTTTGCATCTATATTCATCAGGGTTATTTGTCCGGAGTTTTATTTGCTGGTAGTAGCCTTTTCTGGCTTTGGTATAAGGGTAATTGTTGGCCTTGTAAAAATGAGTGTGTGGGTATATTTCCTCCTTTTTGGGGGAGGGGAGGTGGAGAGAAGGTTTTGAGGATTGGTAGTCATTCCTTACATGTTAGGTTAAATTCACCAGGGAAGCCATCTGGCCCTGGGCTTTATTATACAAGGAGATTTTTCAATCATTATTCTCTCTCCTTACTGTTTAGATTTTCTATTTCAGAAAAGGTTTTTTTATAAAAGCAAAATGTTTTATTCAGATTTTGTTTCTTCCTGATTCAGTCTTGGTAACATTTCTAAGGATTTGTTCATTTTTTCTAGGCTGTTCACTTTGTTGACATACAGTTCTTTCATAGTAGTTTATTTTTCTTTGTATTTCTGTGATTATCAGTTGTAATAATCTCATTTGTAATTTTGTTTTGGGTCCTCTTTTTTCTTTGGTTAATCTTTTCTATTGTTTTCCTCTTCTCTCATTAATTTCTGCTCTAATACTATTTCTTTCCTCTGCTAGCTTTGGGCGAAGTTTGTTATTTTTTTTTTTTTAATGTTTTTATTTATTTCTGAGGAGAGAGACAGCGTGAGCAAGGGAAGGTCAGAGAGAGAGGGAGATACAGAATCCGAAGCAGGCTCCAGGCTCTGAGCTAGCTGTCAGCACAGAGCCTGACGCGGGGCTCGAACCCACGAACAGTGAGATCATGACCCAAGCCACAGTCGGAGGCTCAACCTACTGAGCCACCCAGGTGCCCCATGTTCTTTTCTAATTCCTTATGGCATAGAGGTAGGTTATCTATTTGGGATAGATCTTGTTTCTTAATATAGGCATTTTTATTGCTGTGAACTGCCTTTTAAGAACTGCTTTTGCCTGCATCCTGTAAGTTTTGGTATATTGTATTTGCTTTCATTTCTTCTTTAGTCCATTGGTTGTTCAAGAGAGTGTTTAATTTGCGTGTATTTGCGAATTTCTCAATTTCCTCTTGCTATTGATTTCTTGCTATATTCATACCATTGTGGTTAGAGGAGATGCTTGATTTGATATCAGGGTTTTTTTTAATTTGCTAAGACTTTTTTTGTGTGCAGTTACAGTATGTTCTGCTCTCAGAAGGTTATGTACATGTTAGGCCCATTTGGTCTATCCTTATCCATCTGGATGATCTCTCCATTGTTGAAAATATTAAAGTCCCTTGGGGCGCCTGGGTGGCTTAGTCGGTTAAGCGTCCGACTTTTGCTTAGGTCATGATCTCGCGGTTCATGGGTTCAAGCACCGCGTCGGGCTCTGTGCTGACTGCCAGCTCAGAGCCTGGAGCCTGTTTGAGTCTGTGACTCCCTCTCTCTCTGACCCTCCCCTGCTCATGCTGTCTCTCTCTCTCTCTCTCTCCTAGAAATAAATTAAAAATATATATATATTAAAGTCCCCAACTATTTTTGTGTTACTCTTTATTTACTTCTGTTACTTTTTGATTTATAATTGTTACATCTTCTTGATGTGTTGATCCCTCTGTCTCTCTATACTATTTTTTAACATTTTCTTTACTTTTGAGACAGAGCACAACTGGCTCAGGAGGGGCAGAGAGAGACACAGAATCAGTAGCAGGCTCCGAGCTGTCAGCACAGAGCCCAGTGCGGGGCTTGAATCTGTGAACCGTGAGATCATGACTCAAGCTGAGGTTGGATGCTCAACCAACTGAGCCACCCAGGCTCCCCTCCTCTTTACTGTTTTTACTTTGATACAAGTATAGCTACCCCTGCTTTCTTTGTGGTTGCCATTTGCTTGAAGTATCTCTTTACATCCCTTGTCAGTCTCTGTCTTTAAGGCTAAAGTGAATCTCTTGTAGGAAGCATAGTGTGGGATCTTGGATTTTTTTATTCAGCCATGTGTTGTCTCGACTGGAGAGTTTAAACCATTTACATTTGAAGTAATTATTAATAAGGCCTTACACAATTGCCATTTTATTTTCTGGTGGTTTTCTTGATACATTGTTCCTTCTTGTTCTTTTTGTGTGTGTGTTTTGAGGTTTTATAGTATCAGTATGCTTTAATTTCTTTGTCATGTTCATTGGTCTGATATTATCACAGGTTTTTCCCTTGGGTCTGTAAGGCTTACGTGAAACATTTTAAAACACCCTATTTTAGTCTATTTGTTTTTGAGAGGGGGAGACAGAATCTGAAGCAGACTCTGAGCTGTCAGCACAAAGCCCATTGTGGGGCTCGAACCCACAAGCTGTGAGATCATGACCTGAGCTGAAGTTGGACACTTAACCAACTGAGCCACCCAGGCGCCCCAAAACACCTATTTTAAAATAACATCTTAACTTCAATAGAATTCCTAATCTTTACACTTTTACTTCTCCCTCTTACATTTTAGGTTATTTATGTTACAGTTGACATATTTTGTAATGTGTAACTGATAACAGGTTAGTGTAGTTATGGTTATTTATTACTACGTTAACTTCTACACTAGAGTTGTAAGTGAATTATATACTAATACCACCATATTACAGAATCCAACTTTAACTATCATTACCAGTAACTTTTAGGCTCCCTTGTACGGTGTTAATGAGGATCCTTTTATTTCTACTCAAAGAACTCCCTTTAGCATTTCTTGTGAGGCAGAGGTATGGTCATGAGTTCCCTGGGCTTTTGCTTGTCCAAGAAAGTCTGTCCGTTGCTGAGGGACCCTTGTGCCTGGTATAGTATTCTTGGTTAACAGGTTCTTCCCTTTGAGTGTGTTTCTTCTGGCCTGAAAAGCTTCTATTAGAAATCTGCTCACGCTCTTACGGGGGAGTTTCCTTATATGTAACTTTTTTTTCCCTCTCTAGCTACTTTAAAAATTCTTTGACTTTTGACAATTATGACATGTCTTTTGTAGCCCTGTTTGAATTCAGCCTATTTTGGGCCTCTTGGCAGTGCATAGATCATGTCTTTTGAGTCCCTTATAGAGCGTTACTAGTTTCCTTTGGTGCTGTCACGTTTACCTGGTTTTCTGTGATCCTCCCGTTGGTATCGGTGTCTTTGAGTGAGTGGTCTCTTCTGAACTTTGCAGGCTCGCTGTGGCCGGCAGTTTCACCGGTCAGCTAGTTGGGTTTCTGGTCACTCCTGCTGAGGATAGAAGGTGGTCCCCTGGCTGAGAGCAGCAGGTAGGACTGCTGACCCTTAGTTGCCTGCAAGCTAGTGGGCTTCGCTGGGGCCTGGATGCTCTGGTTAGGCTTCCTGGAGTCAGGACTGGGCTCTCAACACTAGTGGGTCTGTGAATTAGCTTCCTGCCAGAGCAGGGTCAGCTTGTGTGGAGCCCAAATTAGTGAGGCCCAGGAGTACACGGACCATCCTGGTGAGGTGAGGCCCGGGTTTCACTCTGTCGGCAGGAAGCCAGGTGCTGTTCTAGGGCCGTGGGATGGACTAAAGAACTTCCCGCGTGCTCTGCTCAGGCACCAAGTGCTTGTCCCGCCCCTGCACAGAGGCAAAAGCCGCCGAGGGCCACCCGTACTTCCTGTGTGGCCCTGACTCAAGCCAATCTGTTCCCAGGTTTCTCCGTGAAATAAGGCCACTGGCTTTTGCTCTGGGGCCACCAGCTCTCTGCCAGAGAGTGTCCTGCAACTTGTCGGCGTCAGAGCCCTTCCCGTCAGATGGGCCTGGGTGGCCGTGCTCTATAGCAGGTCGGGCTGGTTGGGGGCCGCCCAGGTTCAAGGGCACGCAGGACCGCACGGTACAGCATTCCCTAGGGCGGCGCGTTCCCTAGGGCAACCCGGGCCCCCAGCGCGGCGCCGGAGAGGAGCAGAGATCCTGCCTGGGACCACTGCCTGGGCTCTGCCGCAAGGAACGCGGTGCCAGTGTCGGAAGCCCTCCCAGCACCCGGGCCACTGATTCTGTCTCACTTGGGACCAGGGTTTTATTCAAGCCGTTGGCATAGACGGACTTAGAGGAAGAGGGCACTTGGGCCGTTCCTGCCTCTCCTTCTGTGTTGACCACTTAAGAACACCACTTTGTCACAATCAGATGCCCACAGATGTGCCTGCAGAGCCCAGAGCTCCCCCCAGACAACTCACAGTGCCGGTGACTGGATGTCACCCCTGTGCTCCTTTTCCTCTGGACAAACACAGGTGGACACGGTGCTGAGCCAGCCTGGGCGGGGAGCCGTGCAGCCAGCACGTAGCCTTCCAGCCAGCCTTCCAGTACGGTGACTTGGTCTCTGCGGTCGAGCGGGGGGCTGCTTCAGCCTCATTCCTGTGCGGGAAGCTGAGTCAGGAACACCCTCTGTCACCGCCTTGCAGAGGTCACTCTCCCCTTCTTTCTTAACGGGTGTAGGGTTTTGTTTGCTCGCCAGCCGGGAGTCCTGGCCCCTGCGGGAACCCGGGAAGCAGAGGGAAGGGTGAGGACCTCTAACGCGCCATGTGCACTGGCTTGCAGGTGACCCTGTGGAAGGAGTCTGTCGACGGGCAGTGGGTGTGCATCAGTGATGTCAACAAGGGCCAAGGTTCTGTGTCCACTTCCGTCACAGAGGGCCAGCAGAACGAGCAGTGACAGGACCGGCGAGGCCCAGCTCCCCACCTGCTGACTCCAGGACTGGCCTTTCCTGGACCAGCTGACCAAACCGCGGGAGGAATGGCTCCACCAACATTCCTTCCCCAGGAGGAGTTACAAATGCACCAGACAGATCATCTGCCTTAACATGATTTGATATGGTTTGTAATTTACTGTCCTGCTGAAAGCATTCATGTTATGAGGAAAAGCTACAAATGCTCTTCAAATCTATTATTTTAAAATATTTTTGTCCATTTTTATGTACCTTTTGGGTGTCAGGCATTATTTGGGGGGTTTTGTTTCCAAAATAGATAAATAAATTCATATTGCTTATAATTCTTCCTGCATTACCCCAAGCCCTCCATAATAAGTTCACGTTCACTCGTGTTGGTCAGTGTACTAGAACATTAACCAAGACCCTGGTCCCTGTAGGCCTGGCTGACCACCCCCCCACCCCCACCCCAACCACCCCAACCATCACACACAAAGCTGGTATCTGTATAAGTGGTTCCAGTCACACAGGAGGCATCGTACAGAGTATGGTGACGTGGGCTCCAGTGATGGGGACTGAGTTCCAGAAAAGACTCAGATGAACCAGTGCATGGAGGTTACCCATAACAGGCTGTGCAGGTGCAGGGCAGTATTAACCAAGTACTCACAATTAAGAGACTGGCCCAGAAGGAGTCCACTTCATGCATATTAAGGACCCTGTCAGCGCTGGAGACCACCGTTCTGGTTCTGGTCAACCCTGACCCAAATACCACCTCTTAGCAAAGGCCCTGGGACCCTCAGGTGAATCAGTGGCCACATTGGCAGCTATGATTCACTGAGACCTGCCGCACCCTGGTATGAGCCTGGGGCTTCACCCACACAGCAGCACGACAGACTGGTATAGACATAATCCCCCATTTACCAATGAGGAAACCAGCACAGAAGGTAGAAGAGATGCCCGGGGCTGTCCACTGCCAAGTAGTAAACCCAGTGTTTGCGTCCTGATCCAGCTCAGCTCCAGAGTGGGTGCTGTCGAAGGCAGAACTCAGGAGGAGGTATGTGAGGGCTCCTCAGCTGTAATGTGGGGTGGTGCTCACAGCAGACCTTTATGTGAGCGCACTTAGCTTTGTAAAGCTGTGGTCAGGCCACTCACCGCAGGAGGCCACATGCACAAGGAAACCTGGACCCCTGTTCTATTGCCTGCTCCTCATCCATTTTTCAGCATCAAAACCCCTATTTTGAAATATTAGATTATGGTGTATAAAGGGAAAGGTGGATCGACTGTGCTTGAAGTAGGGGTACAGAGGCCAGAGCTCTGCCCCTTAGCCTCCACGTCATTCTGTACAATCCAGGCCTTTGGAGAACACTGAGAACTGTGCTTCTGTCCTTTTATTCCGATGAGAAAAGACCCAAGAAGGCAACTTTGCATACACTTCTCCGTGGATATAATCCTTAGTTCTGGTTAGCTCTTTGTACTTGTCTGCCTTCCCTGACAAGCCCTGTGCTTCCTACAAGCACAGGCCCGATCTTCCTTATGCTGCCTGCTACCATCAACAAACAGAAGAAATTAGTCCTGTGTCACACAGTGGGTTGGTGATAGGTTAGTGGGCTCCTGGCCATAGGCTGTTTGTGACTTACACCACCAAGGATCAGTTAAGGTAATGTGGAAGGGAAATTACCACCCGTAATAGTTTATGCTTAGAGTGCTAACATGTTAGCTATTCCTGGGGTAAGCAAGATCCCTCAAGTTTGTTACCACAAAATAGGCTAATCAAGTGGAAATATCACATCGTGTCAGTCTTCAAGAGCCAAGCTCAAGTGATGGGAATGTAAAGGTAATTCAGAAGGTAGAGAGTTCCAGATAGCATACATGCAATAGCAACCACAATGGTTTTTAATCCTTTCACAAAAAACAAACTGGGATAGAAAATGAAACCCCCAGACAACATTAAGGCCAAACCCTAGGGCCAAACTAAGGATACCTGTAATGCCTGTGTGGGACCAGCATAGGCAAGAAAAAGGGGAGTTGTTATGGTCCTATGAACGAGATAACCCAAGAATTACCATCAAATACTCCTCAGTCCCAAATAGAAAACTCAGCAAGCCAATGTGAGAACTAGAAGATTCACAGGCTTTGGTTTATAAATGAGTTCAAAAGGGGGGAGATTTCCACTGCCACACATGAAGGAATAATGGCTCTAAGAGTCTCCTAGAAGTTAGTTTCCCTAAACAACTAGAAAACCACACAATATACATGAAACAAATGCTTATGGATATAGGACAAGGCAGTGGGTACGGGAAGCACCAATTGCTCTAGCTTACTGCCTGGGGGGCAGCTTCCAGGCCAAAGGGCAGGGAAACAATCCAGAGTCTAGTGGTCAAGCTGAAGAGACAGAGATCAGAGTCCAGTAAGGCTAGGCTAGACCCTACTGGGAAGAGTCCTGGAGAAGAGGGAGCTGCTCAGAGAGAGCAAGCTCCTCAGAGCTACAGAAATGTCTCCTAGAGTCTGACCCAGTCCTAACCTACATACATGAAAGGCACAACTTCACAACCAGAAACCAACAGACCACACAATTCTTAGAACTCACAAAGGAGTGGGAAGTGTTCATGTGCCTGAGACGCAGAGTACAACTTCATAATATGCAGTGTATTAGGTTGACTCCTAAGAAAGATCACACCTTAGTGATAATCTTAAATTAGGTCTGGAGTAGAGGCTCCTCTGGACCATAAAACCCAAGTCTTGACGTCCACAATAATTTCACTTTGTGCCAGGCTAAAGTCCAACACTCTTTAAAGGAATAACAAAAATTAAGCACTTGAAAGCAAAATTCACAATGTCCAGCTTCCAATCCAAAATTACCAGATGTGCAAAGAAGAAAATATGACCCATAACCAGAAGAGAAGAGAAATTAGTAGGCATAGAAATGAGAGAGACCACAGGATTAGCAGATAAAGACCTTAACAACAGGTATTATACAGATGTTCAAGAATATAAAGGAATAGGAACATAGGAAAAAATGGGAGATAAAAAGTTGGAATTTCTAGAAATGGAAAATTCAGTACCTGAAGTGGAAAATATACTGGACAGGATAAAGAGCAGGTAGATAGCAGTACAACAGACCAGTAAGTCTGAAGACCCAGCAATAAAAACTAAAACTGAGCACATAGAGAAGGGATCAAAACAACAAACCAGGCAACTGACATGTGGGACACTATCGAGGAGTCTAAAATATGTATCAACTGGAGTCCCAAGGAGAAAAAAATTAAGGGGAGAGTGGATGGAAATAATATCTGGAGAAAGGACAACAGATTTTTCCAAGCTGGATTAAAACTGACCATATAGATTCAAGAAGATCAGAACCCCAAGCAGAACACTAAATACACATATATACACAGTCCATAATAAAACTGCTGAAATTTTTTAAAAAAATTATGAAAGTCAGAGAGAGAGAGACATACTACATAGAAACAAATAGAAGAATGGCAGCCAACTTTTCATCAGAAGTTTTGCAAACCATAAAAAAATGTAACATCTTCGAAGTACTGAAAAAGCAAATAAAGAAAAATGACTTTCCGCCTACAGTTCTGTAGCTAGTGAAAATATCTTTCAAAAACAAAGCTGAAATAAGGAGTTTGTCAAATGAAAGCCAAAAGAATAATCACCAGCAGAGCTGCATTATAAGACATGTCCAAGTTCTTCAGGCAAAACGAAAATATCAGATGAAAGTTTGGATACCAAGGAATAAGGAGCACCAGGAATAGGAAAAAAAATCCAGATAAATACTATACTTTTTTTTCCTTTTATGTCTCCAATATTGATTATTTTAACTGCACTGAGGGGTTTACAACTTATATAGAAATAAAATAAGTAACAACACTAGCACAAATAAGTGGGAAAACGGAAAATATTTTGTTGTAAGGGTCATATATGAAGTGGTATCATATTTGTTGAAAGTATACCGTATTATGTTGAAGTTGTATGTGTGTGTGCATACATTTTTTTAAGAGAGAGCCAGCACAAGCAGGAAAGGGCAGAGAGAATATTAAATAGGCTGCACACTCAACACAAGTCCAACATGGAGCTCAGTCTCACAACCCTGAGATCATGACCTGAGCCAAAACTAAGGGATCCCTGGGATCATGAACCAGAAACAAGAGTCAGACACTCACTCAGCTGACTAAGCCCCCCAGGTGCCCCACAAGAGTCAGAGTCTTAACAAATTGAGCCACCAAGATACCTCTGAAGTTGTATTTTTAAATCCTCTTTCAAGCACTAAAAGAATAAAGCAGAGAGTTTTGGCTCAGGTCATGGTCTCACGGTCTCCTGAGTTTGAGCCCCACGTCAGGCTCTACCATGGCAGAGTGTGTACCCTGCTTGGGATTCCCTTTCTACCCCTCCCCCACTCACACTGTCTCTCTCTCAAAATAAACAAAGTTTTAAAAAAAAGAAAAGAAAAAGGGACAAAGAACAGATGGGACAGATTGAAGGCAAATAGCCAGATGTTGGATTTAAGCCAAACTTTGTAGGTCATTGCAATAAATATAAAAGGTCTAAACACTCCAAGTGAAAGGCCCCTGATAAAAGATTATCAGAATGGACTTTTAAAAAAACAAGACCCCAAGGTGCCTGGCTGGCTTAGTCGGTAAAGCATGAGACTCTTGATCTGGAGGGCTGTAAGGTCAAGCCCCATGTTGGGTGTAGAGATTACTTAAAAATAAAATCTTTAAGGGCTGCCTGGGTGGCTCAAACATCTGACTTTGGCTCAGATCATGATCTTCCGGTTCATGAGTTCGAGCCCGTATCAGCCTGTCTGCAGTCAGCACAGAGCCTGCTTCAGATCATCTGTCCCCCTCTCTTTTTGCCCTTCCCTTGCTCACCTTATTTCTCCCTCAAAAATAAACAGGTGCAGCTGGGTGGCTCAGACAGTTGAGCATCTGACATCAGCTCAGATCATAATCTCATGCCTTGTGAGTTTGAGCCTTGTGTTGGGCTCTGTGCTGACAGCTCAGTGCCTGGAGCCTGCTTCAGATTCTGTGTCTTTCTCTATCTGCCCCTACCTCACTCGTGCTGTCTCTCTCAAATATAAACCATAAACATTTTTTAATAAAAAATAAACATTAAAAAAAATTTAGGGGCACTTGAGTGGCTCGGTTGGTTAAGGGGCCAACTTCAGCTCAGGTCATGATCTCATGGTTTGTGGGCTCAAGCCCCATGTCGGGCTCTGTGTTCACAGCTCAGAGCCTGGAGCCTGTTTGGATTCTGTGTCTCCCTCTCTCTGTCCCTCCCTCTCTCATTTCTCTCTCAAGCATTAAAAAAATTATTAATTTTTTAAATAAAATGTTAAAAAGAAAAAGACCCAACTATATTCTGTTTATATGAAACCCACTTTAAACATAAATATACAACTAGATTATTAAAACAATGGGAATTATGGAAAAAAAGATAAATGAAAAGTAATCAAAAGAAAGCTGAATGTGCATATTAAGGTCAGATAAAGTAGACTTCAGGACAAGAAATATACCAGGAATAAAAAGAGACAGAATAATAAAAGGGTCAGTTCATTGAGCAATCTTATATTTAACGATCTTAAATATATATGCACCTAAAAGAGAGCTTCAAAATATGTGGAATGGACAGAACTGAGGTAATCTGCAATTATAGTTGGAGATCTCAACATTCCTCTCTCAGTAACAGAACAAGTCGACCCAAGAAATCATCAAGTTATAGGACACAAACCAGTCCATCACTCAGTTTAACCTAACTGGCATTTATAGAACTTTCTACGCAACAATATTAAAACTCATTCTGAAGTACACAGGCAACATTCATTAAGATGAAACCAATTTCTGGACCTTAAAACAAACATCAACAAATCAAAAAGAACTGAAATTGTACAGAATACTTTCCTGACTATAAAGTAAATTAGAAATGAGTAATAGAAAGGTATTTAGGAAATCCTCGAATATTTGGAAGTTTAAGCAACACACATCTAAATAACAAATGGTCCAAAATATCACAATAAAAGTAGTTATGGATAGAGGTAAAGAAGAAACAGGACAGGGATAGAGGTCTCTACATGTACCCTGTTTTATATCATTGACTTTGAAGGCATGTAATATTTTAATAATTAACTCCAGGGCACCTGGGTGGCTCAGTTGGTTAAGCAGCTGATTGATTTCAGCCTGGGTTATGATCTCACAGTTCATGAGATACAGCCCAGTGTCAGGCTCTGCGCTGACAGTGTAGAGCTGCTTGGGTTCTCTCTCTCCCCCTCTCTCTACCACCCCCCCCCAAAAATAAAGCTTTTAAAAAACTCCAAAAATATGAACTCATAAAATTAGTAAAAATTGAAAAAAAAATGTAATTTTAGGTATTCACAAAGGCCATGCCATACCCACTCAAAGAAAAATAAATATTCAAGTAACTTTAAAAGTGTTTTGAGGGGGGAGGGGTCAAATTGGTGGATCAGCATGGGAGTTTTTGTTCGTTTTTTTTGCATCTCTCATCCCTGAAATACAGCCAGATCAACACTAAACCATCCTGCACACCTAGAAAACTGATTTGAGGATTAACACAATATGCACAACCTGAGCCAGAGAACTCAGCAGGTACACGGTGTGGAAAGGTGAACTGGGGGAGAGAAGCCATGGAGGGCAGAGAGCGGTTTTTGCTTGCAGAGAGAGGACAGAGACGGCGAGGGCAGAGAGCGGTTTTTGCTTGCAGAGAGAGGACAGAGACGGCGAGAAAGTACAAAATCAATGGGAGAGAAAGAAAGATATGCAAGGGACAGAACAAAACAGAGACAAGGAAGAAAGGAGAGGGTTTAAATTCCATTAAAACTCTATAAACGGGGAGCACAGTGTGAAACTCGATACCTGGTGGTGCTCTGGTGGGAAGGGTGAATCCCCAGGAACAGAGAGCAAGGTCTTTGGGGTCCTCTGGCCACATGGGAAGAGGCGGTTCCTACTGAAAGGACATTTGGTCGAGGCTGTGCAGCCACCCCACAGCCAAAGGTCCCAGCGGACCCTGGAGAACAACCACATTCACTGGTGTTGGGACAAGGTCATTAAGGGTGAAGCCTGGTGCCAGATGCATGTCGTAATTTTCAATAATCCTTGAAACACTGCTGCTACACAATTGCATCAACTTTTTCTGGGGCAGGCTGGCACCCAGCTGCAGTCTCTGCGCATGAGCAGAAACACATTCTCCCAAATGGTCCTGGGGGCCGGCCGGCACCAGCCATTGGTCACTGAGACCTTCTCCCAGAAGATCTGAGTGGGTCAAAGTCACAGTCCCTTGGAAGTGAGGGGTTGGGTAATATAACCATATCTGAGATAAAACTCAGGAAGGAGGTGCCGCCTGGCAACCTGACAGCTTGGTCACGGACAGTGTAAAAGCAGGAAGTGGATGAAGCTGGAGACAAAGGAGGGGTGTGCGATTCCTGGTCAGGGAGAACACAAGTTCTGATACTAGAGACTGGGTAGCTGGGTAATGCCACTTTCACCCCTCCCACGCATGTGCATACACACCTACGTGCGCCACTACAATCCACACCAGTAAGCTAAGCAGCGCCATCTAGTGGAGAATGTAACCATTACACTGCCCAACTGGCCAAACTCACTCTCCATGAACACAAGCCTCTCTGCCTGCTTAGTTTATGAACTATAAAGTACTTCATAGTTTGACTTCTAGGGGAAACTGATGTAATTTAAACCGTATTTCAATCTGTTTGCTGGTCCACCTATTCAATTTTTTTTCTTATTCTTGAATACAGAAAGAAAAATTTTTATTTTCCATTTTTATTAAAAACATTTTTTCTACTATATTTTTTACTTTGTACATTTTTCAAATTATATTTTACTTCCATTATTTCACTTTATTCGATTTCATTATATTCATTTTTTCAAATTTTCAAACATTTTTTTCTTATCTTTCCCTTTTTACTCTATAAAGCTCCTTTTTTTTTTTTTCCCTAGGAGAAAGAAAGAGAGACAGCATGAGCAGGGGGGTAGCCAGAGAGAGAGGGAGGCACAGACTCTGAAATAGGCTCCAGGCTCTGAGTTGGCAGTCAGCACAGAGCCCGAAACGGGACTCGAACCCACGAACCGCGAGATCATGACCTAAGCAAAAGTCAGACACTCAACCGACTAAGCCACCCAGGCGCCCCTCTATAAAGCTCCTTCTAACCAGACCAAAAGACACCTAGAATCTAACATCCTTTATTTGATTTTTTGTGTTCTTTTTAAGTTTTTAATTTTAACTTTTTTTACCTTATTAATTCCTTTTCTTCCTTCAAAATGAGGAAATGAAGGAATTCACCCCCAAAAAAGAACATGAAGAAATGACAGCCAGGGATTCAACACAGATACAAGCAAGGTGTCTCCACCAGAATTAGAATCATGGTAATAATACTAGCTGGGGTTGAAAACAGATTATTATCCCTTTCTGCAGAGATAAAAACTAGTCAATGAAATAAAAAATGCCAAAACTGAGCTGCAATCTCAAATAGATGCCACAGCAGCAATGATGGATGAAGCAGAGCAGCGATATAGTGAACAATATTAGAGGGAACAATGAAGCAGAAAAAAAGAGGAAGACTAAAGCAAAAGAGCACATTAAAAAGGAACATCATCAGAATCATAAGGGTACAGAAAATGGAGAGAGAGAAAAAGGGGTAGAAGGGTTATATGAACAAATCATAGTGGAAAACCTTCCTAACCTGAAAAGACAGAAACATCAAAATCCAGGAAGCACAGAACATTCCCATTAGATTCAACAAAAACCAACCAACAAGGCATAGTATAGCCAAATTCACAAAATACTCAGTCAAGGAAAGATTCATGAAAGCAGCAAGGGGGAAAAAAGTCCTTAACCTACAAGGGAAGACAGATCAGGTTTGCAGCAGACCTAGCCACAGAAACTTGGCAGGCCGGAAAAGAGCAGGATATATTCAATGTGCTGAATCGGGAAAATATATAGCTAAGAATTCTTCATCCAGCATGGCTGTCATTCAAAACAGAAGGAGAGATTAAAAGTTTCCCAGACAGGGGCGCCTGGGTGGCTTAGTCGGTTAAGCGTCCGACTTTCGCTTAGGTCATGATCTCGCGGTTCGTGGGTTCGAGCCCCGCATCGGGCTCTGTGCTGACGGCCAGCTCAGAGCCTGGATCCTGTTTCAGTCTGTGACTCCCTCTCTCTCTGACCCTCCCCTGCTCACGCTGTCTCTCTCTCTCCTAGAAATAAAAAAAAAAAAAAAAAGTTTCCCAGACAAAAATTAAAGGAGTTCATGACCCTTAAACCAGCCCTGCAAGAAATTTTAAGGGAGACTCTCTGAGGGGAGAAAGGATTGGGAAAGAAAAGAAAGAAAGAGAGAGAGAGAGAAGAAAAAAGAAGAGAATAGAAGAGAAAAGAAAGAAAAAGAAAAGAAGAAAAAAGACCAAAAGCAACAAAGACTAGAAAGGACCAGAGAACACCACCAGAAACTCCCAACTCTACAGGCAACATAATGGCAATAAATTCATATCTTTCAGTACTCACTCTAAATGTCAATGCACTAAATTCTCCAATCAAAAGACATAGGGTAACTGAATGGATAAGAAAACAAGAGTCCAGAGCTGGATCACTTTCCAGGGGAATTCTACCAAATATGTAAAGAAGAGTTAAAACCTATCCTCTTGAAGCTGTTCCAAAAAATATAAATGGAAGGAAAATTTCCAAACTCTTTCTATGAAGCCTGCATTACTTGATTCCAAAACCAAAGATCCCACTAAAAAGGAGAACTATAGACCAATTTCCCTGATGAACATGGATGCCAAAATCCTCAGCAAGATACTAGCCAACCAGATCCAAGAATACATTAAAAGAATTATTCACTGTAATCAAGTGGGATTTATACCTGAAATGTGGGGCTGGTTCAATATCCACAAAACAATCAATGGGATACATCACATCACAAAAGAAAGGACAAGAACCACATGATCCTCTCAATAGATGCAGAGAAAACATTTGACAAAACACAGCATCCTTTCTTCATTAAAAAAAAAAAAAAAAACTCAAGAAAGTAGAGAGAGAAGGATACCTGAAGATCATAAAAGCCATATGTGGAAGATCCACTGTTGATATCACCCTTAATGGGGAAAATCAGAACTTTCCCCCTAAGGTCAAGAATAAGACAGAGACGTCCTCTCTCTCCACTGTTATTCAACATAGTGTTGGAAGTCATAGCCTCAGTAATAAAACAACACAAAAGAATAAAAGGCACCCAAATCAGCCAGGAGGAGGTCAAAGTTTCACTCTTTGTAGATGACATGATACTCTATATGGAAAACCCACAAGATTCCACCAAAAAACTCCTAGAACTGATCCATGAATTCAGCAAAGCCATGGGCTATAAAATCAATGCACAGAAATTGGTTGTATTCCTATACACCAATAATGAAACAACACAAAGAGAAATCAAGAAATCAATCCCATTTACAACTGCACCAAAAAAGATAAAATTCCTAGGAATAAATCTAACCAAAGAAGTGAAAAATCTATACACTTGAAAACTATAGAAAGCTTATGAGAGAAACTGAAGAAGACACCAAAACATGGAAAAATATTCATTGCTCCTGGATAGGAATAACAAATATTGTAAAAATGTCAATACCACCCAAAGCAATCTACATATTCACTGCAATGACGATCAAAATAACACCAGCATTCTTCACAGAGCTAGAACAAACAATCCTAAACTTTGTATGGAACCAGAAAAGATCCTGAATAGCCAAAACAATCTTGATAAAGAAAACCGAAGCTGAAGTCATCACAATCCCAGACTTCAAGCTGTATAACAAAGCTGTAATCATTAAGACAGTATGTTACTGACACAAAAACAGACACTTAGACCAATGGAACAGTATAGAGAACCCAGAAATGGACCCACAAATGTATGGCCAACTAATCTTTGACAGTGCAAGGACGAATATCCAATGGCATAAAGATAGTCTCTTCACCAAATTGTGCTGGGAAAACTGGACAGCAACATGCAAAAAAAATGAATCTGGACCACTGTCTTACACCACACACAAAAATAAACTCAAAATGGATGAAAGATCTAGGTATAAGGCAGGAAGCCATCAAAATCCTAGAGGAGAAAGCAGGCAAAAACCTCTTTGACCTCACCCACAGTAACTTCTTACTCAATACGTCTCCAGAGGCAAGGGAAACCAAAGCAAAAATGAACTATTGGGACCTCATCAAAACAAACAAACAAAAAAAAAAAACAAAACACTTCTGCACAGTGAAGGAAACAATCAGCAAAACTAAAGGGCAACTGACGGAATGGGAGAAGATATTTGCAAATGACATATCAGATAAAGGGTTAGTATCCAAAATCTATAGAGAATTTGTCAAACTCAACACCCAAAAAACAAATAATCCAGGGAAGAAATGGGCAAAAGACATGAATAGACACGTATCCAAAGAAGACACCCAGATGGCCAACCTACACATGAAAAAATACTCAACATTACTCATCATCGGGGAAATACAAATCAAAACCACAAGGAGATACCACCTCACACCTGTCAGAGTGGCTAACATTCAGGACTCAGGCAACAAGAGATGTTGGTGGAGAACAAGGCTCTCTTTTGCACTGCTGGTGGGAATGCAAACTGGGGCAGCCACTCTGGAAAACAGTAGTATGGAGGTTCTTCATAAAATTAAAAATAGAACTACCCTATGACCCAGCAATCACACTACTAGGTATTTATCCAAGGGATACAGGTGTGCTGTTTCCAAGGGACACATGCACCCCAATGTTTATATCAGCACTATCAACAAAAGCCAAAGTATGGAAAGAGCCCAAATGTCCATCGATGGATGAATGGATAAAGAAGATGTGTGTGTGTGTGTGTGTGTGTGTGTGTGTGTGTGTGTGTGTGTGTGTATGTATTACTCAGCAATCAAAAAGAATGAAATCTTGCCATTTGCAACTATGTGGATGGGACTAGAGGGTATTATGCTAAGCAAAATTAGTCAGATAAAGACAAATATCATATGGCTTCACTCATATGAGGACTTTAAGATACAAAACAAGAGCATAAGAGAAGGGAAGCAAAAATAATATAAAAACAGAGAGGAAGACAAAACATAAGAGACTCTTAAATACAGAAGACAGAGGGTTGCTGAAGAGGTTGTGGGAGGGTAGGTGGGCTAAATGGGTGAGGGACATTAAGGAATCTATTCCTTAAATCATTGTTGCTAACTAACTTGGACGAAATTTAAAAATAAATTATTAATAAGAAATTTTAAAGTGTTTTGAGGGGCACCTGGATGGCTCTGTTAAGCATCTGTCTCTTGATTTTGGCTCAGGTCATGATCTCACAGTTCATGGGTTTGAGCTCCCCATCAGGCTCTGTCAGTGGAGAGCCTGCTTAGGATTCTCTCTCTGCCCCTCCCCCACTCACACATGCATGCACGTTCTCAAACTTTAAAGTATAGGATCATGTCAAAACCACATGGGAATCATCAAATATGGAAGCATCTAAGGGAATAATGACTATAACTTATTGAAGCACTTATATTTAAAAAATCCATAAGTTTATGATAGGAAAAAAAACATTGCAGGTTGCTAGGATACCTTATTTAAAAAATTTTTAAAGTTTTTTAAAATCCTACGTTTATCTTGCCTTTTTAGTACAAACTGTATGTCGAGGTAACAAAATAATTGCTACAGGAAAAATGCTAATAAATACAGAAATCAAGAGAACAATCACCTCTTCTAATTCTTAATAAAAAATGCAGTCACCAATAATCAATGATACTTAAGCCCATTATTTGAAAGGTTCATGAGGCTCTGTGTGTTGAAGTCTAACTACCAATTTAGAGAGGCAGATGGGAGAAGAACAAATCAGAAAATGCCACAAGTAAGTTGTCCACTAAGTCCAGAATGCAGGAACTGTGCAGGACAAATTGCCTGTTGTGTAAAATGCATGATTGGATGGAGGAGAAGGGCAGGTAGGGGGTTGCTGTAGACTAAGAGACTTAATGGACCAGTCAACCAAACATGGGCTCTGGATGTGAACAAACCAAAGGAGTATTTTTTCTACAATGATGCATACCCAAGGGTGTTTTTTGTTTTTAATTTTTAAAAATCTATTTAGAGAGAGCATGTCAACAGGGGAGGGGCAAAGAGGGAATGAGAATCCCAAGTAGGCTCCATGCTGTCAGCACAGAGCCCAAGATGGGCCTCAATCCCACAATCCTGGGATCATGACCTGAGCCGAAATCAAGAGTCAAATGTGCAACCAACTGAGCCACCCAGTTGCCCCTACATTCAAGTTTTTAAAGCTGAAGCTATATGACTTCAGAGATTTGCTTTTAAAATATCCCACCCACCCCCAAAAAAGAATAATGTGGAAGATAAACAGAGGAAGCAATATGCACATAAATGTTGAAGATGATGATGGATGCTTTGAGACTCATTATATTACTCTTTTTTATTTGTTTGAAACTTTCCAGATATTAAAATATGTGGGGGGGAAAGGGAATCTCTTCTATTTGGCTGAATTTTCTTCTGGAAGAAAGCAACCATTTTATGGTTAGAAAGGAAATGCCCAAGATACCTGTTTAAATACATATTCTGGGGAAAAGTCAGAAGATAGTTGTGGAGTAGAAGGACCCTAGAATTGCCTCATTCTAAGAACACAACTGAATAACTATAAAATCATCCTAAGCATCCCAGGAATTGATCTGAAGGCTGACAGAACAAAGTCCACAACTAAAGGGAGAGAAGAGGCCACATCAAAGAAGGAGCAGGAGACATAAATGGCATTTCTAACACAGAGAAGAAGGCAGAGACTTAGACAAAATGCAAAGACAAGAATTTATCACAAATGAAAGAATAAGATAAAGCTACAGCCAGAGATCTAAGTGAAATAGATATAAGGAGAATTCAAAGCAATGAAGAGAAGGACACTCACTGGGCTTGAGAAAAGAATAGATCAGTGAGACCCCACCACAGAGATATAACAGTTAAAAAAGAATCAGAGATGAAGAATACAATAAATGAGATTAGAAACATATACTTCAAGCAATGAACAGAGGCTGCAAAGAACAGAGAAATGAATTAATGACCTAGAAGACAAAGTAATGGCTAGCAGTGGTGATGAACAAAAGTGAGAAAAAAATTATACAAAATGAGAACAGACTTAGAGAACTCAATGACTCACTCAAATGTAGTAAAAATCATATTATAGGAGTCCCAGAAGAAAAAGAGAGAGAAAAGGGGAAAATTTATTTGAAGAACTAATAGCTAAAAACTTCTATAATCTGGAGCAGGAAACAGACATTCAGATCCAGGAGGCACAAAGAACTCCCATCAAAATCAACAGAAGCAGATCCACAGCAAGACACATTGTAATTAAATTTGCAAAATAGAATAATAAAAAAAAATTTTAAGCAGTAAGACAAAGGAAGTCATTAACTTACAAGAGAAAACATGTAAGGCTAGCTGGAGATTTTTCAACAGAAACTTAGCAAGCCAGAAAGGAGTGATATAATATATTCAAAATGCTGAATTGGAAAAATCTGCCACCAAGATTACTCTATCCAGCAAGGCTATCATTCAGAACAGAAGGAGAGATAAACAGTTTCCAGACAGACAAAAACTAAAGGAGTTTATGACCACTAAACTAGCCCTACAAGAAATAGTAAGGAAGACTCTGAGTGGAGAGACTAAAAGTAACAGTATAAAGGCACAAAGCACAAAAGCAGTAAAATGAGCATTTCTCTAAAAATCAGGCAAGGAACTCACACACACACACACCAAAAAAATGATATAAAATATAACAACATATACATACTTAAAATATGGGGAGGAGAGGAAAAAAGGATGTCTTCAAACTTGAACAATCAGCTCAATACAGATTGCTATTTGCAGAAGAGGTTATATATAAACCTAATGGTTACTGTGCATCAAAAATCACTAGGGGCATCTGAGTGGCTCAGTCAGTTGAGTTGAATCAGAATTAATCTGATTCTTAATTTTGGCTCAGGTCATGATCTCATGGTTCAAGAGATGGAGCCCCACTTTGGGCTCTGCATTAATGGCACAGAGCTTGCTTATAATTATCTCTGCCTGTCCCCTGATCATGCTCTGTCTCTCAAAACTATATAAACATTAGAAAAAAACAATAAACATGCAAAGAATAAAGAGAAAGAAACCCAAATATGTCATTAAAGAATATCAGCAAAACATGGAAGTATCAGAGAAAACTGCCAGAAAAGAAACCACAAGGAATAAAATGGCAACATATACATATCTATTAATAATTACTTTGAATGTAAATGGATTAAAAACTCCAAAAGGCATAAGGTGGAAGAATGGATTTTTTTTAAAAAGGCCCATTTATATGCTGCCTACAAGAGACTTATTTTAGACCTAAAAACACCTGCAGATTGAAAGTGAGGAGTTGGAGTTGGGGGGGCCTGGGTGGCTCAGTCACTTAAGCATCCAACTTTGACTAAGGTCATGATCTCATGCTTTGTGAGTTTGAGCACCACATCAGGCTCTCTGCTGTCAGCACAGAGCCTTCTTCGGATCCTTGGTCCCCCTCTCTTCCTGGCTCTCCCCCGCTTGTACTCTCTCAAAAAATACATAAACATTAAAAAAATGTAAACCCCATATCTCTACCCCTCCCCCAAATAAACAAACTTTAAATATTTTTTTAATTAAAATAAAGTGAGAGGAGGGGCACCTGGGTGGCTGAGTCAGTTGAGTGTCCGACTTTGGCTCAGGTCATGAGTCTTAAGATGTGATTCATCTCTTACATACAACACCCAGTGCTCATCCAACAAGTGCTCTCCTCAATGCCCATCTCCCACTTTCCCCGCTCTTTTAACCCCCTACCCCCCTCAACCCTGAGTTGTTCTCTGTATTTAAGGGTCTCTTATGGTTTGCTTCCCTCTCTGTTTGTAACTTATTTTTTCTTCCCTTCCTCTGTGGTCTTCTGTTAAGTTTGGAGTTCTGTTAAGTTATGAGTGAAAACATAGGATATCTATCTTTTTCTGACTGATGAAATAATGGCTTTGAATGATACACTGGACCAGATGAACTTAAAACATATATTTAAAACATCCCATCCTAAAACAGAATACACATTCTTTTAAAGTGCACGTGGAACATTCTCCGGAAGAGATCACATATTAAGTCACAAAACAGCCTCAACAAATACAAAAAGATTGAAGTCATACCATGCAGCTTTTCTGACTACAACACTATGAAACTAGAAGTCAACCACAAGAAAAAATCTGAAAAGACCACAAATACATGGAGGTTAAAGAATATGCTACTACATAATGAAAGGGTCAACCAGGAAATCAAAGAAGAAATTTGAAAATACCCAGCAACAAATGAAAATGAAAACATCATGATTTAAACCGTTGGGATACAGTAAATGCAGTCCTAGGAGGGAAGAGCAGAGCAATACAGCCCTACTTTAAAAAGCAAGATGGGGCGCCTGGGTGGCTTAGTTGGTTAAGCGTCTGGCTTTTGCTTAAGTCATGATCTCGCAGTTGATGGGTTCGAGCCCCGCATTGGGCTCTGTGCTGACTGCCTGTTTAGAGCCTGGAGCCTGTTTCAGTCTGTGACTCCCTCTCTCTCTGACCTTCCCCTGCTCATGCTGTCTCTCTCTCTCTCTCCTAGAAATAAATAAAATATTTTTAAAAAATAAAAAGCAAGAAAAATCTCAAATAAATAACCTAACCTAGCCTTACACCAAAAAAAGCTAGAAAAAGAACAAATAAGCCAGCAGAAGGAAGGAAATAATAAAGATTAGAGCAGAGATAAATGATATAGAAAAAAAAAAACCTCCAGCGGAACAGATTAATAGAGTTGATTCTCTGAAAAAATGATTCTTTGAAAAAAATAAAATTGATAAACCTTAGCCAGACTTAACAACAAAAAAAAAGGACCCAAATAAATAAAATAATAAATGGAAGAGGAGAAATAACCAACACCACAGAAATATAAGAGAATGTTACAAAACAGTATATGCCAAAAAATTGGATAACTTAGAAGAAATTGGTAAATTCCTACCAAAACCAAAACAGAAAGAAATAGAAAACTTGAACAGACTGATAACCAGCAACATACTTGAATCAGTAATCCAAAAATTTCCAACAAACAAAATCCAGCACCAGATGGCTTCACAGATGAAATCCACCAAACATTGAGAGAAAAGTTAATACCTATTCTCCTCAACTTATTCCAAAAATTAAAAAAGGAAGGGAGACTTCCAAATTCATTCTACGAGGCTAGCACTACCCTGATACCAAAAACAGATAAAGACACCACAAAAGAGAGAGAGAGAGAGAGAACCAGAAGCCAATATCCCTAATGAACCCAGATGCAAAACTTCTCATTAAAATACTAGCAAACTAAATCCAATAATACATTTCAAAAACCATTCACCACCATCAAGTGAGATTTCTTCCTGGATTGGAAGTGTGGCTCGATATTTGCAAACCAATCAACATGACACATCACATTAATAAAAGAAAGGGTAAGAACCATATGATCATTTCAAAAGATGCAGAAAAAGCCTATGACAAGTACAACATCCATTCATGATAAAAACCCTCAACAGAGTAGGTTTAGAGGGAACATACCTCAACATAATAAAGGACGTATCTGAAAACCCACAGCTAATAACATCCTAAATGGGGAAAACAGAACTTTTCCTCTACAGTCAGGAACAAAACAAGGATGTCCACTCTCACCACTTTTATTCAACATAGTACTGGCATCCTAGTCACAGCAATCAGATAAGAAAAAGAAATAAAAGGCATCAAGATCGGTGAGGAAGAATAAAACTTTACTATTTTCAGATGATATGATATGTAGAAAAGCCACCAAAGATGCCACCAAAAACCTGCTAGCTAGAACTGATAATGAATTCAGTGAAGTCATAAGATACAAAATCAATGTACAGAAGAAATCTGTTGCATTTCTAACTTTTTTCAAGTAGGCTCCATGCTCAATATCAGTCATGAACTCACTACCCCAAGATTACAAGTCGTGTGCTCTACCAACTGAGCCATCCAGGTAAACCTGTTGCATAGCTATACACCAATAATGAAGGAGCAGAAATTAAAGTCAAGGAATCAGTCCCATTTACAATTGTACCAAAAAACACTAAGATACTTAGGAATAAACCTAACCAAAGAAGTGAAAGACTTATACTCTGAAAACTATAAAACACTGATGAAACTGCAGATGACACAAAGAAATGGAAAGATGCTCCATGTTCATGGATTGCGAGAACAAATATTGTTAAAATGTCTATACTACCCAAAGCAATACACACATTTAATACAGTCCCTATCAAAATACCCACATCATTTCTCACAGAGCAAACAATCCTAAAATTTGTTTGGAACCACAGAAGACCCCAGATAGCCAAAGCAAGCCTGAAAAAGAAAAAGCTGGAGGCATCACAATTTTTGACTTCAAGTTATATTACAAAGCTGTAAGTGATCACTGTCACACAAAAATAGACACACTGATCAATAGAATAGAATAGAAAACCCAGAAATGAATCCACAATTATACGGTCAAATGAAATTCAACAAAGCAGGAAAGAATATCCAATGGAAAAAAGAATGTCTCTTCAACGAATAGTGCTGGGAAAACTGGACAGCAACAGGCAAAATAATGAATCTGGCCCACTTTCTTACACCATCCACAAAAGTAAATTCAAAATGGACTAAAGAGGGGCGCCTGGGTGGGTCAGTAGGTTAAGCGTTTGACTTCAGCTCAGGTCGTGATCTCACAGTTCCTGAGTTCGAGTCCTGCATCAGGCTCTGTGCTGACAGCTCCGAGCCTGGAGCCTGCTTCAGATTCTGTGCCCCTCCCTCACTCACACTCTGTGTCTCTCAAAAAAAATAATTAATTAATTAAAACATGTTTAAAAATTTAAAAAATGGACTAAAAACCTAAATTTGAGTCCTGAAACCATAAAAACCCTAGAAAAGAGCACAGGCAGTAATTTCTCTGACATTGGCCATAGCAGCTTCTGTCAAGATATGTTTCCTGAGTCAGGGAAATAAAGTCAAAAATAAACTATTAATACTGCATTTAAAAAAAAGCTTCTGCACAGCAGAGGAAATTATCAACAAACCTAGAAGGCAACCTAAGGAATGGGAGAAGATATTTGCAAATATATATCTGATAAATATCTAAATAAATATCTGATAAAGGATTAGTATCCAAAATATATAAAGAACTTTAAAAACTCAACACACACAAAAAAATGGATAATCCAATTAAAAATGGGCAGAAGACATGAACAGAGATTTTTCCAAGGAAGACACACAGAGGGCCAACAGACACATGAAATGATGTGTAACACTGTTCATCATCAGGGAAATACAAATCAAAAGCACCAGCCAGAATGGCTAAAATCAACAACACAAGAAACAACAGCTGTTGGTGAGGATGTGCATAAGGGGAAACCTCTTGGACTGTTGGTGAGAATGCAAATTGGTGCAGCCACTGTGGAAAACAGAATGGAGATTTCTCAAAACTTAAAAATAGAACTACCCTAAAAATAGAACAATCCAGCAATTGCACTAGTAGGTGTACCCAAAGAACATAAAAAGACTAATTCAAAGGGACGCATGTACCTTGATGTTTATAGCAGCATTTTCTACAATAGCCAAACTATGGAAACAGCCCAAGTGTCCACTAACTAATGAATGGGTAAAGAAAATATGGCACGCTCGCGCACGCGCGCACACACACACACCCAGAGGAATACTACTCAACCATAAAAAAGGATGAAATCTTGGCATTTGCAATGACAAGATGAACAGAGGAGCTCAAGAGTATAATGCTAAGTGAAATAAAGACAAATACCTTATGATTTCATCATATATGGAATTAAAGTTAGTCGGGAAAAAATAGAAGAGAAGCCAACCAAGAAACGGACTCTTAACTACAGAGAACTGATGGTTACCAGAGGGGAGGTGGGTGGGAAGATGGGTGAAATAGGTGATGGGAATTAAGTAGGGCACTTGTCATGATAAGCACTGGGCATTGTATGGAAGTGTTGAATCATTTTATTGTATACCTGAAACTAATATTACTCTGTTAAGTGGAATTTAAATAAAAAATTAGGGGTGCCTGGGAGGCTCAGTTGGTTAATATCCTGCTCCTGATTTCGGTTCAGGTCGTAATTTCATAGTTCATGAGATCAAGCCCTGTGTGGGGCTCCGTGCGGTACTGGACATGGAGCCTCCTTGGGATTCTCTCTCTCTCCCCCTTCTCTCTCTCTGCCCCTCCTCTACTCATATGCACCCCCCCCAAAATAAACATTTAAAATAAATAAAAAAATTTAAAAATACAGACTCTGGGCTCCCACTTTTTAGGCCTATCAGATCACAATTGGAGGATCGGGCATACAAATACCCAGTGTTCTTATAAGCTCTGCCACAAATGCAGTGCAGCCCCGCACAAGTCTGCACTGACAAGCTGAGATCGGACAGCGTTCAAGTCCTCACTCTGAGACACCATGTCTCTTAGTGGTCGCTAGGCTACAGCTACATTACTGGAAACACATGGAGAACAGCTTCAGCACAGGGTGTAGACGGGAGTCCTCTCTGAAGTTTTGAGGGGCCAGTGTACACGGAGGAAGATACAGGGGAAGGGCAAGGAAGTTTTGCCTGGAGGCGGTAGGGTGAGGGGAAGCAGACCAGTGCCAAACAGACCTTTGCAGGATTAGAGACCAGGGCATATCTTAAGGCTGAGAGCAAAAGCCGTTGGAGAGGAAGACTGAAGAAGGCGGGAAAGAGACTAACTCCTGGGGCCCCAGCACCATGATAGCAGACAATGGGAAGCCTCGGTGGAAACGACCTGCCTCAGACAGCGGAAGGCATGGAAAAGAGTGGGGCTAAGCCTGTGGAAGGTATAAGAATGATACTCATGATTACCTAGAACGGTGCTATCCAGTATGGCAGCTGCGAGCCACATGCAGCTACTGCACACTGGAAGTGAGGCTAGTATGAGCAGAGATGTGCCAGAAAATATGTAAGGTGCACTAAATTTTAAAGATTTTGTAAAAAGAAAACCAGGGTCTAATAGCTCATTAATCATTTTTTTAGATTGATTACATATCAAACTTTTAAAACTTTTTAATGTTTATTTTTGAGAGACAGAGAGACAGACAGTGAGAGCAGGAGAGGAGCAGAGAGAGACACACACACACACAGAATCCAAAACAGGCTCCAGGCTCTGAGCTGTCAGCACAGAGCCCGATGCGGGGCTCGAACTCACAAGGTGTGAGATCATGACCTGAGCCAAAGTCGGGTGCTCAAATGACTGAGCCATCCAGGTGTCCTCAAACTGATATTTTATATATATTAAATAAAGTATATCAAGTTGATTTCACCTGGTTTTACATTTCCTAACGGAAGTTAAAATACTTACGAGGCTTTTGAGCCTGGCACGGTATTTCTATTGAACACCGACCTAAAAGTTATGGAAACCAAGACAAAAAAGGAAACCCAACCGGAAAAAATTTCTACCTGCAACCCCATCACCAAAAAATGAAAACTTTTTTCTACAACCCCCAAATCTGCCTCATTCAGAAAAAAGGTTTGGCCCAACTGATGAAAAAAGTGCTGCCCGAGCCAACTAATTGTGAGTAGAAATGAATGTGTAGTGGAAAGTGTGTAATTTGTTCTCAGACACCACTAACACACAGCAGTTAATCCAGAGGGGACGAGGGCTTCTCATCCGTTCATTAAGGCAGGCTCTCAAGGCCCCACAGCGGGAAAGAAACCAGCAGCCAGCAAGCAATCCAGAGGAAGCAGGTGTACAGAGCACACGCCTAGTGCTGGGAGAGACGCAGGACAGGGGGGTCCTTGGGATGACCCACACCCGAAAGGAATGAGGAAGAAAATGAGCCTCGGGAAAGTCAGTCATTTCCCAGAGTCGCGTTGTCTTCCTCCAGATTCCTCTCGGTTCCAGTGCGCGTACATTTCCCACCCCATGCCTGTCCCTGCTTCCATGACTGTGAGTGGGCAGTGAGCAAAGCCCTGGGTGCCCCCTGGCGCCTTCGTCACCAGTTCTGACATCCATCAGATGTTCCTTCCTCCTTCCAGCTGCCTCAACTCTGTGGTATGTGGCTAGGGTCATTCCAGACACGCAGGCCACCTCTCTGTTCCCCGAAGATAACAGAGCGAGCAGGGCTGTTTGCTGGCCGGTGGCCTTATCTAGGATCAACACTGGTGGCTCCTGCATCCGGATGGATTAAGTGGAGGCTTCGTGTTTCAGCAGGTGCCTGGTCACCACAGTCAGGTTTCTGAGGGCTTTTTGGTTTTCCTTTGGGGGGAGGGGCTCTGAACAAGTCTCCAAGAACTCCAGGTTTGTCCACACCCAGGAACCAAGAGATCTAAGCTCAGGTGGCTGACAAGGGAGAAGGCCTCCTGATGACGTGCTCACTCTCTGCGGGGCTGAGGGCGGACTGGCTCTGAGAGGTTTTCCAGCAGGAAGTACTCAGTCCCCCACCTTCCACTAGGGGCTCAGTCCAGACCCTCCTGTGTCTCCACTGCCCCTAGTCTCTGCAAGGATCCAGTGCCCCCCTTAAATGGGTGGCCAGCCATTTGATGATCAGCTTTCTATTGCCTCCATATCCTAAGTGGATCCCGACCCCAGTCCCACCCGTCTCAGAGCAAGCGGATTTTCCTAGAATCCCACGCTTGCTGTGTAATCAGGACGGTCTATCAGGGAAGGCACTGACCTAGCAGCCAGGAGCCTGGGGAGCCAGCATCTGCCACTGAAGGCCGTGTGGCTTTGAGGGGACTGGGGCCTTTTTGGTGTTCAGGGTTCCTTCCGGGGAATCAGAGTCCAGCCTCCCAGCTCTCCAAGGTCTTTCCAAACTCTTGTACTCTGCACTCTTGCCACTCCTCTGTTCAAGAACCTTCTCGGGCCTCCCTCCTACAGATAACACCCAAACTCCTTGAGCTAGCAAGGCCTTCGAGGCTGTGCATAACCTGACCTGGGACCTCCTTCTAGGCCATTCCTGACGACCTCCCCCATGGACACCCTCATGCAAGGCAGCCAGCTTTCTCATGGTTACCCCAATGCTCCGTACTCACACCTTCCGTTCACCTGTGCTCACACCACTCTCCGGGCTGGGGTGCCCTCCCTTCCATTCTCACCATCTGCCTCTTTCAAGGAGCCCTTCCTGACCTCCCAGCCCTGAGCTCCAGCCCGAAGAGAGTTCCTCCTCAGAAATGCCAGAATTACTGTGGAGACAACTCATTCAGCCCTTAGAAGCCACTGCCTGGGCATCCAATTAGATAAAGCTCTCCAGACAGGGAAGGACCCCCCTGTGAGGCTAACCAGCTCCTCACCCAAGCACGTGTGGCTGCGGCACACGCTTGCAAGTCCCACGGCCCCGGAACAGAAGGAGAAGGGGTGGTCGTGTGCATGACACCTCGGAAGGTTTTCACATTCCATCACCTCACGTCATCCTCTGAGGAGTGGCTCTGACACAGGGGCCCATCACCCTGGGAGAAGTCACCGTGCCCAGCACTGGGCCAGAGCTCTTCAGCCTCCAGGGCCAGTCTGTTCCCTCTGAGAATCTGGCTAGGGCAAGATGTCAGGAAACACCAAGGCAAACGAAGCATGGAAGCATGCCGGAAGCGATCCCTGATCCCCAGGTCCCCAGGCCCGCTCCTCCTTGGAAAGCACAGCGGGGAGCCTGCCCGCCGCCACCATCCCTCCCAGCAGAATCCTCCTTCATGGCACTTCCCCGGTTGGGGCAGCGTGGGAATTTCCAGAGGTTTGGGGAAGGCGGAGCAGCGTCACAGAGAAGAGCATGCTGGGGCTGGAAAAGGTCCTAAATATCTGGTGGCCGTCACCTCACTGTAGCCAGGAGGAAGAGGGATTTCGGAAGGGCGAGCACGCAGAGCAGCAGAGAGCAGCAAAGCTGGCCTGGACCCCGAGCCCCCCCTCCCTCCCGCCTGAAGCAGGGCGGGGGCCACCTGGGGACAGCTGGAACAGGTGAGCACGCGACCCCACTGTTGATCTCTACCCAGAGGACATGAGCATCTTTAGTTCCCAAAGAATGTAAAGCAACCGCAGGAAGTTAGGAAGGGGGAGCGAGTTTAAAACAAACACAGGGCTTCCTACATAAGGACCGCACAGCTACGGGGCACCATCTCCGCGGGAACCCCAGGTAGGCTCTCTCTACTCTGTGTGTGTTGGTTTATGGATTTAACTCACTGTGACTGCTGCCCATTCGCAGGCCCATCTGAACAAAGGGAGGCTGCGCGGCATGGGGCAGCAGGAAGCCCCCAAGCCCCCTATCCCCTGGGGACCCTGCTGGTCCAGCTCCGTGATCTTGCATTAAGAAATTCAGCACAAAGGGGCGCCTGGGTGGCTTAGTCGGTTAAGCGTCCAACTTTCGCTTAGGCCATGATTTCGCGGTTCGTGGGTTCGAGGCTCGCATTGGGCTATGTGCTGACTGCCAGCTCAGAGCCTGGAGCCTGTTTCAGATTCTGCGACTCCCTCTCTCCCTGACCCTCCCCTGCTCACGCTGTCTCTCTCTCTCTCCTAGAAATAAATAAAAACATATTTTTAAAAATGCTTTAAAAAAAATTCAGCACAAGCTCCCTGGGGTCCAGGACAAACATGGGGAGTCCCACTGCCCAACAGCCTGGGAATAGAGGGCACGTATCCTTTAATTCGCTCCTACCTGGGGGCAGTGGGCAGAGGGAGCCCCTCTCAGGGGTAGGAAGAGCTCCTCTGCTCAGCAGTGACATCCCAGGGCCAAGTCCCCTCACCCTGCCTGCTGGGCTTCTCCCTGAGATGCCTGGGGCCCAGGGAGACGGGGGAGGGCCCGCTGCCCAGAGACCCTCTCTCCTGCAGGCCTGCCTGACGCCATGCCCTCCCTGGGGGCCGTGTGCAGCCTGCTGCTCTTCAGCGTGCTGTGGATGGACTTGACCATGGCGGGCTCCAGCTTCCTGAGCCCTGAACACCAGAAGGTACAGGTGAGGGGTTCCCCCCACAGAGCCCCACATGCGAACAGGGGAATCTCATTCCGGCCCTGCCACAGAGCAGCCAGTGGGGTGGCCTGGGCGGTGGCCCAACTCTACGCTTCAGCTTTCTCCACGAGCACAAAGGAGAAATCCGCGTCTGACCACAGGTTCACACCTCACCTGCCTCTGGAAGTATATGGGTGCGGGGGAGGGGGGGGGCTAAAAAGAGAATCTCTCTTTCCAGCAGAGAAAGGAGTCTAAGAAGCCACCACCTAAACTGCAGCCCCGAGCTCTGGAAGGTTCGCTCCGCCCAGGAGACCCAAGTCAAGTGGAAGGGGAGGAGGATGAGCTGGAAATCCGGGTTGGTCCCTCTGGCTTCAGTGGGAGTGGAGGGGAGGGCGGAGGGCGGAGGGCAGGCTATGGATGGGGATCCACTTAGCACCTACTTAAATGTCGAAGAGCTGACTCTGAACTGGGCTCTACCAGGTCTTTTCCCGTCAGGAGGCAGATGGGTGCGCTGAGGAGGAAAGGGGTTCTGTAGGGGCTGCCCGTGCACTTCCCTGAAAGGCTGGCTGTGCTTCAGGTCATGGTTCTGACAAGCATTCAGGTGGCAACAGAAGCCTCCATGCAGTGGAGCCAGAACATTCCAGGGGGGAGTCCTCAATAGTGGCGATTGTCGCACTCCTCGTGTCTACTGACCGAGACTTCACTTATGATCTGCCTTCCCCTCACTGCACACCGTTTAATCTCTACACCCTGTGCAGCAAGTAGGGCTGAAATGATTGCCTTCGTTTTAGAGACGAGGGACCGCAGGTCACACAGGTGAGTCACGTGCCTGATGCGCCACAGCCAGTGTGTGGCAGAGGCGGGATGCGGGGTTGGAGCTGACTCCAGCTCCCAAGCCCCCTTTGCCCCCTGGGTCTGGCAAACAGAGTGAACACAGTGGCCCAGAGTCCCCCTCACTGGTCTCCTTTGGCCTGAGAAGCCGGAGTGAGTCGGCCACCCTCCCTCCCTGGCAGCTTCTTCTGTCAAGCATGAGCTCCCGAGCCCTGCTCTCTCGGACCCTCACCGGACCTGAGGGGTGCTCCCAGGGGCCTCGTCTACACCACATGCGAGGGCCCCATTCGATTCCTGCAAATCCTCAGACTAAAACCGGGGAATTTCCCGGTGAGGCCGGCAGCCCCTGCGGCTGGCACTCACCGCAGCCGGGCTAACACTCTGTTTGCACAGACAGGAGAGGTTTCGGTGGCTTGGTTACTCAAGGCAGGGCCGGGGCAACCAGTTTCCAGTTCCCACGAAGGCTGGCCTGGGAAGAGGTGGCTGCGCCACCTCAACCAGAACCTGAAGGCTGGCATTGCTGGAGGCGGAGAGGCCCGCACCCCGGCCACCGGGCTCTTGAACCTACTGCCTGAGCCCCTCCTGCGCCAGGCTCCACCGGGCCCCCATCTCGGGCCCCCACCCGTCCCCCAAGCATGTGCCTTTCGGAATTGACTTTCAGAGCCTTAAGACTTTTGAGACCAAGTCCTATCCTTTCCCCCAGCCGGCCGGCCGCCCCCGACAGAACTCAGGAGGCACTGAGGCCAAACGGGCCTTCAAGTCACCAGGAGCAAACCTCCCCTTCAGGAGTGGCCATGCGGCCACCTGGTCCCAGGAGCCAGGCCAGCCAGCAGGCCGCCGATCCATGGTCATGTGGTTGCTGAGAAGTCTATTCAGGTCATCTGCCAGCCCCAGGGTGGAAGAGAAATAAGCACTTGCCTGTGGGAGAGAACAGACGGGCCAAAGTTCCCTAAAAACTCATCACGTCCTTCCTCGCTCTCTCCACCCTCACAGTGGAGACGAGCAAGGCCGGTCTTCCCAACAGGCAGCTATTTGGCTTTTTCATAACCTCTGGGGCATGTCTGCTCGTGTGTGAAACAGAATGACAGCAGCACCTGCTGGCAGAGAAGCCCAGAGGCCTGCGCCCAGCACGGAAGTGAGGCCTCGGGCCGGCCTGGCGGAGACAGGTGCGGGCTCCGTGCTGGGTGTCGCTGCAGCCCAGGACCAGACAAGGTTCCAGGACCGTTGGGCTGGAGTCCCGGGCTGTAGGCCTTGGCCACCTCGTTAAGTCATCAACCTCCCCAGGCCTTCCGGCGGGAGGGCCCGGCGGGTGGCAGAAGGACTGATGCCTAAAGGCTCCCTCCCGGCACAGGACTCCTTCAGTGACTCGCGACATGTCAGTGACCAGCATGCAGGCAGGTACCAGGTACCAAGGCAGCTACTGGAAGAACAGAGATAAAGCTATAGCCGCTCTCAAGGGAGGGAATCCATGAGGTGGTTGCAAACAGAGCTCTTCCCCATTTACCCAACGCTGGGCTTCAGTGAATCATCTGCAGTGAGTGCATCTGCCCGAGTGCTGACGGGGCAGGGCATTCAGGGGCTCCCCTGTAGAAGGGAAGAGAGAGAGGCACAGAAAGAAGGGAGCACTTGGCTCAGGCCATCTTTCCAGGCAAAGGTCAGCTTCTTCTCTGACTTTTCATGGAAAGGGAAAGGCCTGTGCCCAGGAGAGGAAGAACGGCTGGGAGAGGAGGTGGGGGCCACAATCCAGGCTCGTGCCAGGACCCTGGCGAGACCCATGCTCCTCCCAGGCTCCCCACTGGAGTCTGAACTTCTGCCACTGGCGACTCAAACTTCAGTCTTGCAAAACTACAAGGGGGAGTGGGAGCGATCTAGGGAGCCCCACAGCTCATACGAGCAACCTCACTAGAGGTACGGAAAGAGCGCAAGGTAAGTCCCCTAAAGATGGCCGGGGCGGGAAGAACGGGCCTAAGAAGGCAGAGTAACCTGGCTGAGCCGCCCCTCGGCACCCCTGCTGGGCCCGCATGCCATCCTCCCTCCTGTGAGGAGACCCTGAGAGCCCAGGGACTCCTTTGGGAGGACTGTGTCTGGGACAGAGGGTGGAACCTCTAACTGACGCTTCCTGGGTCTTCCCCACCCCTCCTCCTAGTTCCACGCCCCCTTTGATGTTGGAATCAAGCTGTCAGGGGCTCAGCACCACCAGCACGGCCAGGCGCTAGGGAAGTTTCTTCAGGACGTCCTTTGGGAAGGGACCAATGGTGAGTCCTTGCCCCAGTCAGGTCACTTCAGTCTCCACGGAGTCCCAAATATGAGTTCGGCCTAAGGGTGACACAAGAGAAGTCTTCTTCCCTGCTAGTGCCTCTCAAAGAGCTTCCAATTCCTCCTTCCCAGAAGTCTGCAGGACAGCGGGCTGGGCTGGGATTTGTGAGGGGCTCAGAAGAGAGCTGAGCAGTCTTTGTATTTCAAGAGCATACTCGCTATGTTCCAAGAACTAGCACATTGACTAACTCTGGGGCCTCCGGAACCCCAACTTTCCTAACTGTGAGTGCATAAAATTATACCTTTGTTATATAACTTTGCTTCATGAACAAAAGGAATTAGCGGTATAATCAGGATAGATTCTTCTGCAGTTAAGCAAAGGTTTCTTGGTTTTGTTCTGAATCCCTCCTTGGCTTGTAAAAAGAAACCATTCATTTGTTCCTGATCACGGGGACAAACAGCCGCCTTTGGAAGCTTTGGAAGCACATTGCAACCCGCAAAGCACTTCCCTATCAACATGGTGTCACTCTCCACCCCCAGCGGCCACGGGAGGCAGGCAGGGAGGATGGCACTTACCTGGGGGTGCAGAGAAGGAAAGCACAGCTTGGCTTCCGGGTGACAAGGCCACAGCCCACACAGTCCACCCTCCGAGGCCAACGCCCCCTCCCTGCGTCACATCACGCCACCTGCCACATCGCCATTGCAGAAGCAAAGCCATTTTGGATGGCACCAGCAGGACAACGGACACTGAATTTTGACCTCTTGCTTTTCAGAGGCCCTGGAGGATGAGTGACGATCCACGAGACTGGACCCCCTGCCTTCCTCCCACGCTGAGAGCGCCCGTCTGGCTTTTCTACAGTTTCTGCAACAACCCCCAGGTCTGGGTGGTACTAGCTCATGAGCTGAATAAACATGCACACTGCCGAATGTTCAAAATGGAAATTTATTTCACCAAAGAGGAAAACTTGACATTTCGTTGAAAAAAAAATTTTTTTTAAATCTATGGTCGGTGGGAAGAGCAAAGAAGGCTATGCAGTAAGGCAGGTGTGCATACTTCGGAAACCAAGAAAGGGAGGGGAGGGTGGGAGGGAGGGGACGATAGAAAGACCATTCTTTTCAATAGCACAGCTTCCTGAGCACAGTGAAGTTACGATGAGAGCTATTTAGCAAACAGCAAGGACCGGGGACCGGGGAACTTCGGGTGACATTGTCAGGGCCAACATCCACTGAACTGACCTTCGAGATCAGAACAGGATCCTGGGAATGCCAAAGCAGGTGTGTGAAGGAATACCTAAGCGCGGCGCTCACAATGCTACCAGCCGCGGTCATACAGGGCTGAAGTCACCCTCTCTCCTTCCTCCTTGTCCACCCCCGTAAGGACGTGGCGAAGCAGACGCCATCTCATGGAGGCCAGGCTGGGCACCACCTCGGTTACTTCACTGACACCAGGCAGGTCCCTAAACACTTTCAACTCCAGCTCACAGCTGAACTGAGACGTGATCCTTAAGTTCCACAACTTAGTTCCACTGAAGATACCAGCCTTCTTGGGAGGAACATCAGTTATTAGCGATTTACACTTTAGCGTAAACGTGTGACTTGATTTCAAGGAGCCGGTGATGACAGAAAATGGGTGAATCACTAAGGAGAGAAAAGGGTAAAGAATGAGGAGGCTCCAAGTAGAAGCACTGCCAATACCTATTAGAAATGTGTAGGCCAACCCTCTGGACAGAGTTGGGGTAACAGGCACAGTCCGGAAAAGCCTTTGTCAGAGAGCTGGAGGAAGCAGGTCTTTTCGGGAGTAAAACTGTGGCCGCCTGGCATGCAAGGCACAGCAGCACGGGCACTACCCACTGATCAGACTTGGCAGGCACTGAAATCCAACCACCACCCTGGGCAGGGACCACCACCATCTGAGAACCTCTTAGAAGTGCAGAATCTTGGGCCCCGCCCTGGTCCTACCCTATCAGGATCTGCATTTTAACAAGATCCTCAGGCGATTAAATGGCTTATTTAAAGGGGCTGAGAGTCAACTGGATCCTGGTCTATTCAAGCAGCACAGCACACAGGAGAACCGGATTTACTACTGGCCCCGCCACCTCCCCTCCCCCCCCCCCCCCACCTCCCCAGCATGAACCCGTGTTGATTCTCATATAAAACCTCTGAAACTTCAGACCCGGCCAGGTGGCGTCCTCAACAAAACTGAGCCAACATCATGCTCACTTACCTCCCCGATGTCTCTAGCCCCAGCCTTGCTGGGGACATGCCATGCCATCCCTCGTGGCTACCACACCCGTACCTGCGTCTCCCAGATGCCTACAGACTGAGGACACTGGCACTTTGCACACCACAACCTTGCTTCTGAAGGCATCTACCTCTAAGCCTCAGGAGTAAGACTGCAAAGCGTTATTCACCATATAAAGAACTTAAGATACTGGTGAACGCAGCGGGCGAAGTGGGGGGAAGAGGGAGAAAGGCAGTACGAGTGGAGGGAAATGACCTTCCTCAGCCCCCAGCCCCGATGCAGAGACCAGCACACTGTCCTGCAGCTTGGCCACAACCCAGCTCTACCACTTAGTAGGGCTGCAGCTCTGATCATCACTAACCAGGCCCGCAGCCTTTTTTTCCAGGAGAATTTAGTGATTCACCACTTACACCTAACCCCCAGTGCTCATCCCTACCAGTGCCTCCTTAATGCCCATCTCCCCTTTAGCCCATCCCCCACCCAACGCCCTGCCAACAACCCTGTTCGTTCTCTGTATTAGAGTCTCTTACAGTTTGTGTCCTTCTGTTTTTGTATTATTTGTGCTTTCCTTTCCCTTACGTTCATCTGTTTGGTATCTTAATTTCCACATGATTGAAATCATAGGATATTTGTCTTTTTCTGACTTACTTCACTTAGCGTAATAGGATCTAGTTCCATCTAGGTTGTTGCAAATGGCAAGATTTCATTCTTTTTCATCGCTGAGTAATAGTCCAGTGTGTGTGTGTGTGTGTGTGTGTATGTATATATACACCACATCTTCTTTAGCCATTCGTCAGTCCATGGACATTTGGGCTCTTTCCATACTTAGGCTACTGTCGATGGCGCTGCTATAAACATTGGGGTGCATGTGCCCCTTCCAATCAGCATTTTGGTATCCTTTGGATAAATACCTAGTAGAGTAATTGCTGGGTCAGAAAGTAGCTCTATTTTTCATTTTTTGAGGCACTTCCATACTGTTTTCCAGAGTGGCTGCACCAGTTTTTACTCCCAGCAAAAGGGCAAAAGGGTTCCCCTTTCTCCACATCCTCACCCACATCTGTTGTTGCCTGAGTTGTTCATTTTAGCCATTCTGAGAGGTGTGAGGTGGCATCTGGCTTTGATTTGAATTTCTCTGACGAGTGATGTTGAATATCTTTTCATGGGTCTGTTAGCTATCTGGATATCTTCTTTGGAAAAGTATCTATTCCGGTCTTCTGCTCATTTCTTCACTGGACTATTTATTTTTTGGGTGTTGAGTTTGAGAAGTTCTCCACAGATTTGGGATACTAACCCTTTATCTAACAGGTCATTCGCAAATATCTTCTCCCATTCCAATGGTTGCATTTGTTTTGCTGATTGTTTCCTTCACTGTCACCCCAGAGGAGGATCCAAGGCCCACACGTGGTCAAAGTGGTCCAGGAAGGCAGCGAACGACCCAAGCAGCATGCATGGATCGGCCCCAGGGCGGCATGGGTTCAGGCCATGAGGGGAATATGATCACCTGATGCTTCCAAAACAAAGACAAGGGCTTACTCCTCTCGCAAAGGACTCATAAGCACTCTCCCACTTGCCTAGGTGATTTCTGTAAGAAATAGATGCTGTGGAGTATGGTAGTGGGAGAAGAAAGGGTGATGGGCATTAAGGAGGGCACTTGCTGGAATGAGCACTGGGAGTTATACATAAGTGATGAATTACTGGAATCTACTCCTGAAGCCCAGCCTACACTGTATGTTAGCTAATTTGAGAAGGGAGGGAGGGAGGGAGGAAGGAAGGAAGTGAAGGAAAGAAAAAACAGATGTGAGCACCCACTCTGGGGCAAGTACTCTCCTGGGTCAGGGATCATGATGTGATGGAAAGCTAGGACCTTCAGACTCAAGACCCAAATTTGAATTCCAGATGTAGGATTCAGACCAAGACAATGAATTTCTCAGGCTCATCACACATAAAACCCCCATTTCCCCAGGTTACTGTCAAGACTGAACACAGTACCCCCCCCCCCGCCCACCAGACACCAGGTACATAGTAGGCCTTCAATTATTCTAACCACCACCATTTACTGCATGCCTGCCGTGCCCTCGGCATTGTTCTATAAACTTGTATGTGCTCAATGTAGTCAGTTAACTTGCACAAGCCCACTTAGGAGGGAGAAAACTGGAATTAAGTAACTTTCCAAAGTCACACAGCAAATCTGCTGCTGACTCCTATCCAGAGGTATGGTACCCAGGTCTGTATCTCTCGGTCACTACTTCCCTTGCCTGACTACCTACGATCTAAGGGGCTTCTTTTGTTTTTCACTTTCCTTCATAATACATCAGAGTGGGGTGAGGACAATTTCAAGTCAACAACTGACAGAAAATTTAGCAAAGGAAACACTTGAGGAAATGTAGCCTTTCCAACATCCTAGATCAGCCTTTTTTAATGTATTTTTTTAAATGTTTGTTTATTCTGAGAGAGCGAGCACGCAAGCACAAGCAGGGGAGGGGCAGAGACGGAGACGGAATCCCAGTCAGGCTCCACACCATCAGCACAGAGCCCAATGCTGGGCTCAAACTCGCAAACTGTGAGATCATGACTAGGTCAGCTTCTTCCTTAAACCCACGTCTCCACACGTAATTTAATGATGCCACTAACTTAACTTTTTCTGAAACAGGGTGTACTTATCCCTGGGAGAAGCAAGGTATTTGCTGGCGGAAAAAATCCTTATAAAAAACTTTGGTGTTATAGAATATACCTGGTACCTTAGTAGAGGAACACATGTAAGGAACACTTACAGGCGTGTGCTCAGAAAGTCAGAAGACAGTGTACAAACCTAGGGATGAAGACCCACACTTAGCTACCTTCCCTCGTCTGGACATGCCCCCGACCATCACGGACAAATGCGCGCTGCGACCCAGGGCTGTACTGGCCAGCACTTCCACCGTCTCTGATGTGGCTGGTTTCGTCGCTGTGTGGCTCAGTGGCCATTCGCCCTTATTTTATGAAACGGAGTGATGCCAACGTAAACGTGCTGACAGTAAACGATGAGTAATTGGTCCCAAACTTAACAGAGAGAGCAGCGGATTTCTAGCCACAAGCAAGGCTATCCCTGGGCGGATGCAGTCAGCTGTGTGCTCTCCGGGGAAGAAGCGGAGGAGACCAAGTGAAGGGACTATGCTGGAGATACATCATCGATGGTGGTGTCCCAAATGAGGCATCTGCACAGACTTCGAATTTCTGTAGCATTCGTGGAACACAGCCTTCCTTTTTGCAGGCCTGCTTCTGGCCTGTGCACCTGTGTTCAGGAAGGAAGACCTTGGCACAGAATTAGAGGGCCGACTGCAAGTGGCGACACAGAATTTCCTCCAGCGTTTGCCCAGAGGAGCCCACAGGCCAAAGCCCAGCCTCACTACAATAGACCGTCAACAGCACCCCTGTGTGCTCCCCTTCTACCGCAGCACTCTGGGGGAAAAGGAAGATCTATGTACTGCTAAGCAGCAACTAATACATCAGAGTTCCCGGGCAGCAAAATGGGCTAGTGTTCAAGGGCAGCAGAACTCTGAAGAAGGTACCATGCATTCTTATGAGTGGTTTAATTCTGCAGAGACATCCACGTATCCCCGAGCATTTCTCCGCGACTCTGGATTTGCAGGTTACGAGGCTGGCTGACAACCTAACTGTTGATAGCACTCTGAGCAGGGTAACCAAACACAGAGAGCACGGGAGCCGGCTGGAGACCCAGGACTTTATTTTCAGAAAGAGATGGCCACGAGGGGCAGGGGTAGGGGACATACAGAGGCATTCACATTCCAGCAGCACAGCGGGAACAATCAAGGCAGCCATCAAGTCAAAGACAACGCCCACCAGCTTTCACCGCCCACACGGGTCGTGTCCCACTGTGTCACGGCACAGAAGTGATCGTCTTACATCCTAGAGAGGACAGTACATATAGCACCTTGTGCTTCACCCTGACAGGGAGACTGCACAGGCTGGGATGTGCCTCTAGCACAGGACCAGTCCGCTCCCGGCGCAGCGAGGACTGACTGACAGGCCTGTTGTAAAGGGGGCGTACAGGCTGCAGGTCACTTGGGTGACAAGAGAGCACTCTGGACATCTGTCCTCCAAGCAGGAGCGTAAGCCCCGCCTCCCCACAGACGACACGCAGCTGACCCATGTAAGGTCAACAGTGAATGGAGGCCTGCTTCCCAGACCAGTGACGCGGGCACGGGGGCAAGACAGAAAAACCAGACAGGAGATGTTAAATCCATTCCCTGTTAGCTTACGAGGCTCAAACGCACTTTCCAAAAAAACCTAGAGAAATCCGGCGTCAAGTGATGGACTTTAGGTATTAAGCCACCGGCCTCCAAGAAGCAGACAAGGTCGGAGGGTGTCCGTCTCCCCGTGGGAGATGGGGGTGAAGGATCGTTTTCAACAAAGTGCGCAGTGTCCTCACACTTCACCCTTGACCGTTATAACCCTCCGGGGCCTGTAACACACAGACCAGCAGGGGCAGAGCACAGCTTCGAACGTGAAGACCCCGCTTCTCACCTCCAGCGCGGGAGGAAGGACACAGAGGCGGCAAAGGCAGGGAGAGCCCCGGGAGGCACGGAAAGGCAGAGGCGCCAGGCCTGCTGTCCTGCAGAGCCAACGCCGTGGCGGAGCAGCCCCAGCGCAGCTGTGAAGACCTACACGGGTTTACCGCTCAGCCGAGGTGGGGCACGCAGGGGCTGCTCCACGGGATGCAACAGAAGTAGTCCTGGTCCAGCGTCCCAGGAGAATGGGGCAAAAATGGAGCAACGGGCGGCTGGGACGCCCCGACGGCAGACTAGCGGGTGGCATCTGCCACCTGTGGAACCCTTACCCAGTGAACACAACTGAGCCGTAGCCCTGGGGGGCGTGCGTAAGCAGAAACACCTTCTCGGGGGTCCTCATTCTCCCAAAGGCCTCTTCCTGGAGTCCCCTGTGCATCCAGGTCTCCACTGGCCAGGACCTCCCCTGCACAGGGAGCGGCCCCCGCCCCTCCACACTGACGGCGGAAGAACGCGTGGGACCCGCGGCCCCATCTTCCATCCTTTTGCTGAAGCAGAGCCGGGGCAGGAGCACAAACAGCCGCCCTGAAGAGTTATCCAGGCGAGGAAGGGGGGCTTCTTAGTCACAGGACCATAAACTCCCGAGAGGGGGCTCCAGCGGACGGCCCCCGGGGAGGCATCCCGCCTGGGAGTTCATCTTTCGAACTGAGAACAAGGAGCCGAGACCACAGGCACCCGGCGAGCAGGGGAGATCTGTGCAGACTGCCACTGGCTACAGAGCACCAGGGCTCAGAGAGGTGAGCTCGCTGCTCCCCGCCCCCCCGCCTCCCCAGCCAGAAGTGGAGCCTTAGGATGGGGGCTTCAGGGCAAGCATCCTGTCCTGCTTTCCTCTGCATCAAGGGGCTCCCTCCAGACACATCCCTGACCTGGGACGTGCACGCAGAGAGCAAAGCAGCCCATCCTCCGTCAGGCCGCTGGTCGTCCTGGAGCGGGAAGAAGAGAAAAGAAGGTCCCAAAGCAAGTTCACTCAAGACGGGCCAGGCTTAATGCTCGCCCTACGGTCTATAGTCTCTCCAGTAAGAAAATGCAGAGAAACCTCTCTTCGTGCTGATTTTTCAAGAACCTACAACACGATCTTTATGACCTTTTCTAGTCTGACCTTGTTCTCCAGACGGCAAGCCCTCCGCTTAAAGATTGTACAAGCGGCTGGTGTTCTCCCGCAGGGTGGCCAGGGTGCGGGAGAGCGGCTGAGCTTTGACGCGTGCGATCTCGCGGACCGTATGCAGGGCCAGGCCCGGGTGGGCATACTGGCAGAGGCTCCTGGGCACCTGCAAGACACCAAGCATCCCGTGCCTCGCTACGCGTCCTGCACGCGGTCACGAGCAGACCCCCTCCCCGGCCCTTCCCCAGCGAGGACCTCTTTGGGGCTGCCCTGTAGAGACCCCTTTACCTGCAGGTGCAGGGAGAGTCCTAGTCATGGGGGGCTCTGGGTGAGCGGGGTCCCACGCTTCCTTGGACTGCCCTCTACAGGGTAGGGCTTTGCACTGCCTGGAAGAGAGTGGTTACCCTTCAGCTTCTCAGCCCCCTAGACTTTTGGTTCTGCACAGCGACAACAAGGAGACATCTGCACAGCCAAGGGGGACACCTGCGAGTCACTGGGGCTCTGGCCCTGCCAGCCTTGCCAAGGTGACCGCCCGCCGCCCCTCCCACCCCTGCCCCAACTCAGCCCCATGACCCGCGTACCTGCCGGGGCAGGAAGTAGGGAGCATCCGTCTCCACGATGATCCTCTCCAGCGGGATGTGCCTCAGCGCTTCCCGGGCCTCCCAGGCCGAGGAATAGGTCAGGACTGCCGTGAAGCCCACAGACATGTTGGGGAAGTGCTGCAGCAGGGGCTCGATGACGGGGTAGCTGCCAGTGAAGCAGTGCCTGGGGGGGGGAGGGGAGGGGCGGTTCCAGATCAGGGCCCCTCGCAGCCCCCCCGCGCAACAGCCCCCGCCCCCCAGGACAGGGAGCCCCTTTCCAATGATGGCGCGTGGACGAACGCCCAGGAACACGAAGGCCGCATCCAAGGGAGGGACGCCACGGTAACCAGACAAGGGCACCGCGGCGCAGACCCAAGCGACTCTCAGCCAAGGCTCCGGCTTGCAACCCGTCGCAGCGCCCAATCCTACGCGGCCACGTGAAGTGACCGCCACAGGGAATACAGAGCAGCCATACAGGGAGGGGCAGGGTGCACTTGTAACACGAGAAGAGAAAGGGAATGAAAACCCCGGGCGCCTCCATGATTACAGTTACAAGAGAAAAAACGGATTTCTCTGCAATCAAGTGAACTGGAAGCCAACAAAAACAGTGAGGACAGGAGGGAGGCGGCTACAGGCAAAGCTCCTCTGAACATGTTACCTAGTCAGGCTCTCAGGGCTCTTTTATACTGTTAACCAGTCTGGACCCTCAGGGCTCCCGCCAGCCACGGCACCTCACCGAGCCGTCCTGGCCCTGCTATACCTGCCCCCCACTAGCCCTCCTTCAAAGTCACCCCCAAAGCCAGCCACAAGAAGCCTGCCAGCCCCACCGGAAGGGCCGAGGGACGTGGCCTCCTCTCTGGTGTGTGACCACGGGTCAGAGGTCGCTCTCCACTTGGGCACCGGAAAGGCAGCGGTCTGGCTGGTGACCCACAGCCTTCTGCTGCCTGTCAGCAACTGTCACACCTGAGGCTCCATGTGTTCTGTGAACCCATCTCACCCATCTTGAAAGAGCCACTCCAGGCATCACTCCTGAAACCGTTCTAGCAAAGCTAAGCCAATGGCCCCTCCTTGGGCTCCCACAGCACCTCACGCCCGCCTCAGCCCTGCGCTCTGCGGAAGTCGCTAGCCAGCCTCCACAGCTGCTCCCAGGGGCCCCGAGCCCATGCCCAGGATGGGAACGCAGTAGGAGACCAAGAATCTACCTCACTGAGGCCCTACAGCCAATTCCGATGAAATTCAATGGCTGGAAAATGAACTTTCAAATTCAAGACAGGAAAGAATTTTTTAGGTGCCCTGGAATGATCTCCATGTGCTAAGTCCCTGGACGACACAAGTGGTCTCTCCCCAGATCAAGGGCCCTCATTTCTGAGCGCTCAGACGCCATTTTAGCCTGCAACCAGGGACAGGGGTCATGAAAGCCTCCTTCCTGCTCACTGGTGATTTAGGCTGTTAGCTCGAACCATACAAAATTGCCATTTGGTAAGTAAAAAAAACAGTCAAATATCAGAAACCGCCTTTGATTTAATCTAATAGTCCATCTCTTGAAGAGATATCATGAAGACCTCGTCTTATCATCCTCTCCCGAGTCTTCCTTTCTCCAACTGACACACTCCCCAGAAAGCGCTCCTCTCCTCCGCCCACGGAGCTCAGCCTTCTAACCTATGGATCTTGTAATCTGAGGGCACAAATTTTTTCATGATGTTCAGCAGATCTTCGTCGGCTTCCCGGCAGTGGATCACCAAGGGCTTCTTCAGGGACACGGCCAGCTGCAGCTGCCTCTCAAACACCTGGGGGGAGGCACAGGGACAGCTGTGGGTTAGAGCCACCTCGAAGCCTGTCACCTCGAGCACACCCAGACCAACGGGCACCCCGCTACCCTGTGCCGCAGACTATATAACGCACTGTAACGCCACCTAACGCATACTGGGTGCTTACTCACAGGGAGCGCTCAGAGCTCGTCAGCTGTAGCATAACCTGTGATTCTCACAAGCACCCTGGGGCAGGCGTGCTGTTAGCCTGATGCAGTTGAAGACAAGGAGGCTCCGAGAGAGGAAAAGGGACTCGCAGCTGGAAGCTGGAACGTCACAATGCACAGCTGAACCCCAGCACTCCAGAGAGCACCCGCCATGCAGTGCTTAAGTGCAGAGGGCAGGGTGGGGCGCGGGGACATCAAGTAGAAGTTAAATGTCCTTCCCTTCACCGTCCCCATCTCTACTCCTACTCCCAAGAGGTAATCACCGTCCATACATTTTCCAAAGTTGTACAAACACACACACACACACACACACACACACGCACACATATACACACACACCCCTGCACAATGCCTGGATCTCAAAAGGTGCTCAAATATTTGCCAGAATAAAAACATGTATTTTCTCCAACTTACTTTCTTTACTCAACCAAAATCAGATACCCTTCTAGATGAATACCTATGGAGACACCAGTACCTTTCATCTTTTAACCTTTAAAAAACATCAACAATGACAACAAACTCTAGCCACTTTTAAATCGCCAGTAAACTACACATATTAATAATTTAAGTGAAAAGGAGCTGAACTTATCCCTTCCTCTAACAAGCTTAGCTTTAGAAGAGAACACCAGTATGAACTCATCATAAACACATGACCTCATCTTTAACTTCATGTTTCCATGAGTTTTTTTTTTTTTTAACTGTGGAAAAGAATTCATGTTTGCATTTTTAACAGCCAGTAAACTGTTGGTAGCTTGGGTCCTGTAACGTTCACCTGAGAACGTCATCTGCAAGTCTAGTGCTTGGGCTTCCTCTTCTCAGGGACATTGACTCAGTGCCATTCTGGGGTCATTCTCGTTTAACCTGTGCTCTCAACAAAAGGAAAAAGGGCCACAGACACCAAAATCTTAGAGCACTTGGTAGCGGCTTGAAAGGTGGTCTGGCCCCGTGTCTGCAGCCGGCTGGGTCCTCCCGACACAGCTGCCCTCCCTGGACCCTGACCGAGGCAGGAGGTCACAAGGAATTCTAATTTGAAGGCATAACTCCTGTCCCTAAAAAATTAGTCCTAAGGGTAAACTATAGCCTTTGGGTAGAATATTACAAAGTGGTTATAAAAAACCTATTTTTTCAAAATATATGTGAAACAAGAACCTTTTCAGAAGTGGAAAAAACATTAAAAACTAATCTTTATTTCCTAACTTTTTTTTTTTTTTTAGAAGCACGGACATAGGCTTCTAGGACAGGTCCTTGTTAGACATGCCATTCGTCCCTTGCAATGCGACAAGGGACATGAACACTGAAAACACAACGTTTTGTAAAACATCCAAATTTTGAAAATGCGCGGACAGGAGAAGATGTGTTAGAAGGCAGGACCCTGTGGCTGGGGCAAAGCCACCGGGGACCCAGATGACAAGCGAGGGGGTGGGGAGACGGAGTGCGGGGAAGCTAGTGACCCAGCATAATTACTCTTCTGCCTGCAGGAGCTCCCGTCCTCCCTGTGGACCCATCATTTCCAGGGACTCCTGAGTCGGTCAGTGTCTCCTAGGGTGGCCCAGGCGGCTCTTGCGTACTCAGTTCCCCAGTAATGACATTCAGTCAAACCCAACTGGAGGCAGAAACCGCCTGGATCGGCCAGCCCAGGGAGGGAAGGCCAGTCCAAGCTCCGTGGCTTCTGAAACCAGACACCAAGAGCATCTGATCATTATACTGGCTGATGGGTGCAACTCTCACCTGAGCTATCCAGGACCCCAGCTCTCAGGGGTCAAATGGGAAGTTCAAGAGTTAATCTACAACAGGGGCGCCTGGGTGGCTTAGTCGGTTAAGCGTCCGACTTTCGCTTAGGTCATGATCTCGCGGTTCGTGGGTTCGGGCCCCTCATCAGGCTCTGTGCTGACTGCCAGCTCAGAGCCTGGAGCCTGTTTCAGTCTGTGACTCCCTCTCTCTCTGACCCTCCCCTGCTAACGCGCGCGCTCTCTCTCTCTCCTAGAAATAAATATAACATTTAAAAAAAATTTTTTTTAAAAAGAGTTAATCTACAACACACAGAGAAGCAAGGAAAAAGTTAACAATGGTTCACTCTGAGTAGCAGGGTAACTACCGAGTTTTCCCCCAGTTCTTTTGCTTTCCTCTGTTTTCCAATCCTTCCAGAAAATACTAGGTAACAGAAACCAAGCTCTAATAACCAAACCTATCGCTTAGCCAGATATGGTTTCTTCCATCAGCGAATCTTCTTCCCTTCAGAAGGTAAAATATTCAAGAGCTTGTCAACCCCTCTGTTTTTAGGCAAATGCAACTCTGCCAGACGTCTAAGTGGTGTAGTTGCCAGGGCCCACCACGTCTCACTCTGGTGCCTGAGTGTCGATTTACATCAGGAACACTTCCTCCATCCAGCCTGGGGGTCACAGTGTTCTACACAAATTATGTATTTCCTCTGAATCCCCACTTTCCAGGCCTGAGTCCCCTCTCACCCAGCCAGATGTTATCCACAGGATTCTATTTATCGCCCTCTGCTACTACCTTCAAGCTCAGTCTGTTGTGCAGCACGCCCCATGTGCCTCTACATGCAGATCTGATACCATAACTTTTTTTTTTAACATTTATTTTTGAGAGACAGAGCGCGAGATGGGGAGGGGCAGAGAGAGGGAGGGAGACACAGAATCCAAAGCAGGCTCCAGGACCTGAGCTGTCAGCACAGAGCCCGACACGAGGCTCAAGTTCAAGAGCTGTAAGATCATGACCTGAGCCGAAGTTGGATGCTCAACCGACTGAGCCACCCAGGCGCCCCGTTACCGTAGTAACTTAATAAAGGGAAAAAAGTTACCGTGAAATACTTGGTATATTTCTCGGCACACAGCAGGCATTCAATCAACACCAGCTATACAACTAAATACAACACTGTTCTTCCTCCTTCCAGTTGCCTTAGTGCATGCATTTCTCAACTGTTCCTCTTTCCACACCGCACCTGCCCTGAGCCAGAGAAACAAACCAGGAAAGCCAAATATTTCTTTCTTAAAAGGCTGTGTTTTTCCGTCTTCAGATTCAGCTATTCTTCCATGCACTTCTGACTAGTTTATGACTGCCACAAGCCAGACACTGCAAGCTTCCGAGTGTTAGTGAAACGCAAGTATGGACACACAAGAGGTGGTGTGTAAGACACACCTAATTCTGAACAGAGACACTATTTACACTAGAAACTCACCAGATCAAGTAAAAAAATGAGAACATTCACACAAATAAAATCCCACCTGTATGAAAACAGATCAAGTCAAAATCAACCCATTCCAAATTTAGTAACCTTAGCAGGTCCTAGAAAACTTAGCTTAGAGATCCTTCGGAAGCATCTGAATGTGTGAAATTGTTTCTTAGGTAAATTAACTCTTCAGCCTTGAGTGCGTGTCAGTTGCCAGGGACAACTGTATTCAAATCAGAATCTCTTTCGCCGAAAGGTGTATAAAGGTCTAGAGTCCTCAGCTTAGGCAGAAGGGTACTGCACCTTCTCTGAACTTTTTGTGTGGTCAAGGGAAACTAAGAAACCTCTGACTGACTCTAGAGACTGACTCTAGAAGATTCCCTCTCTTCATTCACACCATTAACCACGGATGCTCCGACTCTAGAAGATTCCCTCTTAATTCACACCGTTACTCACAGATGCAGGTAGCAATGGGGCACAGCATCAGTGCACGGCCAAGGTCGACCAAGCCGGGCAGGGCACAGCACCAAAGGGAAAGCCGATGTGCCAGCTCTGCCCAGGCCGGTGTCCACGCGCCCTCTCACCAAGGCCTGGGGCGCACTGGGCAGGCAGACCCGGCCGATCAGGCATCAGCAAGGACACAGCACACAACACATTCTACAACAAATGCAGCCTGGCAGTGTGAGCAGTGACAAGGCGGGAAGGTCTTTCTTCTTGACCTGCTCCTTCCCAAATCAGAAACTTCCAGTCAAATACTCGAACCACCCTTCCTCTGGCAAATGCCTGTGCTCAAAGGGGGAGATACTTGGACGGGGGATGGACTAAGACAAGTAACAGTCATCATCTCCGGTGGGATGGGAAATTCTCTTCTTTACACGTTTTTGTATGTTCAGAATATTCTGCTACAAACATACTCAACCTTAGGACCAGACTAAAAATTGAGTGTAAATAAAACTGGTCCCTTCCCCAGCAGAAAAACGTATGCCTCGCCATTGCTATCACGCCACAAGATGTCACAGAGCCCCTGTCCCCCTCTCCCACACAACAAAGTGTCAAGAAATAGCTGGCGAAGCATTTCACAAGTGACATCTGGGCGCTCCGGACAAGAGCAATTACATTTTAAGGGGCTCTGAATTCCCTCCATCCGAAAGCAGAGAAACCTTCGATGTTGAGTTTCAACACCTGACAGAGAATTAAAACCGCGCGCAAGCGACAGGGCCCCTCGTTACCTTGTGCTGCTCTGGGACAGGCGTGGTGCACTTATACGAGTAATCCAAGCCCATCTCCCCGAACGCCACGGCCTTGGGGTGCCTCAAGGCTTGCAACAGGTTTCGCTCTTGACTCTCGCTGTAGTACCGCGCGAAATGCGGGTGACAGCCGAAGGCCCCCCACACCAGGTCCTCTTTCAGAAGCTCCTCCCACAGGCAATCGGTCAGCGTCCGCGGGTCACAGAAGTCAGAGATGCAGCCCTGAAACTCCTTAGGGAAGGAGCTGCTGTAAATTTTTCTGAACTTGGTAAAGGACCCTTTGAAAGACAACTTGGAATACAGCATGTCCAAGTGACAGTGGGTATCGATGAACCCCTCTTCCAGGCCTGACCCCCGATGGCTCCTCGGCAGGGGGCCGGCCGCGTGGCCTCCGCAGGGACGCGTTGTCGTCTCCTCCTGGAGCTCTCTTTCCTCCTTCGCCTCTTCTGGGCTCCTGGAGAAGTGGAACGAGCGGGAGCTCTGGGAAGTGCCTTCCTCGGCCGCCCCCTGGTCCCTGGAGGTGCTCCGGGAGCCCGCGGCGGGCTGAGGGGCTCGGTCGCTCGGGAGGCCCCGGCCGCTGCCCGCGGGCGGGAAGGCGCAGGGCTTGGAGCCGCCGGCCCAGTAGCTGGCGTAGTCGCACCACGGGCTGCTGTACAGGTGAGCCGGGTACATGACGTAGTCGGCGGGGAAGGCGGCGGGCTCTGGAACTTTCGGCGAGCCGGGCTCCTCCTGAGAGAAGCGGACTGCGGAGACGTCGTCCACGTCAGACCAGTCGCTCCCGGAAGAGGCGCGCTCCACCACCACGTCCCTCTCCCCAGGCTGCAGAGAAGCAAACAACGCGTGAGCCGCGGCGCGCACGCAGGCAGCCCGCGCACGCCCTCGCCAGCAGGACACAAACTCGGGCTGGTCCTCCCGGCCCTGGCGATCCTTCTGTGCCGGCTGCCTTTGCCGCCTGGGTTCCTCGTCATTTCTAGAACGGGAGCCAGGTCACAGCTATAAGCAGCCGTAGCAGGTTCCACAGGCTCGGACTGCCATCCCCAGAGGGGCTGCGGTGCCCGCGCCCCCTTCCTGGCCGTCCCTCCCTCCGGAGAAAGGCGCTCTCTCGAGCCCCCGCTGAGCTGGTGGTTAGAGAAAGGCGGCGCCGGGCAGCCCTCATCTCTAACGGGTCTCCACTACACCCCAAGTGCAGAAGCACAGTCACGTGACTGCAAATCCTTGTCACGCTGCTCCCCAGGGAGAGGCGGCGTCAGGGACCCGCCCCTTCCCCTCAAACCTGAGCCAACCCAGTGGGTCTCGCGAGAACAGCCGGCGAGCGCGGCAGCAGGGACGCTGGGAACGCTTCGGGCTGGGTGGGAGGAGCCTGGCAGCCCCCCTCGGCTTCCCACCGCTCGCGCCTCACGGGGAAGCCAGAGACCAGACCCCAGAAGGTCCCAGGCAGGCGCCAGCCTCGACCGCCAGCCGCGCCAGCAAGGATCTCGACCCTCCCGCCCCGACACACTTTCTGGACCACAGGCCCCCCAATAACGGAATCAGAGGCACATGACAGAACACCACCTCCACCCCCAAGCCAGACCTGCCCCGTCTAGACCTTTCTGAATTCCTCACTCGCAAAACTGAGAGCCACGTTTGAGCCGCTACACGGCGATGCTAAGCACATGGGCTACACGTCGCCTCACATCAGGTCAGCCCCGCGGAACACAAGGCCCCGAGCTCAGAAAGGTCTAGTTCTCTTCACTCCGGGCTCCCAAACACAGCAGTGCCCAGCATGCTGTGCTCACAAGTATTTGATGAATCTGCAGAACAAATGTTCTGCAATGCTCCCTGAATGTACCTTCTGGAAGCAACTGGGAACTTTTTAAGGCTACCCCACCCTAAGAGAAAAATTTTCATCCAACAGGGTCCCAAAGAATCCGTATGCAAGTTTCCATGTCACTCTGATACAAATCAGATTTAAGAAATACAGTAAACACACAGATCTCAGCTCATGCAAAAAAAGACTGTTGAAGGCTGCTCGTTTCTTCTGGTTGACGAAGCCCAATACCCACCGGGACCGGACAGCGTGAGCAGCACAACAGGCCTTACAAAGGCCTTTCTTTTCCTGAAAATGCTTGTAGAAGCAAAGACAATTCACATAACAAAAAATATACTATGAAGAAGTTATGATGGATAAATTGATTACCTCCTTAAAATGGGGGGAAAAAATGTTTGTTTCTACTGTCAATACTAACCTTCCACACCGCTACTCACTCTCCGAAAGGAAACAAACATTGGTGGCAAATGTGTTAATGAATTATAAACTTCCCAGAGGATACTTCCCCACTTCAGATTTTCTTCCTGCTATTCCCTCCATGAATAACAGAAATAGCCAACCAAGAATCTTTTCTAAGATACAAGATAACCTAAATTGCAGCACATTTTTTAAAATGTTTATTCTTGAGAGAACAGAGCATGAGTGAGGGGAGGGGCAGTGAGAGAGGGAGGCACACTCTGAAGAGAATGCAAAGTAGGCTCCAGGCTGAGCTGCCAGCACAGAGCCTGACGTGGGGCTTGAACTCACCAACTATGAATTCATGACCTGAGCTGAAGTTGGACACTTAAATGACTGTGCCACCCAGGGCCCCAACTAATATTTAACATTTAATCTGAAATCCTGAAACTGGGTGATTTATTATACTAGTCCATTTACTTTGAATATGTTTCAAAATTTCCCATAAAAAGTTTTTAGGGGTGCCTGACTGGCTCCATCAGTGTACTGTGTGACTCTTGATCTCAGGGTTGCAAGCAGAGTTCACTTTAAAAAATAAGATGTTTTCTACAAATTAATCTCTAAGGGAAAATAATCCTTCAAAAACCATCTTAATTATGGTGGAAACTTCCACCAACGCAGACAATAAAAAACTGCAGTCTTGCCAGAATTTGACAATTTTTCCCCCTTTTTTCCAAGAAGACACACTGGAATCATTACTTTTGTATATGTGCACCTGAAAGTTAAAGCCGTTCTCAAATGCAATTAACATCTTTGCAATCCAGCTCTTTAAAGTTATTCTGCCATTTTTAAAAAAATAACTAATCTGATTAAAGTTACAAAAAGCACCTCAACAGAAGGTTAAGGTTTTATCTGCAAGGATGATCCCTCAGAAAGGGGGCATCATTTGATATCCAAGTTCTTACAAAGTCTCTTACGAGATGTACGTTCTTTTACGAGAGGGGGACAAATAACCCCAAAGAGACCTCAAGCAAGCTACTGTTGGATGCTTATAGAAAGGTTTCCTAAATTCATTTCTTAAAATTGAGGGGTGGAGTTAGGCAAAGAGATGTACCAGATTTTATTCCTGGAGGATAGGACCTCACAGTCTCACTGAACATCAAGGTTTCAACAAACCTTTTTAAGATCACTTTTTGTTTTTTAAATATCCCTCTTAAAAAGCAATACAGTAAATGGTTGCACATAAGGAGACATTAGAAAAATACTTGAGGAGCACCTGGGTGGCTCAGTCGGTGAAGCATTGGACTTTGGCTCCAGTCGATACCGTGGTTCATGGGTTTGAGCCCCGCGTCGGGCTCTGTGCTGACAACTCAGCACCTGGAGCCTGCTTCAGATTCTGTGTCTCCCTCTCTCTCTGCCCTTCCCCCACTCACGCTCTGTCTCTCAAAAATAAATAAAAACATTAGGGAAAAAGTTTAAAAAAAGAAAAATACTTGAGAAGCTTACAAAGTGGTACCCAGGTGGAGAAACAGGGTAACAGGACCAGGATGGAAAGCTACTTTTCACTAAATACCTTTTGTTTTTTAGTTTCAAATCATGAGATTATTTACTGAGAAAGTAACCTCAAAAATAATCAGAGGTTGTTACATTGTGGCGATCCCAAAATACACGTCCAGAAAAAATGAACCACAAACTGCTAGACTGTGATAGGAACAGCTATTTGCAACTTGGGATAAATTTCCAAGGACAGAATTATACACAGATTCAAAAAGCACCACATCCCATCAGCACAATCTCTCAGCTGCAGAAAACTACAAGGCAAATGGCCCTATTTTTTACAACAAAAAAATTATAACACAATGGGAAGGGATGAGAATCTACAGAGACTAAGAGACTTGAGATATTTAAAAATTGCTACATATGGCTCTTATTTCGATACTCTTTTAAACAAACTAAAAATATCATGAAATGAACAGGATTATTTAATCACTGGCTGGATAGTTGATGTTATCAAGGATTCTGTGTGTGTGTGTGTGTGTGTGTGTGTGTGTGTGTGTGTGTGTGTGTGTGGTCTAATTTGTCATGTGTTTTTTCTGAAAATCCTGTATCACTTAGAGAGTCATACCACAAAATTTATGACTGAGATGATACAGTAATTGGGATTTGCTTGGGATTCAAAATTATTTTGAATTTGTGGAGAGAAGCACCTGGCTGGCTCAGTCAGTAGAGCATGCAACCCAATCTCAGGGTCTTGAGTTCAAGTCCCATGTTGGGTCTGAAAGCCACCACCCCCACCCCCCCCAAAAACAAAAAATCACACAGAGAAAAGAGCTAAGACAAGATTGGCAGTGAATTGATTGTTGAAGATGAGGGACAGGTGTATGGGTAATTTTCATAAATGTTTTAAATTTTCCAAAATAAAAAGTTTAAAATAAAACTAATAAGGGGCACCTAGGTGGCGCAGTCAGTTAAGCATCCGACTCTTGGTTTTGACTCAGGTCACAATCCCACAGTTTGTGGGTTCAGGCCTGACATTCGGCTCTATGCTGAGAGGGGGTTCAGAGCCTGCTTGGAATTCTCTCTCCCTCATTCTGCCCCTACTCAACTCACATTCTCTCTCAAAATAAACATTTAAAAAACAATAAGTTACGATTCCAATCAGATAGAAGGGTGGATAACATCCTCTGGCTGCTTCCCAAACTCCTCTATCTTCCAGGGGGTTTTGTTAAAAACCATCAATTCACAGGGGCACCTGGGTGGCTTAGTCGGTTAAGCACTGACTTCAGCTCAGGTCGTGATCTCACAGTTTATGAGTTTGAGCCCAATGTTGGGCTCCGTGCTCTGAGCGTAGAGCCTTCTTCACAGATTCTTTGTCTCCCCCCTCTCTGTCCCTCCCCTGCTCAAAAGTAAATAAAAATGTTAAAATAAACAAACAAACATCAATGCCCAGGTCCCATCTCAGATCTCCTGAGTCAGATTTTCCATTCTTATTATCAGGGAAGTTCAGGAAATCACACTACTGGACTCAAAAAGGAACTCCAGTGACAACAAACACCATGTCAAAGACATGTAAAAAGGTTCAATAAAATTTAATGAAATCCGTGAGTGGGAAAAATGGCAGTGTGGAAAATATATGAACTCAAAAAAGCATGTGTAACTACAAATACATACTATCAACAGACTTAGGATTATGTCATCTACGTCCTTGAAAGGCTTATACAGTCAAGTTGGCCAAGAAAAGGGTTTTGGGTCTTCTTTTCGAGAAAATGGAAGGTTACCTATATTCAAGACTGCCTTAGGTTCACACCAACATGGTAAAATTTGAAAGTTAACATTTACTGAGGCCCTACTATACACTTATCACTGCGCAAAGTGTTTTCACATACTAGTTCACGGATCAGCCAACTGTGGCCCACAAGCCAAGTCCAATGCACTGCCTGCTGGGGTCAACAAGGTTTTGCTGGAACACAGCCAGGCCTGTTCACTTAAATATGGCCTGTTTTCACACTTCTACAGCAAAGCTGAATAGTTCCAACAGAGGCCACAGAGCCCACAAGAGCGAAGGCATTCTCTGACTGTTTACAGAATACAGAATGAGTTTGCTGATCCTTTTCTTTGTTAACCATGGTAAGTGTTCAAGAACTGTGACTTGTACACAGATGAAACTGGGGCTCACGGAGGTTGGGTGGCTTTCTCATGATCACAGTTCAGGAGGCCATGATACGACCCAAATCACCGGATGCCAGCACTCAGTGCCTACCTACCAGGTCATGCCACCTCCACATGGATGCTTAACACGGACAATCTACATGTCCAGACTGACCAAGAGAAATCTGGGTACTTCAGTCTGGAAAGTTCATCCCTATGAAGGAATTTTAGGCCGCCCAACAGATCATGATCAACATCAGACAGGAAACACAGCCATGATACAGTGAATGGAAAAAGTAGGTTATAAAACCTCTTGTTCTTAGGATTTCCTGTTAAATACACCACATGTGGTTTTTGTCCTTCCTGCCAAGAAACCCTTTGAAAATTATAGGAAATGACTTGAGAAGACAAACCTACAAAGAGAAAGGATATAGAATAAACAGCAAAGTACACAAAAATCAGCTGCCAGAAAGCAGACAGAGGAACAGTTATCAGATACGCAGACCACAGAGGGCCAAAACCGAAGCCTGCAGTGAGAAACACCCGGAAACAGGGTGAGCCACAGTACAGGGCCCCGAAAAGACTCAGGCACTGGAGCGATCAGAGCGCTAAAATTGAAGGTAAAGCTGGAGACGAAAACAGGAGGAGCCAGAATCTGTGAAGTTAGGTCCCCAGCTCCCCACTCCCATCTTATGCAGGTGGGTCCGCCCATTCCCACCCAGCAAAAGACTAAGGTCATACGAAGTACTTAGAACTTTCTCATACTTGGTAAAGCTGAGCCAAGGAGACTATGGAATAACCAGGGACAACGGACACACAATCGAGGGGGAGGGACCACTGCACACTGCACAGTTAAGAACCCAGGTACCTCCCTCAACCTGACTCCCAGAACAGCAGCCGCCAGACATACGCCTCCCGGGTGGAGGAGGAGAGCATTTCCCCTGGGGGACACTGACCAGCCTATGACGATCAAGCCAGACCCAGTTGGGGCCCCCACAAAATTACCCAATGTCGGCACCCTGTGTTGAAGCCAGCAGTTGATAAGTCCGTCCACGCACTTAAAACTTCCAATCAGCTTTCAAAAGCTCCATCTTTAAATACGGACAGCCAGCACCTACATCCCAGGAGAGCCCTACCACGGAAGATCGAAACCAAAATTCTTCGGGGGAAAAAATGGAAGGAAACTCAAAGAAAAAGCAGTGCAGAAAGCAGAAGAAAACTTCAAAACAAACCCGTAGCAATTCTCAAAGAGACAAGGCGTGATAATCTCAAAAAACCACAGGATGCTCTAAAAAAGGAATACTCAAAACGTTCAACTAGTGTTCTTGGAAATTAACTAATCAGGGGCACCTGAGTGGTTCAGTCAGTTAAGTGCCCAAGTTCAGCTCAGGTCATGATCTCATGGCTCGTGAGTTCAAGCCCCAGGTCGGGCTCTATGTTGACAGCTCAGAGCCTGGAGCCTGCTTTGGATTCTGGGTCTCCCTCGCTCTTTGTCCCTTCCCCACTCACACTCTCTGTCAACAATGGGAAAGGAAAGGAAAGGAAAGGGAAAGGAAAAGGAAAGGAAAGGAAAAAGAAAAGGAAAAGGAAAGGAAAGAAAAAGGAAAGGAAAGAAAAAGAAAAGGAAAGGAAAGAGAGAGAGAGAGAAAGGAAGAAGAAAGAAAGGAAAGAAAGAAAGAAAGAAAGAAAGAAAGAAAGAAAGAAAGAAAGAAAGAAAGAAAGAAAGAAAGAAAGAAAGAAAAGAAATTTAGTATGTCAAAAATGGAGTGGGGAGTATATATTATATACACTCACCTTAATTACTCACAAAGAAAGCAAAAACAAAAGGAATTCTAAGGCAACAACTGAGGGAGGTAAACCTCCAAGAAGAAAATACAGGATTACTACAGGATTACTTATTTTGACAATATTGAGGAGAATTTTATGGCACCAGCAGTTTGAGGATGAGTTAGTGATAGGTACAGAGAAAACTAAAGGGAAGAAACAAGGCAGTGATGCTCTCCAAGGAAGATAAACTTTTATAACAACGTAATCCGGGGCGCCTTGGTGGCTCAGACGGTTAAGCATCATCAGGTCATGATCTCACGGTTCGGGGGTTCGAGCCCCACAATCAGGCTTTGTGCTGACAGCTCAGAGCCTGGAGCCTGCTTTGGATTCTGTGTCTCCCTCTCTCTCTGCCCCTCCTCCACTCATGCTCTGTCTCTCCCAAAAATAAACATTACAACAAAGGAAAACCAAAAATGTAATCAGAGGATACTAGATGACTCGGGCTAGGAATGGGGGATAATAAATCTTCAACAGATTCAGCCAGAAATTGGATAACAGCACAGGGAGCTGTGCCGAAGTTAGCGCAGAGCACTAAATTCTCAGCTTTTGAGTAGCATGTCCACAGATGTCTACAACTGGAAAATCAATACACAGTGCAAGCTTACTTAGAAATACAGAGGTAAGTAGAAGAAAGAGTTAAAAAGGTTCAAGGAGCTCCCATTCAAGAGCCATAGGTAAAGGATAAGCAGAGATGGGTACAACAGAGGAAGGCTTTTCCCCCTCGATCATAAATTGCATTTAAAATTGCTAGTTTCCCTCCAATACCGTTCTTTCCTTCAAGAGCAGTATGATCTGGGTGTCAATCTCCCGGATGAAGGTTAGTTTTCCAGACTCTCTTGCAGCTAGGTGTTGGCCAGGTTTCTGGATTTGTGTCAATAGATAAAACCAGAAGTGGTGTGTACACTTCTGAGCCAAGCTCTTAAAAGAGAGGGCATGTCCTTTCCTTTCCTCTCCTCTCCTCCCCTTCCTACCGGCTAGAATGTCAATGTCATGTACACAGGGTCCCATCAGAGTAGCCACCTCAGACCAGACAGAAACCGGGTTGAGGGAGCAAAGCATCAACGCCAGGCGCCAGGGTCCCTGGAAGTGTGGAGCCATCCTCCTGAAGCCAAATTTCTATTTTCTTTAAGCCATTATCCATTTTGTTAGGGCAGGCACGCATATCCTAACATATAAATTCTAAATTCAAACAAACAAACAAACAGGTGGGGGTGCCCGGTGCCTTAGTCAGGGGAGCGTACAGCTCTTGGCTCACAGGGCTGTGAGTTTTAAGCTCCAAGTCCGGTGCAGCGAGCACTTAAAAACAGAATCTTAAAGAATGAAAAACCAGCACTGTATTAGAAACTCTCCAGACTTCTTAGGAAGACAGTATTTTAGAAGACAGTCATCAGTTTGTCCTGGGGTCCCGGGTAAGTCAAGTGCTGCTTTTAATGAAGAACACGCAGGATCAAACTACAAAGGCCAAGAACTAAAACCGCACGCTCGGTGTAGGCTCAACTCACCTTCTGGCTTTCCGTGTGAGCGTCAGAGTCCTCCCAGCACCCCAGCGGGGGAGAGTGCTTGTCAACGACTGTCCTGCGGTCACCAGGTGTCCCCTCGCTGGGTTTCTCCTCGGGGTCTATCACCACTCTCCTGTCACAGAAGCTGGTCCTCTCTGGCTCCGCCTTTTCCTCCTCCGCTCTCACCTCTGGGGCTGCCTCTTTCCCTTCCTGAGCAGGAGACGCGGCAGCACTCCTGGCCCCCGGCCCTTCTCCACGGCTGGGACGCCCGCCGGCGCTCGGGCTTGCCCTGGGGGAAGCCTCTCCCTTCCTTTTTGGCATCGACTTTCCCAGGATGCCCTGCAGAGCCTTCAGGTAGATCACCGTAGAGCCTTGGTCTCGAAACCTATCCCTCTTCCTTTTCTGCACCTTGTTTGGTTCCTCAATTGTGTCATTCTGACCCTCAGCTTCAGCTGCAAATTCAGAGTTTGTGGAGTTACGAGAACTCTCTTTTGAATCAACCTGGAAGCAAAGGGAAAAAAAAAAATCACAGATCGTGAAAGGGTTGTCCCAAGGGCAATTTCATACAGCAAGTCCTCAGCAAATCAGTGGCGGCTGCAGCAATAACAGGCAGGGTGACCGAGACGAAGATCCTCTCCTGGAGCTGGGCTCCATCCCGGCCTGTTGAGAAGTGCGACTGTAAAAGGGCCTGAATTGCTGCAGTTTCTAACTACTCACTTTCTAGTGCTCATCAGGTCATACCCTCATACTGCAGGGGGCAGGAACGAACCAAGAGAGAGACAGTCTAAAGTCACTAGAAGGTAAGGTCCTGGAGGCCAAGGACTACCACCACCCACTTCAGAACACGCATGGGCAAAAGAGAACCTCAAAATTTCAGCACCGAAAGGGTCAGCTAACCCAATCCCCCGTCTCAGGGTCAAGGAGACCTAAGGGCCCAGGGAGCAGTGGACCCCTGAGGGCAGGGTGCAAGCCTTTCCGAAGCTCTGCAAACTCCTTCCCCCAAATCAAAACCTGGGTGCTGGAAGGTGTCTGGTCTCCCAGAGAATGCACCAGGGTCCGTCCAGAGGCTGTTACTACCCCCGACCTCAAATCTCCTCAGAGATCCAGGTCAAGTCTCAGTTCCTTCTTTCCTTCCCCTCAGCACTCACTCATTCCAGCAGCTACACTGTTCTCGATGTTAATTTACTGTGAAACGCATCCAGTCTGATCCGGGCCTGGGGTAAGAACACTCCACAGATCTTCCTCTAGGATCCTCTCAAAAGCAGTGAAGTCCAAACCTCCCCAGCTAGGACCTGGGTTGACCATCAACCCAAGGGCTTCTATAGTCCCTACAACTTGGACTTCGAATTCCTTTGCATTAAATTCCTCTCAAATATACAGACGGAGCAAGAACTCCACACAAAGGTGGCTGATCCTTTTTCTCGACTGCCCATCAGGAAGGGACTGGTTACATAAAGAGGCTGACCCTCTTATTTATTCACTTCTCATATTATTTGAATTCTTTCCAAGAAGCACATGCATCCTTTTTTTAAGGCTTCTGAAGTCTATAAATCTAGACAGTAACGTGGCATATTTTTTACTAGCACTACTCAAATTGCTGGCGTCTACTGGTTTTGAGGAGACGGACAGGAAAGGTGGTTTTTACTCTCATTTTGAACCTCTGAATCTTCTAGCATGGTAGACTTTTTTTTTTAATTGTCTACAGGCATTATCTGGGAAAGGAGATTATAAACCATTTTTTGGTACCTTTTCTTATTTAAGAAAACCTAATAAATATTTTAAAAAAACAAGACAAAACAAAAACCTTGGAGGTTGCCTGGGCTTGTCTTATGGGGCACAGCCACAAGCTCCCAGCCTGCTTCTCCGCCATCTGCACCTCCACCTCCAACCACGACCTCCAACCACCTGCCAGCTTCCAGGGCCCCCATCATGCCCTCTTACATACCTTTGTGGGCAAATCTCCCCTCCTTTGCTTGGGATACCCTTGCCTTAGTATTCATTTTACATTTCACAAACTACTACTCATCCTTGAAGGTTCCAAATCCCTACTTGGACTTCTCCGCCTCTGCCTGGGCCACCAGCTGCCCCTCTTCCTCACCCTCCCGCCCCCGGCCCAGGCCAGGTACAGGATGGCACCGAAGGACAAGGCCGACAGCAAGGAGAGGGGCCCCTGTACCTTCTGAACGGTCACGGCTCCTCATTTCAAACCTGACACCGCCGCTTGGGAGTACAGACCCGGAGTTACAGATCCCCGTTTTCCGAGGAAAACAAGAAATCTCAAAGTTAACTCATTTGTCTCATCCAGTCAGCAATTTTTTTGTTGAGGCATACTTCTGGATCTGGGGGTTAAGCACTCAATAAAACATAGCAACACACCTGCTCGCTGGACCTCATATTCTAGTTGGTGGGCAAAGGGAAAACCCGAAGAAAGGCAACGAATGTGGTAGAGGGTGAACAGGGCCAGAGAGAAATAACACGTGGAAAGGAGGGATGGAGAAGGGCACTCAAGTGCCCCGTTCAAGGTAGAGGTCTAGCCAGGAGGCATAGATTTTTAATGTGAAATTTCCAAAATTTTGAATACTCCGAGGACCCAGCAGGCCACACGTAGCCTGTGGGCCACCGTCTGGCCAACCCCGGTAAAGGAGACCGGGACTATCCTTGTGGGAGAAAAAAGGGTTAGAATCCGAACAACACACCTTCTGTTTTCATGTGGACTCAGAGTTCACAGAGCTGAACCTTACATGTTTCCCTGTGGGCTGACAGTCCCCAGAGCTGCCACAGCTGTCATCCCTCCTGTTCAGGGAGGGAAACTGCCATGGCCTGTAAGTGGCAGAACCAGGAGGCAAACTCAAATTCCCTCTAACATCCTGGAAACCAAGGGAGAATAGCAAAAATATGAACACTCAGAAACAGTAGCAAAGGCCGCGATGTCAAAGACCGTGAGGACCCGAAGTAGATCCAGGTTCGACCGAAGACGTGCAGAAGTAGACAGGAGGCTCTAAAGGCAACGATTAGGTAGGAAGTTCAAGAGAAAAGGACAACAACCTGGCTTCTTAAAGGAGAGGGTTCCTTCTTCCTGGAGGTTCGGCGTGGTGAATTATGCATCTCCGGAGGAGGCGGGAGAGATGTGTTCCAGGCCTTGTCCTCACCAGCGTGCACAAGGGCGACATTTCCCGCCCAGTCCCTCCCGTCCCTCCTCCAGGCGCCCAGAGGAGTTCTAACATCTGGCGACCTCACGCCTCCGCTTAAACCCCATCAGTGCTTCCGCATCTGCCCACAGAACACATCCGCAGCTCCCGAGCAGGGCATCAGAAGCCGTTCGCAGGCTCGACCCCAAGCTTCTTTTCCAGCATCATCGCCCCCTTTCTCCACACACCCAGGTGCCCGGGAATGGAGAAAGGTGCTGGAGCCAACGGAAGCGAGGGCCTTCGGGAACCGGGAGTGTCCTGAGAGCTTCAGGCCAGCAGCCCTCGCTGCCACTTTCTGGACACACACCGTTATTCTCCTCCCTGTCCGTCAGAGCTCTAACGGGCACCTCTTCTGTGAGGGCCTTCTCGAGGGTTCGTCATTCACCCCTCTGACTCCGGGTACTTCAAATACCCCTGTTACAACACTCCACACCATGCTCGGTGCTGAAGGACTTGCCAGTGCTGCAACCACAGCCTCGCTCTCTGCACCTCCGGCCCCTGGCACGGACTACCGCCCAGCTCTGCACATCTGCTGGGTCGGGATGCAGGAACCACGATCACACACGAAAGCTGTGTCAGTTGAGAGCCAAGACACACAATGGCTTCCTGTGTCTGGGCTGTGCCGCCCCGCAGAAGGGGAGGATCTTGGCCTCTTCGTCTCGCCACCCCTCATTCTAATCCTGGGCCAGGACAGAGCAGGTGCTCCAGAGGGAATAAGAATGGCATTTTGTAAGTCATCAACGCGAGGCCAGTATCACGCCTTGTTTCCAAACTAGCAAACACTATAGGGACAACCCTTAGCAGGGCCAGAGAGAGGAACAATTCGGATTAATAGTTAACACCCTGCCATTCTATCCTCACGGAACACGAGTGACCTCTCAAAGATGCTAATCTGCCTTCCTCACGGATAGAATCCACTAGAACCCTCTCATGGCTCAGAATAAAATCCCAAATCCCCTGGCTACTGACGCCCTGCTGAGCCCTGCCCCCACCTCGTCTCCAGCCTCCACCCTGGGCTCATAAGCTCCACAAGCAAGCACATCACGAGGCATCTCGTGACTTCTCAAGCCCTCCCCCCAGGACAGGTGCTCCTTTGAAGCCATCCCACGGCTCCATGACCCAGCAGAGTGCCGGGCCCTCAGGAACCCTCACGAGCTTACGAACTAAAGGCAAGGCACTTTCGAGACAGGAACCGACTACTCCTGGCTCCACAGTTAACCATTAAATAGCTTTTGGCACAAGAAGGCCCCTTAGCTCTAAACGAGATAAAGATGGAGCCCTGATAGCTTAGACCCACCTGGATCAGAAGCGCTCTACCTTCAAATCTGTAGGACGGCTTGAGCCGGATGCGCTGCGACTGAAAGAGCAGAGATTCCAGCCCCTCTTGAAAGGCTTCATTCTATCTCTAATTGTCACTGAAGTAAAATTTAAATCAACTGATATTATTTTATGCTGTGCCCAAATCAAGTGAACGGCGTCAAGGACTAGTGGCAAGATTAAATGAGGTACAGGCATAGCCTGCTATTTTCCTGATTTACATCTGAATCCTGTTCAATATGCATTCTCGTGCCCAAGACAGAAGAATCTGAAATCGTCATCAAAAAAAAAAAAGGAAAGAAAGAAAAAACCCATGTGCCACACAAGAGTTGTGTGAGGCGCACGGTGAAAACACCTGGCGCGCTTCACCTAAGGGACCCGCGGGGGCTCATTAGATCTCAGGTCCACGAAACTTAACCACCGAGCCAAGGTTTACAGATAAACCCACTTTCCTTATTGCCTCTGATTCCTTTCTGTAAGATGCGCTTATCTGAAGCCATCTCACCCAACTAAGGCTCTCCTTCCGCTCCTCTCCGAACACAACTCCTCACCTTCTAAGGCCCAGAGCTGCAAACCCAGAATGCAAACTCTTAAGAGCGGGGTGATCTCTGTTCTGTTCCAAGTAGAGCACTGCCTGGGACACTCTAGGCCCTCGATAAATAGTTGTTCAAAACCTGCCTGGAAGGAAGAGAGGGTGAAGCTCACGCTAAGGTTGGTGACATTAGCTAGTGCTCACCCGCTCTACCAGGGAAGCAGCGGACCGTGAGAGAAGCAAATTACATTTGCTTCTATGTCTCACAGATGCATGTTCAGCCTTCCCTCACCACCACCCCACCCTCTCAAAAAAGGACTGGGAAAATTTTATCCGTCTTTTTTTAAGTTAATATAAATAAATGAAGGAGTGAATGAAATGTTTCTCGTCTGAGAAGCGCTCCTGCATGCTTCTAACGCGGAGCTAAATATTTAAGCTCCAAAAGCAACTCTACCCTAACCCACCAAGCAAAACCCCAAGGTGCTAGGAACCGTTAACTCTGGTGAAATCTCCACCAAGAACAAATTCTTCTTCTCCGTTCTGTGACTCAGGTTTAAAGCACAAGGGCGCCATTCCTTACATTCACAACTGAAATGAATACGGCGGTGTCTCTTGAACTTGCCTTGCACCTTCTAACCAGACGAGCCTTCAACCTAAACTGCACGCTACAATTACTAGAGGAGCATTTTAAACTCTGGAAACCCAGGCCACACCCGGGCCCAAGAGCCCAATTAAAGGAGAATGAGAAACTGGCGCAAGCACGTTTAAGCTTTCCAGAGAGTTTTAAAGTGCTGCCAAGTTTGAAAGCTACCTCTCTAGGGCACGTTAGCCCGCCCCCCCTCCCCCGACCAGCTGCTGGGTCTTCCGAGTTTGTTAGGTAGACCTGGGAAGACCCCCAGAGATCTCTGAAGACATGACTCTTTTTAGTCTCAAGCCACGTGGAAGGGCCTCACCGACTGCAAGGCTCCCGAGCCACTTACCTTAAGGCTGCAGGCTTCCTCCTCCAGAGAAGCCATTTCTTCTAGAGAGGAGTCAGCAGAGCGAAGGGGGGATCCTCCGGAGGAAAGGAATCCCCGTGTGCTCCGAATCAGGCAGCCTTTGGAGGCAGCCCCGCCCACACCTGGGCCAGAGGAATGCGAGGAGGAAGAGGAGGAGGAATTTCTGCGGCAGGAAGAGCCCCAGGGCAACCTCGGGGCGCAGGCCACATCGTCCTGCTTCTGGGCTTTCAGGCGCTTGGGGCTGCTGGTCTCTCCTGAACGCGGTGCAGAGCTACGAGCTGACCGGCTGGAGGTGGCCACATCACCGGGCTCCCGGAGGCAGCTGCGCTTGCGGGGACACCCTTCCGAAGTGCTGCTCCAGTGGTACTTGACCTTGCGCCGCTCCGACGCCATGGGCACCTGCAAAGTAAAGAGGGGGCCTGGATTCCTACACCGCCCCTCCGCAGACCCCCGCCATCCCAAGGTCCCCCGGAGGAAGGCCAGCCAGGTCAGAGCCAGGCTCCTCACTGACCTTTCCCCCTTCTTTCCACTGCCCATCACAGTTCTCAAGGTTTCGGAGACGCCAACGCGCTTCGACTGTTCGCGATTCCAAAGCGCTTCGTCTTAGCCAAAACGATCCAAGATTTACTAAGGGCGTCGGTTGGGTTTCCAAACCCACAACGTGCTTCCGCGATCGCCAAGCGCTTCAGCTTGCACAGCGCTACTAGGGAGATGTCAAAGCGCTTCCGGGATTACAAAGCGCTTCGATTTAGTTTGCGATACAGAGCCCTTCCGAGATGTCAAGGCGCTTCAAAAGACTACAAGGCGCTTTTTAGGGTCCACACAGGGCGACCAGACCCGCAGCCTTTGGGCGGGCGCGTGGCCCAGAGGCCCTGTACGCCCAGGGCGGGCCGCAGGGCAGAGCCAGACCCGGCGCGCAGCCCGCCCGGCTCCCGCGGCCCCGCCGACCAGCCCGGGGCCCTCGGGACCCGAGCCGCCCCCCGGAAGCCGGCGGTGCAGCGCTCGGCCGCCCGGGACGCCCTCGGGCTCGCCCCGCCGCCCCTGCCGCCGCAGCCCAGACGCCGGGCCCGCCGCCCCCACGGCCAGAACGTCCCACCCACCCCGGCCGCCCGCTCGCCTCCCGCCCCAGTCCCGCGGCCTCCACCCGAGCTCCGGCCACCCCGGCCTCCGCGGCGCCCGCCTCCCGGAACGAGCCCTGCGGCCCGCGGCCCGGCGTGCGGCGGGGGCGGGTCCTGCGCAGAACGGGGGGCGCCCATTGCTCGAATCGGCAGGGGGCGGGACTCTGAGCAAGACGGAGCTCGCCTGTTGGTCAGGAGGCTTGGAGGCATTGGTCGGAAGCAAGGCGGGGCGGAGCCACTCACGTGGGCCCGAAGAGCGCGAAGGAGGGAGGGCCGCGGTTCCGCCCGCCTGCGTTCCGCGGCTTCGCGGGAGTCCGCGGACCCCCATCCTATAGAGCGGTTCCCTACTGCTCAGCGCTGCAACCCTTAGCCGGTCGCGTTCAGGTCCCGAGAGTCTCCTCGAACCCGCACTAACATCATGACCCCATTTGCAAAGCAGGAAACTGGCTCAGAGAGACCAAGAGACACACCCATAGAGTGGCAGAGTTGGAAGTTAGGAGCTACAAGGAAAAAAAAAGCGACACAAAAATGCAAAATGTAAAATTTCTGCCGGGCAAAAAATATCAAAGTTAAAAGACAAGATACACACTTAGAAAAATATTCGCAACCCCTGACAGGGGCTGATGTCCCTACTATGTAAAAACCTTCTTAATAGGATAATTATTAAAATGGAACAGAAAAAAAATTAATAGAAACAATAAAATGGAAACAGATGTTAACTAACTGGAATTAAAATAAAAATTTAAAAAATAAAATGGAAACAAATGGACCAAGGAACAGCAAATTACAAAAGGCTCTTTAATATCTGAAAAATATGCCTCCACTTGTCACTTTAAAAATACGAATAAAATGGGGCGCCTGGGTGGCTTAGTCGATTAAGCGTCCGACTTTCACTTAGGTCATGATCTCGCGGTTCGTGGGTTCGAGCCCCGCGTCGGGCTCTGTGCTGACTGCCAGCTCGGAGCCTGGAGCCTGTGTCAGTCTGTGTCTCCCTCTCTCTCTGACTCTCCCCTGCTCATGCTGTCTCTCTCCCTCTCCTAGAAATAAATAAAACATTAAAAAAAATACGAATAAAATTATAAATTTTCACCTATTAATGGGCAATCATCAAAAAGCACGATAATAGTCGTAGCTGAAGATGTGGGGAAATGCATTCTCATAACGGATTCCATATAAATTGGTACATCATCTTTCGAAGGAACACTGCAGTAACAGTGCAAACCACCGCAACACTCAGCAATGGAAGCTAATTATATAAATTATGGAATATCCTTAGAATGGAATACCAGGCAAAAAGACTAAAGTAACCCAAAAGTACTGTTGAGGAAGGGTGGCCAGGAAGGATGTGACAAAACATACCCACCCCGAAGCCAGAAATTCCAACTCCATCTTCGGCTCAGTCTAACTCATAGTTTTGGCCTTCTAATGAAAATTTTCTAATGAAATCTAACAATTAACGATGCTAAGCAAAAAGGTAAAATTTTCATCATCTTTGGAAGGATACCCCAAACAATAACAGTGGTTGCTTCTGGAGAGAAGAGGCAAGAGACGAAAATCCCAGTGGAAAAAAAGGCTTTCTTCCTAGCATGTAATGGTTTGTACTGGATTTTTTTTGTCATGTGCATTTATTAACTTGAGGGGAAAAAACAGGCCTTCCTTCTAAGGATTAATAGAAAGATATCGTGGTGCCCTTGAGCCCTCCTCCCCCCAGAATTCATATCCACAAACTTATATATACATATTTACAACTTGCTGAGGGGAGAAGGTCTGTAGCTTTCATCAGTTGTCAGAGTGGTCCATTGACTTCTCCAGAAATGTATGAAGCCCTGGTCTGGGAATGCCGGATGTCTTGATAACCTGCACCCTAATGGCACTAGTCCTGAAAACACCCTACTCAGAATTGTAAGGTGCTTGCCACATTCCAGGTCTCGGTTGGGGCATATAACACACACTCTAGTTGACTCCTTGCAGCCATTAGAGCTTAAAACGGGTGTCAGCACCGGTCAGAGTGGCTAAAATGAACAAATCAGGAGACTCTAGATGCTGGCAAGGATGTGGAGAAACGGGCACCCTCCTACACTGTTGGTGGGAATGCAAACTGGTGCAGCCCCTCTGAAAAACAGTGTGGAGGCTTCTCAAAAAATGAACAACAGAACTCCCCTAGGACCCAGCAATAGCACTGCTAGGAATTTACCCAAGGGATACAGGAGTGCTGATGCATAGGGGCACGTGTACCCCAACGTTCACAGCACTCTCAACAACAGCCAAATCATGGAAAGAGCCTAAGTGTCCATCAACAGACGAATGGATCAAGAAGATGTGGTTTATTTACACAATGGAATACTACATGGCAATGAGAAAGAATGAAATCTGGCCATGTGTAGCAACGTGCGTGGAACTCAAGGGCATTATGCTAAGTGAAGTAGGTCAGGCAGAGAAAGACAAATACCATATGTTTTCACTCATAAGTGGATCAGGAGAAATTTAATGGAGGACCATGTGGGAGGAGAAGGGGAAAAATAGTGGGGGAGAGGGAGGGAGGCAAACCATGAGAGACTCTTGAATGCCAAGAACGAACTGAGGGCAGATGGGGTGGGGGAGGGGAAGGGGGTGATGGGCATGGAGGAGGGCACTTGTGGGGGTGAGCACTGGGTATTATATGGAAACCAACTTGACAATAAACTATTTAAAAAATATATTGCAACAACAACAACAAATCAGAGGTGTCAGTGCAGACTGCTGCCCACTGAGGCCAGAGCCCACCCATCTTTGCTACAAAGCCGTACAAAGCTGACCTCCTGGGGGGACTACTGAATGCTTTCAGAAAGCAAGTTCTTGCCCTGACGACAAACCCACGAACCAGGTACTTTGTCTTCTCTCCATTGTGCAGATGAAGAAACAGGCTCAGGGTAGCTCCCTAACTTAACCGATCACACAGCTACTAACAATCAACATTCATAGGCAGCGCCCAAATCTCAGGCATTCCATGATACCCCTTGGTGCAGCGCACCTTCTCCAGACAAGCTCATCTGGACACAAACAAATTACAAACTAATTACAAAATATCTGTTGACTTTACCAATGTATCTTTTTAAGTTTACTTGTTTATCTAGTCATCTGTACACCCAATGTGGGGCTCAAACGCAACAACCTTGAGATCAAGAGTCACACACTCTTCCAACTGAAACAGCCAGGTGCCCCCCTCCCCCGATGTATTTTTATTTTACAAAAAAAGAAATTATTACAGTAGGACTATTTAAAATAGGACACACTGAACTTAAAATTGCACATTTCCCAAAAAGATTTGCAACACGACTTTTCAAAAAAAAAGGCCCGCTGCATAAACCTTAGGTACGTGGCAGAAATCTATGTTTAATGTCTTTTTATTTATTTTATATAACAGGGCAAGTGCATTTTCAAAGTACTTCTGTAGCCATGTCTCACCTGTTCCTCCAAATAGCCCAGGGAAGGAAAACGAACAGGTGTTACTTACAAGGAAGCCCAGGGTCCAGAAATTAAATAAGTGATTTAGATAGCAGAATCAGACATACAACTGGCTCTCTGGATTCTTCATTCACTCATAAATAATACACACTCTCAAAACAAAAGCTCCACTGAAAATATTAGCATTAGTGGGATGGGAGGTGCCGGGTGGGCATTAAATAAATATCTGTGGGTTAAAAAAGATTTCTGAAGGAGAAAGTAGAAAACCTACTGAACCCTTTGCCAGGTGTCTGGCATTTGTAAAACTCGAGGCCTTGGGATGTGAACCGAAGAACCGCATTAGGACACACAAGCTGAGGATCTTTCAGGCCAGGGAAGTTTGCGGATGTTGTTGGCAAATGTGATCCAGAGATTTTAACTTTGGAATACAAACGACAGTGTTCCGTCAGTTCTTGGGGGGTGTGAGCTGGGTAACAGGATTACCACACACCCTCAAACCACAAAATCGCCCACATCTTGGGCTGATGCACCCGGGTTTCCGCTTCAGTCTCCTGCTACCCAGCTCTGACCGACAAATCCCAGAAAGGATGATGACTTCATGTATTTTTTGTCTTGAAAAGCTGAGGTCCCTTCTTCCCCAACTTGCTCTGGAAGCTTTCCTTCCCGGCCCAGGAAAGCTGATGGCTGGTGTTCTCCGGAGATTTTGATTCTGCCTCAGATCTTCTTTTTGATTTGCTGTTCATCTTTCCAATTGAGGACAAGGATCCTCATCTGTGCTCTAGTCATCAGGGGCCAAAAAGTTCAACGCTGTCTAGTTTCCCTTCTTTGTAGAAGAGGATATTCTCCATCAGCTTCCTTTTGGCTTCATTGATCTCGATTTTCCACGAGGTCTCCGTAGCTGGCATTCAATAGAAAGTTTAAAGAAAGAACTTGAACAAACAGCATTTGGAAGTAGTTACTATTATTATAATTTTTTAAATGTTTTACTTATTTCTGAGAGAGAGAGAGAGAGAGAGAGAGCGTGAGCAGGGGAGGGTTAGAGAGAGAGGGAGATACAGAATCTGAAGCAGGCTCCAGGCTCTGAGCTGTCAGCACAGAGCCCGTTGCGGGGCTCGAACCCACAAACGGAGAGATCATGACCTGAGCCGAAATCAGACGCTCAACCAACTGAGCCACCCAGGCGCCCCACTATTATTCTAATTCTTAGAAGTCAGACTTGGTCAGTTTCTCACTTAAATCACATTTCTAAATCAGGCCCTGAGCATGATGAGCATTTTCCCCTGCTTCTGTCTTTGCAGTGAAGCCTTGCCCCCTGGCCCCACTTTTCAGAAAGGAGGGGCCTTCCATGCTCCTTCTCATGGGTGGGAGAGGTTGGCGTGAATACTTACACCGTCTCTCTCTTCTCCCTCCTCTCTTCTCCCAGTGTCTCCTGGGACATTCACTAAGCCATGTTTAGTAGTGGGCAGGGACACTGCATTGAAAAGGGCTTCCATTTTTTTTTTTTTTTAATTTGAGAGAGAGAGAGAGGGAGGGAGGGAGGAAGAGAATGTGAGCGGGGAAAGAGGGACAAAGGGGGAGAGAGAGAATCTCAAGCAGGCTCCACGCCCAGCTGAGCTCCATCCCACCATGCTGGGATCATGGCCTGAGCCGAAACCGAGAGTTGGACACTCAACCAACTGCGCCATGTAGGTGCCCAGGCTTTCCAAATTTTTATTCCAGAAGGAAGCCTGGGATATTTGGATAGGAGAGGGAGAGATAGGAAGAGTTTTGACTTGTTCCCTAAGTACGATGGGGAGCCACACAGGGCTTTAAGCGAGGGGTGATGTGAGTTGGTTTTAAAAATCACTCTGGCTGGTTCCTGGAGAAGGGACAGGGTAAGGGGCCAGAGGGCATCAGGGACACAGGGAGGCTGTGCAATCATCCAGCAAGAAGACAGTAGCTTGGCCAAGGCGGGGGCAGGCAATGCAGAGAAGCAGGGGGAGCTGAGAGATATTTAGCCAATGGATAGGACTAGGTGATGGGCTGGACGTAGGGGGCCAGAGGGAGAGGGAAGTATCAAGGACGACCCCCACCTGAGATTTCTCATTGTACAGTCAGCTGGTAGGTGAACAGCTGAAAAATCAAAGCATGCGTGAATTAGAGCGATAGAAGGGATAAATGGCAGGCTGAGTTAGAGACCCCTAAATGAGCCCACATAAGCACTCGGTCCTCCACACACTTACCATCCTGGGGAGGTTCCGGACTGGTGCAGGCTGCAGAGGAGGGGTCTGCCTGCACTTCCCCATCAGCCTGCAGCCTGCCTTCTCTGTCCTCTGTAGGGGGTGGTGAGGCAACAGCCCCAGCACTGGGCACTGCTCTCATGGAATAGGAGGCATCAAGGCTGGAATTGTCCACATCATCTGTTTCTTCTGGGGTGTTGGAGGAAGGGCCCGTGCCCTCAGAAAGCCCACTCGAAGGGGGCAACGTCTCCTGATCTCTTAACCGTTCTGCCACGGCGGCCACAGAGCCACACACCTTGGGGAGAGGAGAGATAAGAACTCGCTCTGAAATCAAATATCTTACAGGTCTCCCAGGTCTCAGGAGAGAGAGATGGAAGAATCAAATGTTGATTCTTGCTTCTGTCTGGAAGAACATCTAAGGCCTTTGAAAAGAGCACATGACCAAGATGCACCAATCATTGTATCCCATTACGCTGACCTTGATGAGTGAAGGGTTGAGCACGTGACCCAAGCTGGCCAACCAGAATCCTTCTCTGAGATTTTTGTACTTAAAGCTGATTGAGGAAAGACCCCCGTTTCCTTTCTAGGGGCAGACCCAGACTCTCCACCCACACAGAAAATCCGTTCACGGTCAGAAAAATTAAGACCCCCACAAAGAATAAAGCAGAGGTCAGAGATACAGATAGACATACCTTTGCTGGTTGAGACTTTGGGTCTCCTGTCTGCTATTTGTTTACATGAGCCAATCATTCATTCATTCATTCGTTCACTCATTCATATACTCCCTCCCAGTCCTTCCTCCTGTGTGTGTGTGTGTGTGTGTGTGTGTGTGTGTGTGTGTGTGTGTGTGTTTGACTTAAATTCTCTTTCAACTGGAAATGACCTAAGTAATATAGATATTGCCTTTGAGGGCATTTCTGATTAGGGAGGTTAGGAAACCAGATGGAGGCAGGGAAGGAATGTTTCTTCCTTATACACACACACACACACACACACACACACACACACACACACACGGCACACAGACATACCCTTAATAACAATGACACATCTCACTTGCTCAGTACCTTTGCAATTTACAAAGCACCTTTGAATGTGATGCACAGTGAGTTTTTATAGGTAAAAAGTTTAAAAGACGAGAGAAGTTAGGTTCCTTGCCTAAGGCTACTCAGCCAGTAAGTAAGAGAACTGACTAGTGACCCCAGCCCTGCTTGTCTTCAAGTCCATCACCCAGATGACCTCTCATTTTCCCAGTTTACTTGTGATATACTGAGGGCATTTTTTTTTCTCATTGCTCTTTCTATACCTTAAATGCCCTAACCCCTGTATTCTACATAACTAACGCCTCTTCATGCTCCAAGGCCCAGTTCAAATGTCACCTCTGGAGACAAATCTGTGGAGTATATACCAAATAAATATTCACCACGCTAAAAACTGCATTGCCCTGTGGCTAGGTGTGGCCCTGTCACTAGATTAGGGCCTATGGAGTCTGAGGAAAAATGATGCATGCATTTCTAAGCCATATCTTGGAGGTAGGTAGGGAGTGTATTCTCTTCTTCCTCTTAACCCCTTTCACTGGCTGGAATGAAGATGTGACGGCCTGAGCTAGAGCAGCCATATTGGACTCTGAAATGGATAGCAGAGCCACACTACAGAGGCAGCCTGGGGTCCCCAGTAAAGTGGCATGGCCACATCAGCTCTGAACCGCCTACATTCAAGCTGTTCAGCTAAAGAGAATAAACTTCTATCTCACTTAAAGCACTGTGTTTCCGAGTCTCCACATTATAACAGCTTCATCAAGGGTCCTGTAACTGATTCACTGAACAGAAGAATGAAATAAATGAAGAGATGAAGGCCTCAGTGAAAGAATAAGTCGTTCAGGGAGACCAACATTTTCAGAACATCAATCTGATTATGTCCCGCCCCTGCTTCCAAACCCTAGTGTCTTCCTCAAAATCCTAACTGTGCCTGCGAGGCTCTGAATTACGGGGCCCCTCCTTCCTCAGCAGCCTCACCACAAGCCACTCTTCCCCATGTTCTTCTTGTTCTAGTCACATTGACCTTCTTCCAGACCTTTGATCAAGCCAGGCTTTCTCTCACCCAAGGCCATCTGCGGGGGCTGTTCCTTCCGTTTGGATTGCTCTTCGCTTACAGCCACTTCCTGGGGAAAACCCTCCAGGGTGAGGCCCCGTCTCACACGCTATCCCAGGGTAAGCTCTGGAAAAGGAGAACTGGGCCTGCCTTGTTCACCCCCCTCCCACTTCCCCTGCCCAGCACGCAAGTGCTGAATGACTGAATGAATGCTGTGCCACTCAGGCACTTGAGGAACAGCTGAGGCGAAGAACAGCCACTTGGATCTCTAGCTCCGGCCACATCCCCGTGCAAGATGGTGGACATGGGAATGAACTGGGAAGCTCTGACAGAAACTCACTCTGTGGCCTCATCTCTTCCTCTCTGGACCTTTACTTGCCCATCTATAAAATGGCAGGCCTGGGGGCGCCTGGGTGGCTCAGTTGTTTAGGCGTCCGACTTCGGCTCAGGTCATGATCTCGCGGTTCATGGGTTTGAGCCCCGTGTCGGGCTCTGTGCTGACAGCCAGCTCAGAGCCTGGAGCCTGTTTCAGATTCTGTGTCTCCCTCTCTCTCTGACCCTCCCCTGCTCATGCTGTCTCTCTCTCTCAGAAATAAGTTTTAGAAAATAAATAAATAAAACGGCAGTCCTGGGCTACGGTGGTTGTGTTCGAAGATTTCTTTTTCAGCTATTAAAGCCTTTCCTCAAATGAAATGTTAAGAACTCAACGTATGTATGCGAGGTAAATGGGTGGGACCTGCACCCCCCAAGACCTCCTGCTGCCAAAAGCAACTCGTGATGTCATGTCAAAGAGCCCCTCCCTGTCAGACACCACTTGAAGATCACCGTCAGTTAGTCTCAGAGAGTCCTCGCAGGCAATTATTTGGTCCTTAGAAACACCTAGTATGGGCCACAAAGCTACACCTGTTACCATGGAAACCACCACTATCACACCCCTAGAAAGATGTTGTAGCCCCCGATACGGTTGGTTTCTGGGGTATCTGCCTAGCCCATGGGCTACGGATGCTCCCTTCCCCTGGGACTCAGCCCCTCCTGCTTTCTTAGGTTGACCCCTGACCACCAGTTTAGAAACTGGACCCCATTCTCCTCGCCTAACCTGACTGGCCAATGGGTGGACAATTGACTCCAGGTAGGCCAAACAGGCTCTCGCCCTGACAGACTGGAATTGGGACCTGGAGACGTGATCTCCCAGTGGGGAGTAGAACCGTAGCATATAAATAATACCCACGGCCACACCTCCCAATCAACTGCAGATAAAGAAAAGGGAGCCTACAGAGAGGAGGGGAGGAATCAAGCAGATTCCGAGGAAGCAGAGTTCTGTTAACATCTGAGCATGGGCTCCTGGGCTTCCTGAGGCCCCAGCACACGGCCCTCAGGCTCCGGAGCTACTCTCGGCCACTGGCTTCCCTGTTTTGCTGCTATGATCTCCATTAAGTTGTGCGGCTTGCAAGAAAACAAAGCCCCGGTTGATGAAATCACATCTCGGTAAAGGGCTCGACCCCGAGTGCTAACCTACTCCCTGGTACAGCAGAACCACAGCGCCAGCGGGACGGGAAGCCCACCCAACCCAGGGCACGGCTCATGGCCAAGGTGAAGGCTGAGAGTGAGGCTCACCTCCGCCAGGCTGGCGTTCCGCCTCCGCAGGCAGAGGCAGGCAGCCATGGCCAAGGCCTGGGCGCAGTCATCCAGCAGCCTCCCAGCCCTCTTCTCCAGGTACTTCTGGCAGATCTCCTGAGCCATCACCTTCTCCACACCCGTCTTCCTGCAGCAGAGCGATGGGCTGCTGCTTGGGATTTCACTGAGGAGCAGATCCTTCTGCGGGAAGAAGAGGAAAGACACTCCAGTGGGAGTTGCAGGGATGTGGGCTTCAACCCGCACACACCCCACCGTCCCCCGCGACACACCAGAGCTGCAGAACTTTGCACAAAATGGGGTTTTAAGAAATAAATACATACAAGGATCCAAGACACAAGTAAAAAAGCCAGAACTGGAGAGCTGCCAAATTCCGCCCATGTACAGGGCATTCCATAATACACTGGTACCAGGGAGGGGCTTAACATAGGCCTCAGCTGATTTATCAGGAAAATGGGGATAATAGGATTAATACAAAGACGAAAAGATATAACGCATCTAAAGCATAATGTGTGATACTCAACACTGAATAAAGATTCAATAGTCGATCAGTGGCTATGATAAACAGTAATAATAGCTATCATTTATATAGTTTATTTACACTAATAATTTAATCTTATCAACAACTACAGGCACAATCTTTTGATAAAAATACGCATTTTAGGGTGTAGGATTCTGACTCATGTATATTTATTTATTTTTTAAAGCTTGAGAAGCATTATTACTTTTTAAAGTTTTATTTATTTAAGTAATTTCTACACCCAACATGGGACTCAAACTCATGACCCTGAGATCAAGAGTGACATCCTCTACTGAGTGAGCCAGTCGGACGTCCCTAATCCATATATATTTAAAAGGAGACCTACTATGTAAATATTATGTATACTTACATATTTTATAAATTTTATATTTACGTATTATAAGTTTTATAACATTTTATACTACTTAGAAAGCAGAAATCTGAACTATGTATATGACAGAAGATAGGCTATATATGGTTATATATATATGTATGGTTATATATATAAATATATATATGGTTATACATATAATATACATATATATATTTATATACATATAAATATATATAACCATATATATAAGTTTCATGATACTTCATAAGTATATATTTACATACTTATAAATGGAAATATGTTACAAATATATTGAAATATGTACTATAATTATATTTATTGATATAATATATAGTACATCAATCTATTGTACATTACAGTAACATATGAAGCATTTGCATTTATGTTTTATATTGTGATATATTTGTGTAATAATAAAATGTTTAATATAAAATTTCCATGTATATTCTGTTATATATAATGTATACTTTAAACGATATTTTATATGTGTACGTGTTTCTACTTATATTTCATAGAATATATAGTAGTTTATATAGCTACTCATGTAAATATATGCAAATATTTCAATGTACTTTATGTTATATACAATATGCTTTATGCACTATAAATATTGTACAATAGTTTATACTATATAGAATGCAGAAATTGATGGAGCTCCATGCTGTAAATAATAGAAAATGTGAATATATATTTAAATATAAACATAGGGGTGCCTGGGTGGTTCAGTCTGTTAAGTGTTCGACTTTGGCTCAGGTCATGATCTCATGGCTCATGAATTCACGCCCTGCACTGGGCTCTCTGCCAGCAGCGTCGAGCCTGCTTTGGATCTTCTGTCTCCCTCTCTCTGCCCCTGCCCCACTCGTGCTCTCCCTCTCTCTCTCTCAGTAATAAACAAACATTAAAATATATTTTTTACATATTTTCATGTTTATTTTTTCTTGTTAGAGAGAGACAGACAGACAGACAGAGCATGAGTAGGGGAGGAGCAGAGAGAGAGGGAGACACATAATCTGGAGCAGGATCCAGGCTCTAAGCTGTCAGCGCAGAGCACGACGCGGGGCTCCTACTCACAAATCATGATCATGACCTGAGCTGAAGCCAGACGCTCAACTGACTGAGCAACCCAGACACCCCAATATATATATACATTTTTATATATATACATATTTTTGAAAGTTGTCATGGTGTTTAAAGTTGATACATCAATAAATGCCAGAAGGGTGTTATTCACAGATATGGAGGCTACCACCATATGAAACAGAATCAGAAACTGTTCGAAACGACAGCCCTGGAAGAAGGAAAGAGGCAGACGCTCATTGGACTCCCCCCAATGAGATCAGGGATCTCAGCTGGCAAGAGTCATCCGGAGATGCTAAGAAGACTCACGGGCAGGGTGATGGGGAAACTTAGCGAACTCAGTGGAGTCAGCATCTCCACCTGGACGCGCTGATGAACCTGAGCACTGTCAGGAGGAGGAGTCACTATGCGCATCGTGCAGTGACACAGCGGGAAGCGCCCAGCCCCACCCAGGAGGCAGCACTGACCATGAGTGTAACCAAGTCTCAGGACAAGAGGAATAGAGAAGCAAGTCAAGAACACCACAATGACCTAAAAATACAGAACACAAGAAAGTCTACAGTACGAATGACTCACTTTATGCAAAAATGCCGTATGTGGAAAGATAAAATGGGGAAGGGTGCAGTTGGAGGCTAAAAGGGTTTCAAGGGACACCTGGCTGGCTCAGTCAGAAGAGCATGAGACTCTTGATCTTGGAGCCATGAGTTTGAGACCCACATGGGGTGTAAAGAGCATCTAAATTAAAAAACTTAAGGAAAAAAAAGAAGGGTTTCAAGAAACATAACTAAAGGCAACATGTTGACCTTGTTTGTAGTAATTTCAAACAAATCAACTTTAAAAAGCAATTTTTGAGACAACTTGGGGAGTTTAAATATGGAATGGGCATTAAATGATATTAAGGAATTAAGAAAACTATATTTTATAGGTGGAATAACATAATATGTGGGCTATGCTTTCTCTTTTTCAGGAGAGGAGGGAGGAGGAGCAGGTGGAGAGGGAGAGAGAATAGTAAGCAGGCTCCACCTCCAGCACAGAGCCTGACTCAGGGGCTCAATTCCATCCATGACCAGCTGGGAGATCATGATCTGAGCCAGAATCAAGAGTTAGTCACTTAACCAACTGGGCCACCCAGCCACCCTTAGGCTACGCACACACACACAGAATTTCTTGGGTTCAAAAGAAATAAGAAAAACATGCTAGTGATAACGGATGGGATGGATGTATAGAGATTCCTTATACTCTTCTCTTGACTTTTGCATATTTTAAATTGTCCATAACAAAAGGGGCTTTCAAGAAGTGGCTATGCCTGAGGCCAGAGAAGGGGAGGAGACAGGCATAGTATGGCTACCTGTGTGGCTGGGTTTTCTGAACCAAGTGTGCAGATGATCCCCTTGGTTTCACTCGCCAAAGGTAACACTTGCAGGTGGTTTGGATTATATTGTCCTAGACCTTCTGCTACAGAAGTCTATGACTGTAGTCACTTTTGCTATATATTTAGCTGTATATAATAATTATTATAGTGGCAAGCAACCACATACACACACATACACACACACATACATATACACACATACACACACACAATGGAGTATTACTCAGGAATCAAAAAGAATGAACCCTTGCCATTTGCAACTACGTGGCTGGACCTAGAGGGTGTTATGCTAAGCGAAATTAGTCACAGAAAGACAAATATTGTATGACTCCACTCATATGAGGACTTTAAGATACAAAACAGAAGAGCATAAGAGAAGGGAAGCAAAAATAATATAAAAACAGGGAGGAAGACAAAACATAAGAGACTCTTAAATACAGAGAAATAAGCTGAGGGTTGCTGGAGGGGTTGAGGGTGGGGGACGGGGCTAAATGGGTGAGGAGCTTTAGAAACTTGTGGGGATGAGCACTGGCTGTTATACATAGGGGATGAATCACTGGATTCTACTCCTGAAATCATTATTGCACAAGATGCTAACTTGGATGTAAATTTAAAAACTAATTAACTAAAAATAAAATAAAATGCAAAAAAAAAAAAAAAACCCCAAAAACCCAGAAAGAAAGGAAGGAAAACTGTCAGAATAGGAGAAACCACCTCAAATTGGCCCACACCAGATCTGAGGTGCTGAAACTCACTTCTGTGCAGCATCTGGGGCCGGGTGGCCCAGAAGTGGCAGAGCTTGGAGAGATCAGCAAAGGGACAGGTCATGGCTTTCTGTGTGTAGGAAGACCTTCACTTCCCCACCCCAGGGCCCAGGGGATGCTTTGGGAGCCCAGTCACAAAAAAGCCAACTGCTCTGATGGCCTCAGCAGCAAGTCAGAAGAGTTCTCCCCTCTTAAACTGATGAAGAGGATTTGGAACTCTGCAGAAGACATGGGTTCAAATCCCAATTCTACCGCAGATCTGATTGGGAGGCATGGGACAAATCTCTTCACCTTGGCCTTAGTTTTCTCATCTGCAAGCTGAGGATGATAGTCATGTTGAACTGATATGGTTGTGCTGACATGAAAATTACACAGTCAGCAGAGTGTGGGGGTTGAGAAATCAGGATCTGTGGCCCAGAAAGGCCTGAAGTGGAGGTCCAGCTCTGACACTCAGCGAAGCTGAGGCTCAGGCAAACCTCAGAGCCTGCTTTGCTCAAGTGCAGGTGAATGCAACGACCCTATCAATCTCGGGGGTCCTTGAGATGACTTGGAAGATATTACATGGACAGTGCCAAACACAGAGTCCGGCTGTGCTGTTATCTTTTTGAAAGGGCACTGTATGTGTATACATGGGAATGCTACTTCTTTGAACCTTCAAAATGGGAATTATTGTTTTATTACATAAACCCATTTAAGAGGGCTGAAATTCACTTTTACCAGCTCGAAAACAAATCCTTGATTGCCGGATGTTTAGAGAGAAGAAATGGGTTTTCCCCAAAGCATTCCAGGTTCTCTTAGTGGGAAAACTAAATTGTTGGCTAGCTGGTAAGTAGGGGAGATTTTAAGGTTACCTTGCAAATCAAACCCTGGACTAAGCCTCATAACCATCTGTAAAATGGGTAGAGGTCCCAGCCCTCCGGCCCCCTCCCCCTGCTAGCCGTGAGCCGGAAGTGACTGGTTCCCTTACCAGGTACACTGGGCTTCGGTCATTATCCACTGCAGGGATGCCGGTGAGGACCTCCGCTAACACCTGGGGAGAACACGCAGTTAGCTTGGTCATGCACAAGTTCAGGCGGCAGATTCTGGCCAAGACAGACGATTCTTCTCAGTAACAAAAGCGGAGCTCCAGGCCTGGTGCTGCCATTTGCCAGTACAGACACTTGCCCCAAATCTGGAACATCAGAATAGCATTAAGACCTCCTCCAACTAAACACAACACCCAGCTGCGAGGTGGAAGGTGTGAATGAAGAGTAAGTCAGGAAGGATGGAAAGCAAATATGTGCGTATTACCATCAGTTTTGAATGCATATGTACATCCACATATATATATATACTATGTATATTTACATATGCATACTGTATATTTATATACAAATATGTGTATACACACATATACTCATATATATATCTACACACACACTATTTTTTAAGTTTATTTATTTATTTTGAGAGAGAAAGAGAGAGCAAGCATGAGTGGGGGAAGGGCAGAGAGAGAGAGAAAAAATCTTATGCAGGCTCCCGACACAGGGCTCGATCTCACGAACCATGAGATCATGACCTAAGCCAAAATCAAGAGTCTGATGCTCAACCTACGGAGCCATCCAGGTGTCCCACACATGATAAGCATTTAATAAAGGGGAAACCTGCTTTGAACAGAAATTCTCAGTATACATAAGAGCACAGTGGTTAAGGACTGTACAGTCAGACAGCGCTGCCTGGATTTAAAGGCTGACTCTCTTCCTTTTTTTTTTTTTTTTAAGTTTATTTATTTGTTTTGAGACACAGCGCGCCTGTAAGCTAGGGAGGGAAAGAGGGAGAGGGAGAGAGAGAATCCCAAGCAGGCTCTGTGCTGTCAGAGCAGACTCACGAACCATGAGATCACGATCTGAGCTGAAGTTGGACGCTTAACCAACTAAGCCACCCAGGTGTCCCTGACTCTCTTCCTTGATCCCTCAGGCAATCTTTGGGCAAGTGCCTAAAGTTTGAGCCTCCATCCTTACCTGGTAAATGGTGATCTACTGGTTGTAAATATAAGGGACTGAGTACCCCACCCTTAGTTTCAAATGTCTCTCCCACAACCTCCCTCGAAACAAATCAGAATAGAGTCCCGTTTACTGCCAAGAAATCCTCCAACCTCAGAGGACGGGACTACCCGGTTAATAAATGCCAGTAATTGGGGCGCCTGGGTGGCTTAGTCGGTTAAGTGACCGACTTTCGCTTGGGTCATGATCTCGCGGTTCGTGGGTTCGAGCCCCGCGTCGGGCTCTGTGCTGACTGCCAGCTCAGAGCCTGGAGCCTGTTTCAGTCTGTGACTCCCTCTCTCTCTGACCCTCCCCTGCTCACGCTGTCTCTCTCTCTCTCCTAGAAATAAATAAAACATTTAAAAAATAAATAAAAAATAAAAACATAAATGCCAGTAATAAAGGGCAGGGGCCAGGAGGGGGCAGCAGAGGGCACCCTGCAGCAAGCGGACGGGAGCAAACCGAAAGGGGGTTCCCAACCTGCTCCTGCCAGGAAGAGAGGGAAGGACGAGGGGAAATGAATAAACAGACATTCCCTCTGCCCCTGGCACAGGCAGGCTCTGTGCTGAACCTTTTATGGAGATCACTGGGTGTTCACCAGCAAAAACAAAAACAAAAACACAAAGCCCTGAGAAATGCAGTGTTCCTAACAGGAGGAACCAGAATTCCGACTCATTCTGCCAGGTAGTGGCAGGGCTAAGAAAAAGAGTGAAGGGAGCCAGTGGGCACTGAATGAATGAATGAATGAGTGAGTGAATGAATGAATGAGTGAATGAATGAATGAATGAATGAAAAAATTGTTACATCAAGAGCTGAGTTAAAAATTCAAGGGTAGGTACGCCTGGGTGGCTCAGTCAGTTAGGAATCCGACTTCAGCTCAGGCCATGAGCCCTCTGCTCATGGGTTCATGCCCCGCATCAGTCTCTGTGCTGACAGCTCAGAGCCTGGAGCCTGCTTGGATTCTGGGTCTCCCTCTCTCTCTGCCCCTCTACAGCTTGTGCGTGCACTCTCTCTCTCTCTCTCTCAAAAGTAAATAAACATTAAAAAAAAATTATTTTAATTGAAGGATAAAAAGAAATCAGGAGTGAGAGTGTAAAGGTAGGAATAATAACCACCACCACAATAATAATAATCTTGATATCTTCAGGGTACTGTGCTAACCAGTTTATTTATATTATCTTATTAATCTCCATTCCTAATATTATCCCATTTTACAAAGGACAAAACAGGCCCAGAGTTACAGGTGATCCACCCTAGGTCACACAGCTGAAGGTAACCAACTTGGGACTCTCTCAAGCTCTACACTGTATTGCCTGGCAGCCTCAGGGTTCAGTGCTGCTGATTTTTTTTAAAATGTTTTTATTTATTTTTGAGAGACAGAGAGTGAGCAGGGGAGGGGCAAAGAGAGAGAGAGAGACACAGAATCCGAAGCAGGCTCCAGGCTCTGAGCTGTCAGCTCAGAGCCCAACACAGGGCTTGAACTCACAAGCCGTGAGATCATGACCTGAGCCGAAGTCAAGACGCTTAATCGACTGAGCCACCCAGGCGCCCCCCCAGTCCTGCTGATTCTTAAGAGGAGCAGGAGCCTGGGCTAGCCCCACGGAGCTTCCCTGAGCTGCTGACCCCTGATGGGGTCATGGAAACCAGAAGGAAGCAGAAGGTGACATATGGAGGCCAGGCTAAGAACAGAAGGTGGCTCGGGAGGGCACTAGTGTGAGAGGTGGACACACGCAAGCCTGGGGTCTGAGAGAGGAAGCTCAGAGTTCCAGGCCAGAGAAGAAGAGAGAGGGCAAGGTCTGAGAGGTAGCTGTTTGCTCTTGGCAAAGGTCAGTCAGAGACTGTCATTTTTTTTTTTTTTTTCTCAGCCAGCATTTCCCAGATGGGGCTCCATGGGACCCCGGTGCTGAACGATACTGAGGACACAAGGTTCCACAGTCAAATGAGTTTGGGAAAGCCTGTATACCATTTGCGCGGCTGCGGTGAATTCACAATCGGATTAGATTAAAGGCTCATAACCATATTGAAGTCTCTGATTAATTTCACGGTGAAGAAATCTGCTTGATGTTGCTCAACCCCAGCATTTCTCATACCTATCTGGCCACAAACCCCTTTAAACACATCCAACCTACAGAGACGTCAAGGGTGGGCCACAGAAATATGCTCTGGAGGCTGCTATACTCACACCATGGGCTCCTGGGGGAAGGACTGTGTTTTAGTTACGTTTACATTTTAAGTGCCCAGCACGCAGTAATGACAGGAGGGCATGGTGGAGGTGGTGGTGGTGAGGAGGGAGGGTAGAAGCAGAGGTGGGTACTGAATGGGCAGGGGGCTGTTGAACAGACGGATAATTGGATGACTAAGCCAAATGGATGGTTGGACAGGTGGACAGACAAACATGAACAGACATCTGGATTGACCATTATGGTGGCTGGCTGGCTGGGACCCAGGGCGCGACGGAGCCTACTAGAAGCCGGACACTCGTGAGTAGCTGTGCTTCGAGCGTCACCGAACTTTCTAGAACAGACTAGACGGTAAACAGTTTGGGCTTTGTGGGCCACAAACCAAGTCTCTGTCACTTATTATTGTTATTAAATCTTTTCTAAATGTAAAAGCTCTTCTTCGTTACAGGTGGTACAAAATATGCCCTGGGCCAGTTTTGGCCTGGAGGCCATGGTTTGCCAACCCCCAGGGGACTTCGATGGGCTAGATCTATGGGCCTCCGTCATATCTTATGCTTACAAAGGCGCTGTGGGGAGGACAAATAGGTACAGGCAAGTCCAAGTCCAAGCACAGAGGGAAGCTCTTACTACTCCGCAGCTGAAGATGTCCACTCGCTTGGTCAGCTGCCCCACCCTGATGAACTCTTCCGGCAGATACGCAGCAGAGGCCTGGAACAGGTGCGTCTTCATCACGGTATATTTTGACCTTTTGTTGTCAGGACACAGGTGGGCCACGGGGTGAGCCAGCTTCGGGGAGAGCCTCTGGTCTAGCAAAACATTGGAGCTGTGGAAAAGAACGCGGAGGACTGTTCCAGTTTGAGCCGGACACAAAGACGTTGCCAAGGAGACCCTTTCGGAAAACAACTCTGCAGGAAGCAGCAGTGGCCCCTACCAGTTAGGGGTCACTTAAGGCCCTTGATCTGGGGGCACCTGGGTGGCTCAGTGGGTTAGGCGTCCATGTCTTGATTTTGGCTCAAGTCATGATCTCATGGTTCGTGAGTTTGAGCCCTGTGTCGGGCTCTGTACTGACAGTGCAGAGCCTGCTTTAGATTCTCTCTCTCTCTCTCTCTCTCTCTCTCTCTCTCACACACACACACATACACACACACACACACACACACACACACACACACACACACCATAAACAAATTAGTTTTTTTAAAAAGTCCCTCAATCTGGACTTTCTGAGCCAGTCCTGATGAGAGGAAGGAGTGGGAACCCACTCCCACCAGCAAACGAGGCCGGAGCTAAGGTCAGCTGTGCTTCCCCAAGCATGGCATTTGGCGTGGCCAATGGTGTGGCCAAAGAGGTGCAGCCTTCCCGACCCCCACAGATGTCAAACCCGCATTAACCTCAGTTTGCCAAGCCCATAGCCTACATGGGCTTGGTCCCTTCTGAAACTGTTCCGACCCCCAGCTCTGGCACCAATGACCTAAGTCTAAAGGCCACCATCTTTTATGACGGGTCCTGCCCAGATCATGGGGAATAGGGAAAGCAATAGGATACATTCTTGGGCTTAGCCATCTACCCTGTGGGAGCAAACACTCTCAGAAAGTACCTCAAAGGAAAAAACAACAAACAAGAGAACAACGAAGTTACATGTGTAAAAATGATCCAACGAACCCTAAACAGTTTTTTACAAAATAGACATCAATTCTAATATCCGCTATGAGGAGTGGTTAAGTAAATTATGGGCAAATCCCTTCAACAGAAAACTAAAAAGTCACCCAAAATGATGACATGCAGGGGCGCCTGGGCGGCTCAGTTGGTTAAGCGTCTGACTCCGTTTCAGTTCGGGTCACAATCTCACACGGAGGTTTGTGAGTTTGAGCCCCGAGTTGGGCTCCGCACAGAACGTGCTTGGAATTCTCTCTCTTCCTCTCTCCCACTTTCTCTCTCTCAAAACACATAAATAAGTTTTAAAAAAAAACAAAGGATGACAAGCAATATAGGGAAATACCTGCCTTGTTTAAATAAAGGGGGAAAGAAGAAACTATGAACTGGTAACCAAGTAACAGTGCTCTTTGGTAGAAGGCTAAGACTTCTGTGTGGTCAAGGGCTGGAGAAATGGAGGCCAGGGGTGAGTCAGGCACCAGAGCCAGAATGACCCCTCACCCTTTCATTTCCTTTTTCACGATTACAATTGTTTGTGCAATCAAACAAAAATCAGGGGCCAAAAAAAGGAAGACAGGGATTCTGCCTGCCAAATATAGAAGTTTGAGGAAGTATGAGTTCTGTGGTTTTGAAGTCAGATTTTCTGGTGTCTTCTGGAATCTCTCTCCATGCTTCCAGTCCCCAGGCTGGACTCTCTTGCTCCTGGGAGCATGAGATAGTGGGTCACGCACCTACCCTTTTGGAAGCTTCCCTGACACGAGTGCTTTTGCCAACAGATACAAAAGCAGGGGACGGTTCTCCAAGAAAACCCTGAGCGAGGAGCTCAAAATCCCAGGGGGCTTGACCCAAAGCTCAAGGATCTGGTCCAGACCAGCTGCTGGGTTGGAAGTAAAATGCATCGGCGCGTGGGGTGCTTGCCAGGAAAACACCGGCTCAAAAAGACGTGGGGACAGGTGGGCAGCTCGTGAGGGCAGCGGAAACGCTGACTTTTGAGACAAAGAAAGAGACCCAAGGGAGGGGAGGGGGAAGAGAGAGCCGCGGAGAAAGGAGTGGGGAGGGGGAGAGGAAGGGAGGCGAGAGAAGGCCAAGGCGCAGGTGGCCAGCAGGGCGCGGCCACCCCTCTCACCTCTTGACGTTGCCGTGGAGGATCCCCAAGCTGTGCAGGTGCTCCACGGCGCGCAGCAGCCCAGAGCAGATGCCCGCACGCTGGGGCCAGAGAAGGGGGTCCGAGCCGCCCTGAGGAAAAGATAAAGAGGAGAAAGAGTCACACCCGTGTCTTCTTAAAGTCCCAGCGAGCTCCTGTGGCTCGTCCAGACCTTCACACCCTGTGCAACAGGGCTCGGCCAGCCTGGTATTCCGGCGGGGGAGCGGCTCCAACATGAGATCTGGTTGTAAATCCCAGCTCAGGCGCGCACGGGCTGTGTGACTTTGGAAGAGACACTAGCGTCTCTGAGCCTCGGTTTCTTCAGTTGCAAAATGGAAACGGTACTAAATGCTAAATCCCTGTGCTTTGGGATTGCTCTAAGGGTTCAGAGGAGGACGAGGTACGGAGTATACGGCGGAGGAGTATACAGTATGCCCCCAGCTCAGCGCCTGCCACGCAGTGGGTGCTCAGCAAAGTACGGCTGTTTTTATCATGACCGTAGAGTGGTAAATGGGCCTTACGCCAACTTCGTGTGTACCTGGGAAGACCTCACAAGGGCCGACGGGGATTGTGGGGCGAGCGAAGGCCCTCACCATCCCCAGGTGTGGCCACAGTTGTTCTAAGGCTGGAACTCCAGGCTAAATCGCCACTTATTTATCAAATCCTGTCTTGGGTCCCGCATCCTCGAAGAACTGGCCTCGCTAATAGATTTCCCTTCAAAAACTCTGAAGTTTAGAGCCACCTGAACCCTGTTTAAATTCCGGCCCGGACACTTGTCACTGGGTTCCTCTGGGCAAGACATTTTGCTTCTCCATGCCAGAGACTCCTCTTTTAAATTTTTTTAAGGTTTACTTATTTTTTGAGACAGGGATAGAGAGAGAGAAGAGTGGAGGAGGGGCAGAGAGAGAGGGAGACACAGAATCTGAAGCAGGTTCCAGGCTCTGAGCTGTCAGCACAGAGCCCGATGCGGGGCTTGAACCCACAGACTGGGAGATCATGACCTGAGCCGAAATCGGACACTCAACTGACCGAGCCCCCCAGGTGCCCCCAGAGACTCCTCTTTTAGAAAATGGGGGATACCCCTTGGGTTGTGGCAAGGCCTGAAGGAGAAGGTATACAGACTTTATCATGGCGTCTCAAACACAGCAAGAGCGCAACAAAGCTAACGATTGTTATATATCACGAATAATTGCTTTGTCCTGGCCTCTGTTAAGGAAAGCAGTGAGTCTCTTGCAGAGTAAATATTCCCCCCTATTTGAGGATCTTACGGGAAGGAGATTTGTTTGTCGTTAAAACTGTACCTTTAATAGGTATGATGCCCGCATCATACGTGAGGGCACAAAAGGGTGTGTGCTAGAAGTCCCTCTGCCGTCCCTGCCCCAGCTACCTAGTTCACTTCCTCAGAGGCAGCCAAGGCACCAGTTTTTTGTATCTTTCCAGAAATAGCCCATAAATACAGAAGCAAGTGTATAATAGAAAAGTACTTTCAGGGGCACCTGGGTGGCTGAGTCGGTTGAGTGTCCGACTTCGGCTCAGGTCATGATCTCACAGTTTGTAGGTTCAAGCCCCACATCGGGCTTTGTGCTGACAGCTCAGAGCCGGGAACCTATTTCGGATTCTGTGTCTCCCTCTCTCTCTGCCCCTCCCCCACCCATGCTCTGTCTCAAAAATAAATAAAAACAAAAAAATTTTTTTTAAAAGAAAAGCACTGGGGCGCCTGGGTGGCTTAGTCGGTTAAGCGTCCGACTTTCGCTTGGGTCATGATCTCACGGCTCGTGGGTTCGAGTCCCGCGTCGGGCTCTGTGCTGACTGCCAGCTCAGAGCCTGGAGCCTATTTCAGAGTCTGTGTCTCCCTCTCTCTCTGACCCTCCCCTGCTCACGCTGTCTCTCTCTCTCCTAGAAATAAAAAAAAACATTAAAAAAAATTTTTTTTAAAAGAAAAGCACTTTCAGCAAATAAAAATTTGCTTCAATTACAGAATGGTCCAAACCCATTGAATGGCCCACTGGGCCCAATGGCCCAATGAAATGCGAGGAATGTGAGATTTCAATCCTCTACATATGAAGAAATCTTGTAAAAATTTTGGCAGTGGCACATAAGCCTAGTATCAAGGGGTAAAGGTAAGGAGATGGGACGTGAATGGCTGTAATAAAGAAACTGACGTATAGGTTTTGGAAACAAAAAAGAGGCATCAGCACAGATTAGCATTGTTATCAAAGTGGAAATATCAAAAATGTATAATATTATGAAGAAAATAGAAAAAAGTTATATGCCTCAAAATCCAAAACAGTAAGAAACCTAATAGTGTTGTATTTGTTTTATAATATTCTTGTTTTAAGAGATATGAAAATACATGTTCTATAAAAAAAAAAAATTGCTCCTCTTCTCCATACCCTGTATCCCTTAATTATTTTTCTTACCCTATTGCCTTGACTAGCACCCCCAGAACAATGTTAAGGAAAACGAGTGCTATCAGACACCTCTGTCTTTCTCTGGACTTAAATGAAATGCCTCTTGTCAAACAATTTGTATAGGCTTTTATCTGAAGATGTTCAGCCAGATCTCATCTACCCCAACCTAACGTCTCTCTGGATGGCCCCTCTCCCCTCTGCAAGCCCTTAAACTTTGAGTCCCTATCTAGATGCTACCTGGTCCTGTTCTCTGACCGTGATCCGGCCCCTTACCTGACCCTGGAGTCTATCCTGCAAAGAACCATTTGCCATATACGGATAGATGAAGCTGTAAAACTGAGTTCCGGAGCAGAAGCCCAGCAGACGTAAGATGTTGGGGTGGCAGCATCTGAAATCAGGTATTAGTGCAGAGGTGAGGGGTCAGGCAGAAAGAATGACCAAAGACTGCTCCACTGCTTCACCTCCCACCCCCTTCTGCCCCCTCTACGCCCCTCCCCGAGACCACCGGTGGCTTCCCCGGTACCAAACGCTGTGGCCCTGAAGACCGACACCAGGAGAGAGAGGTGAAAACTGCCTGCCTTCAACAAGCTTAAAGTCAAGGAGCTCAAACTCATCCTGCCCCACTGCTTTGCAGCACCTAGCACCTTCACCCCACCCACCCCACCCACCCCCATCTTCTGGAAACAGAGGCTTAGAGGTTACGGAACTCACTCATGGTCACAACCAGCAAGCAGTGAAGCCAGGATCAGATCGCGGGTCTGTTTGACTCCTGGGACTGGGCTCTTCCCTGAAATCCCCTTCTGCTGGGTTCTGAGTCACTGCTCCCTCCCGACTCTCATCCTACCTCTCTTCCTACTGCTCTTTCTTGGCCTTTTCCGCGAAGACCCTTCTCCTTTGCCTTCCTCTGAAGCCTAAGTATCCCCGGCTCGGCTCATCATCTTGTTTTGTAAGCTGCGTCTCCGGGGATCTCCCACCTCTAACAGGAATGTCCCCAAATCTCTCCTTTCAGCCCCTCCCTAAGCTCCAGACCCGAATGTCTAATTGCATTCCGAGGCGAGGTGAGTGGCCCAGACTCCGCAAGTCCCAAACCTGTTTCCGTGCCCACAGCCATGATCTCAGCAAAGGGCACCACTATCCATCCAGTTTCGTGGAAACCTACTTACCTCCCCTGTCTAATTAGCCAGCATTCACCGTCATAAATAGCTTTCCAACTGTCCCCTCCATCCCCCCCCCTCCTCTGCCTTCAGTTAGACGCTGATGGACTCCATGCCACTATTGTAATGGCCTCCTGTCCAATCCCTCTGCCCTCCCCCACCCCCCCCAGGCCACGCTACTGCGCGTTTCATACTCATGAGAGCCATTCACACTCAGTTCCTTCCAGACCTTAAACTTCCCCAAGGCACGGGCTGTGTATTCTTCACAACTGCGCTCCCTAGAGCCAAGAAAGGGCCTTGACAAGTCACATGTGCCCAATCAAGGAAGAAGGAGGGTCTGCGAACTCAAGAAAGGCACTGCCAAAATGGAAAGGGGAATCATACTTCCATCTCTTATTAAATGTGTGTGTTTATTTATACACACAGATGAATTAAAGACAATATATCAAAATGCGAACGCAGCAGTAGTTATTTATGGGTGCTATGGAAAATAGGTGATTTCTGTTTTCTTATTTATGATTTTCTTTCTTTCTTTCAGGTAGGCTCTGCACCCAACGTGGGGCTTGAACTCACAATCCTGAGCTTAAGAGTCATGTGCTCTACCAGCTAAGCCAGGCAGGCACCACTGATTTTCCTTATTTCTTTAAATACTCTCCAATCATCAGGCATTACTCGCCCAAGGCTACGCACTGGCAGAGGAAACCCTGACGGTGATTTGCCAAGGTTGAACGACAGCTGGCGTCCAGCGCGTGATAGGTGCCCGATACGCGTCTGTTAAATTCATCAGACAGTGACGGCAGAGCCAGAATGAGTCTTCCTAGGTCCTTCTCTTTTTCTTGCCCAAGCCCCACCCAGTTCTGTGACGGGCAGGCTCCCTTCACTTCTAGCCTCAGTTGCCCATCTGTAAAAGGAGCAGGTTTGAGGATGCCTTTGAAGGCCTTTATTGTTCAAGACTAGCGGTCCGCAAAATGTCTCCGTCAAAGGCTAGACAGGAAATACCGTAGACTTCGTGGGCCACGTGATCCCTGTCACAAGCACTCAGCTGGACTCTACCACGCGAATGGCCAGAGAGAACACAGAAACAAGTAAGGGTGGCTGTGTCCCCAGACAGTCCTATTATGGACACAGAAATCTCAATTTCATGTACTTTTCATGTGTCCTGAAACATTCTTCTTTTTCTTTCTGCCAACCATTCGGAAACGTAGATCCATTCTTGGCGCGCGGACTAGACAAGCACAGGCATGGCCAGATCTAGCCCGTGGTCCAGAGTTCACCAATCCCTGCTCTGGAATGATCCAGTTTCAAGATGGATTTGCCAGCAGAGTTAGAAACCGTCAGTCGCTGCCCATCTCAAAAAAATGGGATAGAAACAGATTGCTTCCACCCTGGACCAAGTGAGCCGAGGTTGTTTGACATCTCTAATCTAGGCATGTAGTTGCTATAGAGAAAAAGCACGGACTATGCAGCCGCAACAACTTAGATTATTCTGCCATTTATTAGCTGTGAAATCCTGAACAAGACACTTAACTTCCCTGGGCCTCCATGGACCCGTGTGTAAAACAATGCTGATGACAGCAGCTATGCTCCAATTCACTTGTGAGGAGGAAGTCAATTTTTATATGCGGGATACTTAAGACATGCCTGGCACACAGGACGCAATGTATAAGGCTGAGCTGTCATCGTTATTATTAAACAAAGTATTTTCCAAAGAGGGGACTCACCTATGACAAATCTGTACCTCTGCGTGGAGGAATTTTTCGATCCATCCCGGACCTGAGTAGGCCGCCTGTAGGCAAAGACAATGAAACATGAAAATTCAGCCTCACCCGGACAGCCTCCACCCCTTCCTGGAAACCAAGAAGTGCTTGCCTCTCTGAGCTTCTTGAAGACGAATGGCGTGCCATGCCTTTGCCCTTTGTAGATGTCGGCAAAGGTCCCCTCACTGATTTTGTGGTTTGGGTTGAAGTTATCAGTTGCCTGGACCACGTCGGCCTCGCTCCAGAAAAGACTGTTTTCAGCCAGACTCAAAAGTGTTTCCTGCTTAGGAAGGGAGGTACGCAAGTCCTAGGAGGGCAGAGAGAAGAGATGGAGTTTAATATGGAATGAATATGGGAAATATACTTTTCCCCGGCACACGATCAGGAGGGTTTTCTTTTGCTTTTTGCCCCAGTTTATAAAAGTGAGAACCAAGGAGGTCAGAGAGCTGAGGTGAGGCCCACAGCTGAGCAACGGCTGAGCTGGCGCCCTTGTTCCTGTACGCGGCGTGCATGCGAGGGAAGTAGGATTTAGGTTCACATCACCAAGTGCACTTCTGTGCGAGCCTGGGAAAAGCAGCTCGGCTTCAGCGACTTCCCTTCTGAAAAGCAGATGCACAGAGGGGCGCCTGGGCGGCTCAGTCGGTTAAGTGTCCAACTTTGGCTCAGGTCATGATCTCACGATTCTTGAGGTCTAGCCCCGGGTAGAGCTCTGCACGGCCAGCTCGGAGCCTGGAGCCTGCTTTGGGTTCTGTATCTCCCTCTCTCTCTGCCACTCCTCCACTCATACTCTGTCTCTCTTCCTCTCTCTCTCTCTTTCTCTCAAAAACAAATAAAACATTTTAAAAAATGGATGCACAGAAAATTAACTTTTTTTGAAAGCTATATTTGCTCTTTTTTAGAAAATTTTTAGAAATTTTAGAAAATTCGAGGGGGAAAAAAAATCATCCATGATCCCATTGTCTACTGAACTGCCATTCAAGTTTACAATAGTTCTTGTAAAGTGCACGCACAGGATTTATTTTTGAATTGGGATCATGCCATACACCTAGTTTTGATTTCTGGTGTTTTCATTTAACCGTATATCATGATCATTCTCCCAATCATTACATTGTCTTTGAAAATTATTAATTATTTTTTAAAAAACATACTTAAGTGCCCATCTTCTTTATGGGAGAGCTTCATTAACCAGGTCCACGCAGCACTGGCTTCTCGGCCAGGCACCTTGCCCAGGACAGTTTTAGAGGCCTACCAAAATGTTGTGATTTATTTTAAAGTCAGAGGAACAAAAATGAAGTTTTAGAGTCAAAGAAAATGTTTGAATTTTTAATCCAGTTTGGATTATGTTCACCGTTATGCCAATGCAATTTTAAAATACAATCTTTAGCGGCACCTGGGTGGCTTAGTCGGTTGAGCGTCCAACTTCAGCTCAGGTCATGATCTCACGGTTCGTGAGTTCGAGCCCCACGTCAGGCTCTGTGCTGACAGCACAGACCCTGGACCCTGCATCCTGCTTCAGGTTCTGTCTCTCTCTCTCTCTCTCTCTCTCTCTCTCTCTCTGCCCCTTCCCCGCTCACACTCTGTCTCTCTCTCTCAAAAATAAATAAATATTAAAAAAATTGTTTAGGGTTTTTTTTTTTTTTTTTTAACAAAGGAAGGAAAAGGCCCAGGAAGGCAAAAGTGCCTAAACACCCTCAGAAGTCATATGTGGCCCTGAACCCAAGTCGCTGAATATTCAGAGTAACTCAGACATAAACCGGGCAGAAAAAAAGGTCGCAAGAGAAGTGGTTTGTAAGCAAATGGCTTAGTATAAATGTAACATCAGTTACGTAGTTTGAGGGGAGAAAGACGCCATGTGTCAGCCCTCATTTAAACACAAATAATGGAAAAGCTCATTAAAAACGTGTACTCCCTGAAGTGAACCCTCTCTAGTCACCCTGAACCCCCAGGACCCAGGTGCATTGACAGCCTGCATTTAGAATCTTAGAAGCTTGGAGTAATTCCACGAGTCTCCTTTCTCCCCATGCCCCTAACCCCTGGCTCCCCGATTGGTCCCAGGGAGTATATACATTGCTTTTTTTTTTTTTTTTAAATTTATTTAAGTCATCTCTACATCCAACATGAGGCTTGAACTTACCACGCTGAGATCAAGAGCCACACTGGCCCCACTGAGCCAGCCAAGCTCCCCAATACATTCCCATTTAAAAAAAATTTTTTTTAAACATTTGTTTATTTTTGAAAGAGAGACAGAGCGTGAGCAGGGGAGGGGCAGAGAGAGAGGGAGACACAGAATCTGAAGCAGCTCCAGGCTCTGAGCTGTCAGTGCAGAGCCCGAGGCAGGGCTCAAACCCACAAGCCATGAGATCATAACCGGAGTCGAAGTCGGACGCTTACCTGACTGAGCCCCCCAGGTGCCCCCTACACTGGGGTTTTGAGTGAGAGCCACAAGCTGGGGAGGTAGCACCTGGGGATGAGGAAGATTTACCTTTGAATCAGATGAACCAGGAAAGTTGGTTTTCAAGGAATGAGGGGCATCCTCGGAAGGAGGCAGGAGGTGGGCTCTGGCTGGAGCGGGCCCCGGAAAGGAGGGGCTGTGGGTGTGGCCGTGCCCTAGAAAGGAAGAAGACAGGTGAGGGCCTCAACCGGTTTCCACACCAAACCAGGTTCTCATTCACCCCACAAACACTTCGTGTCGCTAATGACAACTGCTACTTCCTGACGCTCCCAGGTCCCGGCCTGCACACTCCTTCCGAGTTACCTCCGTGAAGCTCTATGACAGCCCCAGGCCTGGTTCTAGATAGGATTCTCACTGGACGGTGGATAAATGGAGGCTGGGGGTGGCCACTTACTCAGGGGCACACAGCCAAGGAAGTGGCAGAGCCAGGCTTCAAGTGCACCAAGGCTTACATGTCCCACCTCCCACACCAGGACCAGTGAAGGACACAGCGGCGATTAGCTCGGGAGCCCTCCTTCCAGAAAGCTCCATGGCAGCAGTAATGGCAATGACCAGCCTCCCCAGGGCAGAGGCAGGAGAGGCCACCGAAGCAGTTTGGGAGGCCAAGGAAGGTTTCACAGAGGAAGGGGCATTGGACCTCAGCTTGAGAGATGGGGAAATGTTTTTTCGAAAAGTGCACATGAGGTCAGAAGGCATGGAGGGAGTGCGGCCGGCTGAGCGGATATGGCAGCGGGGAAGCCCGGGCACGCAGAAAATATTCCAGGCACGCTCAACTGGCGAAAACCCTCAGGACAGCCGCAGGAGATAAGGGCCATTGCTATCTCCCCTTTACAGACAGTGAAACTGAGGCAGAGAGCACACAGGGGCTTCAGATTCTTTCCAAGGGCACAAGTCATGTGTGAAGTCGTGTGAAGAAGACTGAGGGGAGAGAAGGTTTGAAGTGTAGTTTGCGGTCCAGGAAAAGCCAGGTTAAGGAGGTGACATTGCCTCACAAGGCTCCACCACGAGACGAACCTGAACACTAACAGGGCAGCCCGGGGTCAGAGGAACTAGAGGGGACGCGGGCCAGGGAAGGCACGGGCCGTGGTGGCTGGTCCACGCAGAAGCAGGCCTCAGCCAGGAGCCAGGGGCTTTGCATGTCACCCTCCGGAGAGATCCAGCGACCCCATGGCCGGGACAGTCTCTGAGTATCCTGGGGCCAGCCCCTGTTGCTAGCCCAATCCATTGCTTCAGGTGTTTCTGATTTACAACATCCAGAAATGAGTGACTAATCTGGAACTTTGGCCATTAAAAAAAAATTTAGGGGCGCCTGGGTGGCTTAGTCGGTTAAGCGTCCGACTTTCGCTCAGGTCATGATCTCGCGGTTCGTGGGTTCGAGCCCCGCGTCGGGCTCTGTGCTGACTGCCAGCTCAGAGCCTGGAGCCTGTTTCAGTCTGTGACTCCCTCTCCCTCTGACCCTCCCCTGCTCACGCTGTCTCTCTCTCTC
>JAESUZ010003874.1:0-29334 GCA_017311185.1 Proteles cristata cristata
GGTGTCGGTTTTCCCATCTGGAAAGGAGTTTCTCTTCCTCAGGTTTACTTCTCTATATAACTCCCACTGACAGGTGTCTGTGTAAAGAGCAGTTTCCCGGAAATTTACTCCTCCCCCTTGAACTGGGTTGGAGGTCTTGTGTTCTCAATGGTGCCCAGGATTTGTGGCATCAAAAACCGTTTGATTAAGCTTACCAAGGCACGAAGCGTGCCTATCTTGCTGACTCTTAGATTCTCCAGCATCTAACAAAAGGTGCCCTTGCTTAGATACTGGATGAGCAGGTTGAATGAGATTGGGGGTTCCCAGATGCCAAACCAGGTGGAAGGTGAAATGGAAATTTATCCAGTTTTTAGACAGAATTCTGAAATCATATTCCCATTTTTTTTGCATTGTTTATATTTACATTTTAGCATTAAATTTACATCAAAATGATAAAGATAGAAATTTTTCTTAAAAAAATTTCTTAATGTTTTCTTTATTTCTGTGTGTGAGAGAGAGAGAGAGAAAGAGGCAGTGTGAGTAGAGGAGGGTCAGAGAGAGAGGGAGACAAAGAATCTGAAACAGGCTCCAGGCTCTGAGCTAGCTGTCAGCACAGAGCCTGACACAGGGCTCGAATCCACGAACTATGAGATCATGACCTGAGCCAAAGTCAGATACTTAACTGACTGAGCCAGTTAAGCCTCTATAAAGAGGCTCTGGCCTTGGTTTGTTTTTTTGTTTTTTTTTAATTGTTTTCCTAAATTGGGTAGCAGTACAGTGTCTAAGAGCCAGGGGTATAACCACGAAAGCAAATCAGACACATGTAATAATCTGATTGTTGAGTCTGTCGGCATCTCAGAATCCTATTTGAGTATGTCCCCTCCCAGTTCTGGGTGGCCATTTATCCATCCAACAAATACTTGCTGAGCACCCACAGACACTGTCCCAGGTGTTTGGGGTACATTAGTACAAACAAAACGAAGCTCCCTAACCCTGTGGAGCTTGAATTTGGGGGGAAAACAATGCCCACCAGATGGAGACTAGTCATCCACAATATCTGGGCTCCACTATCAGGTTATATTTATTAATTTGAATGGTGCTTCTTGGCATCTTTGAGTCTTTCTTTGCCTTTCCTACAATTAAAGTCCTTTAAGGGTGCAGGAGGATGAGTGCCTCTCGAATCTGCAAACTGCAGTTGAAAAGAAAAGCTGAGGCCCACAGAGACTACCTCCATGTGCTTCATAACCAAAGACATTTCTGGATTTGAGGGCAAAAAACCTTTCACAGTATCCCCTCTCCTAGCAACAGCCCTAAATGCAATGGAGATGTGTTTTCCATCCAAATTTCAGTAGGGCCAATTTACAGCAAAATGTTGAATAAATCCTTGAGATCACATGCGCTCTATATTGTATTGGGGAAACAGCCACTCAGCGTACTTCAGGTGAGAAGGACTTAAAAAGAAATTAGGGTTATTGGAAGAACTGGAGAAACAAAGATCAGAAAAGCTCCTGCAGAAGGTAGAGAAAGCCAACACAGATCTCAGCCAAAAGATCCAAAATTAAGAGTTTGCCTGGAAGCTACTGCAATTCTAAGGAAGACTGCCTGAAATCTCCATCTTCCCACACAGCTGGCTGCAACTGCCTCCAGAGAATAATGGCTTCCTCGTTTACTTTCCAAGGCTCATGTGAGTGCCTCCCTTCCAGAGGAAGCCCTGGGGGAAGGGATCCTGGGAAATGTAGTTCCTTCATCTCTGCAAGGAAGACAAGACCTTAGACGGGGGTGGTATTGATGCCCAGATGACAGCAGATAATTCAGCTTATGTACGTCTAATTCTCGTGATTTCCTCCTGGAAATCCCAATCTCTCCCAATATAGAATTTCTGTGATCATACATCCCGGACACCAGCCTGTGAACTTCGACTGGCCACCCCTGCACTCCTGTATGTTCTCAGAAGCGAGACTATAGGGTAGATGTCCAGGGTCTATCCGGTCCTCTTTCCTCCTTGTTTCTTGCTACAGTGCCTTTGCTTCGACTTTGTTTGCAGGCCTTGTAAACCCAATGGTTAAAACTTTTGATGGGCAATTGGATAGTATAATGACACTGTATGCATCAAATGGCCTGAATCACTGAGGCACATCTGATGCTTTTACAAGACCAAGAGTAGTTTGAGTCCTCAAGTGGGAAGGGCTGAAGCTGGGCAATATTTGCCATACTCGTTCCTCTCTGGGCACCGGCCTAGCTATTGTTGTTTCCAGAGCAGAGTGTCCGGAACCACCTCTTTCCATCAAGGCAGGATCTCTCTGTGAGCTAGAATTCATACGTAGGCCAAGGGGCAAGGAACTCCTAAGATTTCACAGATTTCTCATGTGACCTTATCCTTCTTGACTTCAAGCATTTCTTCTGTGAGGACAGGAAATGCAACAGCATCATTCAGCGATTCCAAGAGCAGAGAGGGTGTGGTGGGGAAGCAGTGCCAGAATTAGAGGAGGTAAGTAGAGTCCCACCAAGGTTTGAGTTCTCTCCAAGCCTCAGTGTTTTCATTTATCCATGGGGATGATCAGTCCCTGTCCCAGAGCTAATCTGAGGATTAAATAACATGGGCATTCAGCGTTCTATTCCTGCCTGGTGTATGATATAGTGCCCGCCAGAGGTTAACTCTTTGCTTTACTATCATTTCGTAAGTCTTTGCATCTGCCTTTGAAGAGGATGAAGTTTGGCTGAGCATTCCTCCCTAAGGAATTAGGAAGTGGTAGAGACTCCCCTTCCCCCAAAAGTGCCTGTAGCTGCCTGGCTTTGAGTCAGAGGGGCTCACCTTTGTTTCTGGAGGGGTGAGGAAGAACAGGAAGAGAAAGGCTGAGGAGCCTGTGGGCCGTTGGGACCCCACCTGGAGAGAGGCTGGGTTTTTGATTCCTGTGGGAGTTCTGAAGCCAGGCTGGAATTTGTCGCACCTGGACTCTGACTCGGCGTGGAAACCACATGGAACCACACAAGGGCCTGTGCTCATTCCTTCCGTGTCCTCAAAGGGAGAGCCTTTTCCACATGTGTTTTCTTTTTGCTTCTTCACTTTTTTATTGAGATTTAACCTAATACAGTAAAGTACACAAATCTTAAGTGCATGGCTCAATTTTTATGAATTAGTAGATTTGTGAAACCACCACCTGGGTCAAAATAAAAACCATTTCTAGCACGTGAGAAGGCTCCCCGGGCCCCTTCCCAGCCACCCACCTCCCTCCCCCAGAGGTAAGCACTATTCCAGCTCTGTCACCACCCGTTAGTCTTGCCTATTCTTGAACTTTGTATAAGCAGAACCTGTGCCTGGAAGGGTGCTTGGTTCTGCTTTTATGTCTGTGAAAGTCACCATGCTGTCACACGTGTTGGCAGTTCACTCTTCTTTATTGTTGTTTTCCATTGAATGAATAGACCACAATTTATTAATCCATCCTATTGCCTAAGTACAGTTTGGGGCTATTATGAATCAAGCTGCTATGAACACACTTCTAATGTCTTCTGGTGGACGTGCCTACTTGGTACGCCTACCTACAGGTGGAATTGCTGGGTCACAGGGCAGACAAAGGTTTGGCTTCGGTAGGTTGTTTTCCGAAGTAGCTGTACCCAGCCAGGGTAGTTCACCTTTGTCAGTTTTTGAACATATCACAGAGGAGCTTCTCCATTGGTGTATTCCCTATCGTCTTGCGGAAAAAGAGGAGCTCGACCCGTTCCGAAGTGATAAACCTCAAAGATGGGAGGAGCAGGAGCAATTTCCCAAACCTGAACAGGAGAGAGGACACCACCAGTTTTATCAGCAGCTTCTGAGCATGAGCCATGGGGGCAACAGCATAGAAAGGGTGAATAAATATTGTTTATTATGTGTAAAGATTGGAAAGTGAGTTCTTTCTACTGATACTATATATATATATATGAGCATATTAATCATCTATGTGATTGTTATAGTTACGATCAATACTATACATATTTGAATAAGAATTTTAATTCCCCTGTGTAAGCCTGCTAGGATGATAGCGTAGCCAGTAGTGAAAGTATTCTGAAGCTGAAGCATAATTTTTGTGGGGAAATACTCCAGAAGAAAAGCAACTGCTGTTTTCAGTAAGAACCGTTTGCCAAGGCAAGGGTCCCCAGTGCAAAGGAGGAAGGGGGACGTGAAGCTCCAAAAGACAGATGAGAGGGATCAGCGGGGTTCAGTGCCCGCTGTCAAGGAGGCCACTCCAAAGTGGGGCCGCTCCATGCTCAACTCCCACCACGGAGGTCCGTGGGAGGCTTTCCCTCATCGGCCAGGTCTCTGTGGGACTTGTTCTGCCCACCCTGCCGAGGCGCCAAGTGAGTGGCGCTGAGCAGTCCTGCACCTCCCCCCTGCTCCTTCCCTTCTTGTTTTTCTGAGCTGCGGAGTTTCAGGAAGAAGCAGGCAGAAAATCAAGAAATTGTTTTTCAAACTGCAGGAATTCATCCCCTAGTGGGTCTGAAATTAAATGTAGTGGGTCACCACAAGCCTTTAAAAAAAATGACAGAATAGACACGGAGTAAATTACTGTCTGCAAAGTAAGTGCAGGTACTAGTTGGGGGGGACTTTGTTTCAGTGTCTGTGTGTGTACTGGGTTGTGATGGAAACTATTTCTTCCTGCATATTGCAGTTGCTAAAAACTGAAACAGACTTAGAGAACCGAAAACCTCTGTCTCAGTTCTGTCGGCAGTTGGTATTGGACTGCTAAGAAGTGACAGAGGAAATCGTAATCAGAATTGGAATTCTGACACCAAACCAATATGCCTGGACGTCTCTGGGAACTTTCCAGTAGCAAGTCTGGGGTGGGGTGGGGGTGGGGGGCTCCTGGGATGTGTTGTGTTTCTGGCATGACTGCGCTTAGGACGCTCTATCACGCCTTAGGAACAGCTGTTTCTCCCCAGGCTCCTAAGCAGCAATCTTTCTGGACGGCCCAGTATGTATTCTTTGTATACCTTGACTCTTTTTTTTTTTTTTTTTTTCTTAAGAGAAATTACCTCTTGACCTCATTTCTCAGATCAGAGGTGATTTGAAGATGCTCATGTTCCCTTACTTCTTCAGAAAGAGCTGCAGGGCGCCCCAAAAGAATGCAGAGAATAAGGTCTAAAATAGCCAGTAGATGCCTGGAGGCCAAGTGGGCTCCATTGCATCTGCTGGTGCTGGACCAAACTGGCTCCGCCCCCACGCTCCCTCTCAGCCAGCAGCCCCTGCCCCCCAACCCAGCCAGGACCCGGCCATCATCTGTGCACGTGGCTTAGCCCAGTGCACCCCGCCCAGACGCTCCTCTGCAGCGCCAGCAGAGCTGGTCCGGTCCCCTCAGAACTCTCTCTTCCTCCTGCTTTCCCTTTTATTTCTTGACTCCCTCTTCTCTCCAGTAGGACCTCTTCTCTTGCTCCAAGTCTGAGCCGTTCTTTCTCCTGGAGGCCCCTGCCTCTGCCCTCTCCCTCCCACTTCCTATGGCCTCTTCGGAGAGGAGGGCCCCAGGGACTGCCCTGGGTGATGGCGGTGTGCGCTGCCCTCCCTGATCATAGTCTCTGTACTCACTCTGGCTCTGTGCACAGCACCCTCCTGCTCCAAAACCTGCGGTGGCTCCGCTCTGCCTACCTGATCACATATGGCCTTTGGCAGGCATTCCAAGTCCTGGACAGACTGGCCCAGAGCACTGCCCTGGCTTAATTCCCCACCTCCTCTCTTGGCAGCAACCTGTTACACCTTCCGAACTGGGCTCCTGTCCTAGCTATCTACATAGATTCATACACAGAGATGCAGGTATCTGAACCTCAATATCCGACTAGGGTGCCCCGCATCTTCGGTGTGCTCCCTGTGCGGGACATCCTTGGGAGGCAGCAACTTGGTCTTATGCTCATTTTGGTCTCCAGTCCCGGGGCCTGGCACACAGTGCATGTTGGATTCAGGCTGGTTGAACTCAGACCTTTGGGCCATCTAATCAGTGCAGCCCCGAGATGGTGTCCAAGTGGTGGGGGGAGGGTGGAGAGGAGCCGGGACAGGTGGGCAGGGAGGCACGCGCTCAGGTCACCTCACAGGCTGGCTGGGGTGGTGCGCCTTGCTGTGCTGGCTCAGCATCACTTGGGACTGGTCCTGCAAGGCCTCCACGTGCTCTGGATCCTTCAGGCCTCGAGTTTCTGCAGAGAAGCAAGCATCGGCAGTGAGCTCCTCTCCCAGCCTGCCCTGCGCGCCCCACCCCCACAGTGGTCCTTGGTGGGGGGGGGGAGGGGGGAGCCCGGCCCTGTGCCTCTCTCCTCCTCCCCCCCAGGGGAGAAGCCTGGGTCTATGTGGGGTGGTGGAGGCAGAGTGAGAGGCAGAAGGAAATCACTGGAATTCCCATTCTTTAACCCCAACTACATTTCTTTAGGGCTTGGGCAAAGACCGGGCCACCTGGTTTGAAGAGGACCAGGGCTTTCATGCAGGCGAACTCCGTGGGGTCCACCGCCAGGGCTCGGAACCGCGAGATGGTTTCCTGCAGGATGCGGCTCTCCGCGCTGGCCAGCGCCAGGCGGCCCTGGGAGCTGCCGGCGGCGGGGGCCTCAGGTGCGGCCAGCAGTGGGCAGCTGTCCAGAGGCAGCGACCACTGTATGGCTCCGAGGAGGAAGAGTTCACTCCACGCCTCCTCCAGCAGGATCACCTGTGCTCAAAGAAGCAGTGAGTGTGATGGCTGAGGTGTAACCTGTCTGGCTCAGCCTGCAAACTCTGCCAAGGTTACTGGGGCCCTAAGAAAGGAAGGGCTGGACCTGGGTGCCCAGACCTACTCCTGACCTCTGCCTGGCACTGGCCAGGGTCCCAGAGCTCTAGGATTTGGTATGATCTGGCCCAGCTGCCTAGGCTCTAAGTTACTCTATAGGTTCCATCCAGAGGCTCAGCCGACACATTTAGGAAGGCCGAGAGCCGAGGCAAGTTGGGCACCCTCGGGGACACGCCCATGTGCACCCCCGAGTTGAGTGTGCTCAGCAGACTTCGGAGCTGTTCCTTCTAAAGCACCGGCCAATGACTCAGACCCTCAGTGTGCCTCTCTTCCTGGGTTTATCAGACACGTTTGCTTGCCCTTGAGAAGGTCAGAGGGAAGTCCTACGGGTGAAGAGGGTAGGCGGAAACTCGAGCTCTGAGTTCAGAGGCATTTGCGGTCCCGGGGAGCCCAGAGTCACCCACCCACTTGAGCTATTGATGGGCGGGCAGACTGCCCTGTCACACAGAGGGACTGTAGGACCTGAGGGCTTCTCTAGCAGGGAAGGCCCAGGGGGCCATGGGCATCGCCTTCAAATCCCTGATCCCTGCATGACCCTAGCTACCATCGCCCCCTAGTTGCACACCCCGCTTTCATCTCTGCCCAGAGACGTGAGCGCCCCCCAGTGGTCACATCCCTGAGACCTGTATCCCCAACCAACATGGACTCAGACACATGTGCCCCCAACCGTCTCCACCATCCCCAGGCTTCGGGCACCCCCCAGTCGTCTCCTGCACGAAGGTGTGTGCGCCCCCAGCCCAGCTGCCCCTGACACGTGTACCTGATCCCGGAAGGGCAGATTGGAGAACACCGGCAGGTTCTTGGCCCACTTGACAGCCATGAAGAGAAGGCGAGCCGATGTCTCGTGGATGCTGTCCAGGCCACAGGGGGATGAGGAGGAGTATGGGGATGAGGGAAACTCAGGATCACTGCCGGTGACATCAATGTTCTCATCGGCTGTTGGAGGAGGAGGCTGAGACATCAGCCCCTGCTCTGTGCTCAGGGGTGCAGGGGTGAGGATAAAGGCTGCTGCGGCAGCACCCAGCACCCAGCACCCCGCCATCCTCCCACTCACCATCCTCTGGCTCCAGCTTAGCACACGTTTCGGCCGTTATAAGGCTGGCCATGAAGTGGTGGTGCCCTGGAGGGGTGAGGGCCCGGGGCCCCAGGGCTCTGGCTGCAGACACAGGCGTGGGGCCCCGCGGGCCGGGCCCTGCCGGGGCCAGGGGGGCCGCCAGGGGCTCGAGCCGGCGCTCCGCGTCTGGCTCCAAGCCGGCCAGCCGGACCTGGGCTGTGCTTCGCGGCTGCCGTTCATTCTGCACAGCTGGGGAGGCAGGAAGGGTCAGGACGCCCCGTCAGCCCCGTGCCCCCGTCTCTTCTGCCACGCGTCTCTGGGTCGGCTCCCCGACTCACCGTCCTGGTTCATGCCCTCCTGCAAGCACTTCTTCAGCCGGCAGGCCTGGCACTGGTTCCGGTGCGCCTTGTCCACCGGGCACATCCCCGCCCCCACCTGGCACCTGCAAGAGGAAGGGAGCCCCGGGGCGTCGGTGCCCCAGCCAGGCCCTGCACTGTGGGTCTGGGACACGTTTGCCCCTGTCCGGTCTTCCCCCACACCCCCCACCCCTCCCGGACCCCCCACCCCCCGCCCCACGCAGGGCTCTCCCGGGGGCCCCCACCCCCCTCACCGGTAGATGAGCCTCCGCCTCACGCTCCTCTTGAAGAAGCCGCTGCAGCCGTTGCAGGCGTAGATGCCATAGTGCTTCCCGCTGCTGCTGTCCCCACACACGCGACACTGGAGCGAGGGGCCCACGCCTGAGGGGCAGGGGCAGGGCTGGGTCACACCCCTCCCTCCCACCTTCTCTGGGAGCCCTCCGGCCTCATTCCCCTTCCGGTCCCCACCCACATTTAAACACACTGGAGTCTCCTCTTTTACCTACACCCCCCCGTCCCCCACCCCAGCGTGCTCTGCCCTCCCACCTCCCCCTCCAGTTTGCAAGGAGGGCACGCTCTCTGCCTCCACTTCCCCAGCTCCCACGCCCTCCCTGCAGGGGCTTCAGGCTCTGGCCCCACAGACCCCTTCCCGACCACACCCCTGGGAGCTCTGCGGCCAGACCCGAGGGCTGCTTCTCTCTCCTTTCCCATCAGCTCAGCCGCCCCATCCCATCCTGGCTCTGCCGACCCCCGTGTTTCTAGGATTCTGCTTTGCTCACCTGTTCCCTCACTCTTGCCCACGGCCCCGGGGGCCCTTTTTCGTGGTCTCTGCAAACCTCCGGTCCTCCACACTCCGCTCCCCCAAGGGCCCGGCCCCTACCTCCAGGAAAGCCATACCTGCCGGCTCCTCTCCCAGGCCCCATGTGCCTGGAGACTCCTTCCTGGACGCAGCTACAGTGGCTGGCACAGCTGCAGCCACGTTGGCGCTCATTTGCCGGCAGCGGGCTTGGGGGAGGCCTCCTGAGTGGGCGCAGCCCCTGTCTCTCTCCTATTTCGACTTCTCCGTCTCCCTGGCCCTGGTGGTCTCCCTCCTGAGTCTCTCCTCTCTGTCCTCCTGTCTGTCCGCCTGTCTGTCTGAACTCAGGAGCTGCCCCAACTTCCCCTCACAGCAGCGCCTCTGGATCTAGGAGATTTCTCCCAGGGCAGTGCTGGACGCAGCTTATGATCCTCTTAATCTTTACTGCCTCCACAGGGGATCAACCCGCCACACCTACAGTGTCACCAAGGTGCCCCTGGAGCTGGTCGATCCTGCTGCCCCCACACCAGCCCCCAGGCTGCCCAGGGTCCCCTGGTCTCTTCCCCCCTGGGCCCTCAACCAGCTGGCCATTTGATGCCAAATCTTGAAGGGAGGTAGGGACTCCAGGCCCCCCAGGACTTTAAACCTTTTTGAGCTGCTTGGCATGTGTCTGGGAGCAAGTACGTGCTCGGGGGGCGTGTGTGCGTCCGTGTGTCTGCGTGGCTCCATGCGTGGGGCTCCCCGTGGCTGCGGCTTTCCACCCTCGTGGTTCCCACCTAAGCCCTTGATAAGGGAGGCTTATGGCCCAGAATTGGAGGGTCCCGGGCCCCCTAGAAGGGGGCTCTCCACACATCCAGCACAGTGGTGGCTCCTGTCACACATGGGAATGGCTCTAATGTAGGGCCTGAAGCTGGCCTGGAGGCAGGGGGGCCTGGGGTCCAAGGTGGAGGGTCTCCTTCAGGTCTGTGAGGAGCAGAAGGGGAGCTGTCAGCATTTTCCTCACCCTCCCGGGAAGCAGGGCCTGCAGGATGGGAGGGTGTGAGGACACAGCCCCTGAGCCTGACTACGGGCTCTCGGCTGGCCTCTCCCCCTTTCCGACTTGGCCTCGCGGTCCTAGGCGGGCTGGCCTCTCTGCGGTCCCCGGACCCAGGCTTCCCAGCTCGAGCCCAGTGTGGTTCTGAGGTGAGCAGGTGGAAGGAGGGGTCTGCGCCTCTGTGAACCAAGCCCGGGGGTCGGAAGGAGCTGGAGAGAGTCCAGACAGAGCCAGTGTAGACCCCTGCTCCCGCACAGGCCAGCCATCCGTGCCTGAGCGGGTGGCCTAGCCTTTCTGAGCTTCCGACTCCTCGTCTGCGAAAAGCGGTGACAAAAGTATCTGTTACAGTGTCGTTGGGGAAACCAGAAGAATTCCCAAAGTGTGTCGGTGCCTGGTACTCTGTAAGAGCATAATAAATGATGTGGGCTGTTACTACAGATTTCTCTGAGGAGATCACAGAGCACTCCCCAAGAAATAGCCTTTCCTTCCCCCGCTCCTCTGTCCCCATCTCCATTTGTACCTCCTTCCCAGGATAGAGCAGAGGGGCCCCGCCTTGGTCTGGAGGGGCCTCCCATCCTCAGCAGACCTGCTCCCCTCTGGGGCTCAGAGCCCAAGGGGAAGGGGGACAGTGAGAAGTTTCTGGAAGGATCATGGAGTGAAGGGGATGGGATGGGGGGGGCGGGGCCCTTCTATATGTAGGGTTAACCCTCACTGTGACAGAGAAGCACTACTGGGGATTTGGGAAGTCAGCTCCAGGGGCTTTGCAGGGTAATCCGCTTTCCCAGGCCTCAGAAGATCGAGGCCACCAGGCCAAGGCTCCATACCTGACCTCCTCAGCCTCTGCCCACCTGCACCTCTTCCTGGCCGGCAGCCTTCAGGGCCCTCTACTGCATAGTCTCCAGCTCCACCCAACCTCCAAAGCCATGGGCATCTCCCTTGAACTTGATTGACTGGTCTCTCCTTTGGAAAGCTTGTCTCTCCCACCCTGGAGCATGTCTTGACCATCTCCCTCCCCACTCTCAATGGCCACCACTCCCAATGGCCACCACTCCGGGTGCCCCAACTTTACACCCTGTCCTTGGGTGATCTTGCATACCTGTGCCCCTCCTGTGGCCCCTCCACACCTGCCTGGGTCTGGGCCGGGGCTTCCACAACAGACCCACTCAGAGTTCAGCTGTGGAGACAGACTCCACCTGCCCCAAGCAGCTCATACCCAGCTTGTCCACAGAGATGGTCACTGAAGACCTGGATTGAGGGCCTGCCCTGATCAGGCATCGCAGAGAGGAAAGCACACGAGGCTGAGCTGGGAACCTTTGATCCTGGAGGTTGGGGCCAAGGAAGAGCCCCTGAGAAAATTAGGACAGTGTGGTGGGCCATGGGAGCCAGGGGAGGCTTCGAGGATGGAGCCATCCACTGGGCCAAAGCGTCCTGTGAGGTCCTTGCATTGGCGCTAGGAAGAAGGAGACAGCAAGCAAGAAGCTTAAACAACTGCTTGCGACATCCTATCCAGACCTCGCAGCAGCCCTCAACTCAGGTGAGGAAACTGAGTCTCAGAGAGGTTAAGCGAATCGCTTCAGGCCACACAGCTGCGGAATGGGAGAGGAGCCTGGGGAAGGAGACAGGGGTTTCAAACTGGTATCAGGTCCCCAAACTCCTGCCTTCCACCATGGTGCTCTCTAGGAAGACCGAGCATCTCTTTGGCTTTAGCTGCAGAAGTTTAGTCAGAGTGTTGTTCCCAGGAGCGAGCGGACCGCCCTGGGTGGGAGAGAGAAACTCCACAGCGGGATCCTGTCCTAAATGCTGAACCTCACTCACTCCAGGGCGTCTTTCTCTCCTCAGTCGATGGAAGATTCCAGGGACTGGGTTCAGAGTTTCAGGTCAGCTGGGCACGTGGATGACAAGACGCTCAGTGGACAGCAGCTCGTTTTTAACTTGTCTTTATTTTCCTGGTCTTCCCTAGTGGGTATGTATTACTTAGAATGGAAAAAATAAATCCATCTGAATAAAGAACACCAGCAGTGTTTGATGTGCCCGTTCTGTTTTGACTTTATTATGTTGACCCCTTGCATTATTTGATTTCAGCCCGGCTCCTCTGTCCCTGGACCTCTGTTGTTTGGCAGGTCAGTCCCAGCCGGAGCCAGGACTGTGCCGGGGTGGGGTGGGGGGGGAGGGGGAGGGGAAGGATGACAGCCCAGTGGGGCTGGGGGCAGGGGCTCTCCCCCGATTTGTGACCACCAGCTGCTGGGGCAGACGCCAAAGGATTACCCGGCCCAAAGCCTTGAATCTGCTGACGAAGCCGCCAGAGGCCACCTTACAACTAATACAATTATTCCCCCAGGGAACAGGTCAGCAACTTCCTTCTGACTCCCCGCAGGTCTGGGGCAGGTAGGGCAGGCGGGGAGGGGGTGAACGATAAAGGCTACGCAACTGACATCCCTGCCGCAGTAAATCCCCCTGCCCCAGCCTCTCTGGGGCCCGTCATTCCCTGTGTCACTGGGTCCCAGACCTCAGAGAGGACCTGGATGCTGTCAGAAGGAGGAGGAGGAGTGGCTTCTGGATTGGGGTCCGGCTGGCTGGGCTCTACACCACGGTTCCAGGAGCCTCGGGCTTCCGGTCTGGGGCAAGCCTCGCTCATGGCATTTGAACATATTTTCTGGGATTTTTCCAACTCTCTTTATCCAGCCCCCCCCCTCCCACCATGCGTCTTCACGACCTTAGAGAAGGGATGGCTAGTGATGTGTTCATGGGCTCAGGAGCTCAGGGCGCGGCTTCCAGGAAACTATCCCCTGGAAAGTTTCACAAAGATTTAATTGTGTGGCTGTTCCCCGAAGCAACTGCAATAAAACGTCCCTCCGGAGACAACTGGCCCAACACAGCCTGCCCCATCCCCACAGCGGAAAGCACAGGGGCCTGGTTCGATATCCATTTACATGGAAATACGCCCAGTGTTTCGACTTGAAGGCCCGCTACAGCACAGCAGGCACAGTTTGATTTCACGTGTCTTGGGGGAACTTCTGGCCAGAGATCACGAGACTCCTTTCTCCTTGTTAGGACCTAAGTTCGTCAATAGTTTCTTTTCCTAGAGCGGTGCACGGAAGGCTCAGGACTCCGAGAGGCAGGCACCAGCAGGAGCGTTTCTCAACAAAGCTGCTTTCTTTTCTTTTCCAGATAACATTCAGAAATGATCAGATATTCCCTGCAGAGTTCCCGCGGCCCTGGGCTTATGAAGTCCTTTTCCCGGAATCATTTTTTTAATGTTTTTTTAAAAAATTTATTTCTGAGAGATAGAGAGGCAGCGGGTGAGCAGAGGAGGGGCAGAGAGAGAGGAAGATACAGAATCTGAAACAGACTCCAGGCTCTGAGCTGGCAGTCAGCACAGAGCCCGACGCGGGGCTCGAACCCATGAACCGTGAGATCATGACCTGAGCCAAAGTCGGACGTTTAACTGACTGAGCCACCCAGGCGCCCCTCCCAGAATCATTTTAAAGGTCTGAGCAGACTGGAGAGGCTCCCTCTTCTGTCCCAGGGGAGCAGACAAAAGGCAGGCTGTCCAGGACGCATCCGATTCTCAGCTTCAGCCGGGGGGTGACCCCTTCCTCCTTCTCCCAGGTGACTGGGGGTGAAGGACGCCCCTTGAACTTCTCCCCCTGCCGGCTGCTCTGAGAGGTGGGCTTCTCTCTTCTCTAGCGGAACTCTTATAAAGATGCCACAAGCAGAATTTCTCACCACTAAACAGAAGTGTGGCTGTTTTGTTTGAATGTTTAATCATGAACACGCATCACAATTATAAGCAAGATAAAATAAAGCTCTTTTCATTAAAAATAAAGAAAGAGTGGCTAATTTGAAATAAATATTACTACTACCACCAACAATAATTAATAATAATAGGAAATATTTAGGAAGACATTGTTCGGTGTTTGTGTAAGAATGAAATGCTTCTCAGGCCCTCGATTCGCTCCCTCCTTGCGGGAGGGAAAGGCTAAAATCTTGAACAGTGTGTTGGACCTGAGCCCTGCCTCATCAGACCCCGACAGTGGGGTGCAGCCTGGCCCAGGAGGCGCCCTTTCTCTGTCTACACCTGCTTTAGCCACTTCCATGCCGTGCTGGAGAGGCGCTGGAGGCTTCAGAGGGCCCCAGGGAAGGGGCAGCCCAGCCGGGTTGGGGAGAGCTCGCTGAACATCAGTACGGAAGTATTTTAAAAGTTTAACAAGAGGTAAAACCACCCCCGTGTATCCTAGCTGACTGGGTTCTAATCTGTATCATCTCTGAGAAATGAAACAATGTAATGCAGGGGTTTTCAACGTGGGCCCTATTGACATTTGAGCCAGAAAATTCTTTGTCGTGGGGGCTGCCCTGTGCATTATAGGACGTTTAGCAGCACCCTGTCCTCTCCCCACTAGATGCCAGTGGCAATCCCTTCTCTCCAATGACGACAACCAAAAATGTCTCCAGACGTTGCCAAAAATGTCCCCCCAGGGGCAAATTTGTTCTCGGTTGAGAATCACTGGGCCTAAGCCATGTTATTTCCTGCTTTCCTGGACACAGTTCACCGAGTCTGTTTTCACAGATGCAGGAAGCACAGCCCAGGACAAATGTCCATGAGGAGCCCCAGGCCGCTGGGAATGTAACGCTATCTTCAGTATGCCGACCCCAGAACTCTCTGGAAGGACACTCCAAGTGTTGACAGAGGTCTCTCTGGAGGAAAATTTTACTCTTTTATTTATTTTCTTCTTTATACTTTTCTGTGTTGTTTGAATGTTTAATAATGAACACGTTTTATAATTGTAATCAAGATAAGGCGTTTCTTGTTTTTAAAAGAGACCCTCTAATTTGAAATAAATACGACCTATACTAATCATAAAAACGGGAAATCCTTATTAAGAAATTGTTATATAGCAGCCAGAGTTCTAAGTGTTCACAGGTATGAACTTTTTAAATCTTCCCAACACTATCAGACGGACACTATTGCTATTGTCCCTCTTTACAAAACAAGAACGACAGAGAGGTTTAGCAACTCACCCAATGTCACAGAGCTAGTAGGTGATAGATCTGGGATTCGAACCCAGGCAGACAAGATGGTTATTTTTAGGAGAATCTATCCTGCCCAAGGGTAAGGGAATGAAAAAAATGGGGATATCAGATTTCAAAAAAAAACAAAAAACAAAAAAACACCCCAAGAAGCAAAAACAGCCTCATACATTTAATAAAGAAAATCCTCCAAGACACATTTTGTCTCCAGGCCAAGTTGAAAGAATAGAATAAAGTAGATATTCTGGGCTGTGGAAAGTCACTCTGAACTGGCATTTGTTCCCAGCTTTTCTAGGGGATGCAGATTCTTAGATTCAAACTACAATAAAAATCAAAGAGGAAAGTGAAAGGATTATTCTATGGGGAAAATCTTTCTTTTTTAGGGTTGCTTTTAATGGGATGGGCTGAGGGGCTGCACCAGGTATGACGGCATGAATAGTAGTGCGCATGCGTGAAGGTGTGTGTGTGTGCGCGCGCGTGTGTGTGTGTGTGTGTGTGTACCCAAGGATGCCTCTCTGGCTGTGTCTGTTGAGGTCCCAGACAACGTCATGACAGCTGCACAAGCTTCTAGAAATTGCCCCCAAATAACTATTTAGACGAGTAGTGTTCGAATGTAAATTGAGGTACATTTTTCCTTCTTGACTTTTGATATGGTCGGAAGCTTTCTGACGTTATTTATTAGCTATACTTATTAATTTGGCGAAAATGCTAAATTGAGGTAATAAATATCCAGTGCCTCTCCAGAGATGAAGGATGTATTCTTTAGAAAGGCATTATGGAAAATTCATACGTTCCATGCAATTCTCCCTAAGATGTGATGGTACAGGAGGGGCCCTGGGGTAACTGGCCGCTGCCATCTTGTCAGCCCGGAGGGAAGGTCTGTGGATCCCCGAACACAGCACATTCCCTTTACAGCCCGGGGCCTTTGCATATGCTATTCTGGCCCCCCAGTTACCTCTGAAGGGGTTTGAAAGACCTGCCCTGTAGCAGAATTTCTTACACAGACACTCCAACGTGCTATGTCAAGATGCCGCTTTTGGTCATTGTGCACTGGAAAAAGCTGAATGTATGTATTTTAATGTAATAAATTATGGCAGACTTCCAAAATGGCTATTTTTCTGCCACTGGAAGGGGTTATATGGAAAATGCTATGATGAAATAGCAAGTGACAAAATGCTACAAACACTATGGCATTTGTGAACAAAACCAAGCTAGTTCTGCTAAGTCAGAGGCATTCTGGTTGATATTAAATTTATATATTTAAATTTCTTATTATACTTAACATAGCATTTAATAGAAATTAGCATTACTTCACTGAGTTTTATGTTGTCATACGGTTTCTTCAGCATACTTATTTATTTGATAGTCTATTTCCAAAGGTAATTTCTTTAAAAAAATTTTTTTAATGTTTATTTTTGAGAGAGAGAGAGAGGGAGAGAGAGTGAATGAGTGAGGTGGGGCAGAGAGACACACACACAGAATCCAGAGAAGGCTCCAGGCTCTGAGCTGTCAGCACAGAGCCCAACGCGCGTCTTGAACTCATGAACCGTGAGATCATGACCTGAGCTGAAGTCCAAAGCTTAACCGACTGAGCCACCCAGGCGTCCCCAAAGGTAATTTCTTTTTTTTTTTTCTTTAAAAAAAATTTTTTTTATGTTTTTTATTTATTTCTAGGAGAGAGAGAGAGACAGCGTGAGCAGGGGACGGTCAGAGAGAGAGGGAGTCACAGACCGAAAGAGGCTCCAGGCTCTGAGCTGGCAGTCAGCACAGAGCCCGACGCGGGGCTCGAACCCACAACCGCGAGATCATGACCTAAGCGAAAAGCTTAACCGACTAAGCCACCCAGGCGCCCTGTCCCCAAAGGTAATTTCTAACTAAGGAGGTGATCTATCATTTTTTTCCCAGATACAATTTCAAGGTGAGATTTCTGAATAAGACACTGAAACTCAAAACAACTTTTCTGGAAGTCTGAACTTATTTCAAAAATAAAATCTTAAAAAATAAAATGTTAAGGATGTATTTTAAATTTAGCTTGTTATGACAGTGGTATCGTGTTTATGCTTAATGAAAAACCATCCTGGTCTGTTAGAGGCTATCATCAAGTATTTGGCGGCAAAGTGATTCAGTATCTTGGATTTGCTTTTTAAAACTGTCGCACGAAAATTTTGTTTCATAAATGAGTGAATGGAAGCAGGAAGTGTATGAAGGCAGGACAACTAAAATCAATGGGGTTTCACTGAACTATTACCTATCATTTTGTCTATGATGGACGTTTTATACAATAAAAAGTTAATTTAAAAATATACACACATTTTTCCACATGAAAAATGAAACAAAAAGTGTGGCTGATGACTTTGGACGTACTCTCCAGCCTAAATCTTTTCATTTTCTCCCTTTGCTTCCACCACTCCCAACCTAAATCAGTCTTCACTGACCATTTTGATCTTGCTGTGCGGTTTTTGAGGAGCTAAGTTGAAGGGGTGATGTCACAGAGGAAAGTTCCAGGTGCTGGCTTTGGATGGGGTTGGCCATTGCATGCATTGGCGCCCCCTCCTGGAAAGAGAAAAAGGCAGTGGTACCCTTGAGCTTTTTCCCTGTGTGAGTGCCTGGCTTAAAAAAATTAAATTATGGCGCTCTTTTGATTATTTATTTATTTATTCATTATTAAAATTTTTCCAGCTTCATTAAGGTATAATTGACATATAACATTATGTAAATTTAAGGTGGACAACGTGGTGATTTGATACACTTACGTATTGTGAAATGGTTACCTCCAACGCCTTACATAAAGACCATTGCTTTTCTGTGATGAGAACATTCGAGATCGATTCTCTCAGCAACTTTAAAATATATAGCGTAGTACTGTTAACTATAGTCACTATGCTGTTCATTAGATCCCCAGGACTTAATCATCTTATAACTGGAGGTTTGTACCTTTGACCAGCATCTCCCCTTTCCCTCTTCCTCTGACTGCCTCTTTCTCACACGTGGAGACACCGCTCCAGTGCCCCTTCTCAGACCAGACTCTCTAACATTGCCCCTCACCTCCCAGTCACGATCAGAAAGAAGGGGAGCTTGGGTGGCACAGTCAGTTGAGTGTTTCTTGGTTTTAGCTCAGGTCATGATCCCAGGGTTGTGGGATCAAGCCCCACATCAGGCTGAGCATGGGGCTTGCTTAGTAAAAATATTAAAAGAAAGAGAAGCGATTCTAGTCATCTATTTGTTTAGTTGTTCGTTCTGTCTCCTCCAACCAGAATGTAAGCTTTATGAGACCAGAAACCTCATCTCTCTTGTTTAAGGGTTTGACACATGAAAAGAATCTGATAATTGTCTGCTAAATGGCCGACCGGATGCATAAATGAAAGTTCCCCCTTCCTCCCTGGCAGAGTTTGCTGTTCCTTCCAATGGGTTTCAAAGTGCGCTAAATAAAGGGGCTGGCAAGGGTGAGGCCTTCTGTCTCTTCAACCAGAACACCTCCAGATTTGTGTCTTATAATTGGCAGAATTTAGTTTGAAGAAAGGTTTCTTCTTCCTCAAAAGTGACCAGAGGATTGCAGGTAACCTCAGGTAAGTTACTCGACCCATTAGCTGTGTGGCCTTGGACAAGCCTCTTAACCTCTCTGGGCTGTTATATAATAAAGCAATAGTGGCGTTAATAAACTTTACCTCGTTGCAGACCGGAAACTGAATTAGAAAACTTCTCAGATTCTCTCCCAGATTTAAGATTCCTGATGGTAGCGCTAGTCAAAATATAAGCGGCTGCTCAACCTACTTGCAAACACCAGAAAGGCCACAAGATGGCGGTGTTGCTCCATGAGAAAAGCTTTGCCTGCTCCCTGAAATGCTTCACTCCCCAAATTCTAGCAGGAGAGATTTGGGAATTTCTTCCTTGAAGTTACAGAAAAGAAAAAAAAATCGTTAGTACTCTCAGTTCCAGGCAGAGGATTTAAAGTCTTCTAGTGATGAATCCTGGCAATGTTACCCATTGCGGAACCCATGGCTTTGTTCTACCACAGCATCAAAGAGGAGCTTCTGCGATGGAGCCAGTAGCTAAATTGGGTTTCTCTGTGTTTTAGAGGCCATCGCCTCCAGAGTCAGATTACCAGAGGCTGGGGGGCACTGAGCAGGGAGGACACTTTCTGTATTAAGACTTTGGCAGGAATCTTTGTCGTGTCATAGAAAAGAAAGAATGAAAGCAACAGGATTAGGCAAAAATACAGCTTGATCCAAGCAGACACGTCTTACTCAGCAGACCTTTGGGGGCAGAGGCCGGATGATGCAGAGACTAGGGGGTTGGCTGCTTGCTACCACGGAGACAAGGAGGCTGGAAAGGTGCTCGGAACAGGTTCCAAAGAAGGCGATGCCCGGACATCACCCAGGAGAGGGTCTGAGTGGGAATGAAGAGCGGATGCCGGAGCCTGCAGATCTGCCCATTGTCCGCCCCCCATTGCGGTCATCAGAATAAATGAGCTGAACATTCCTGAATCCAACATTCCAGACCAACCTGTCAGGCCTGCTTGTGGAGGAGGCTTGGTGACCTCCGTGCAGACACCTTGACCGCTCTCCCAGCTCCTGCTGCAGGCTCGGAGCGCCCCGCCCTTCCCCAGGGGCCGCCAGGGAGGCAGCCCCCCCCACCCCCCACCAAGGCTGTTTGGAATCCTCTCTTCCTCCAGGCCGCTAGTTACTCCAGTGCTGCTCATGCCCAAGTAACGTTCAGACAACTTTTTATTTCATTTAAAAATGTTTATTTATTTTGAGAGAGAGTGTGAGCAGGAGAGGGGCAGAGACAGAGAGAGAGAGAGAGAGAGAGAGAGAGAGAGGGAGAGAATCCCAAGAGAGAGCCCCAACTCAGGGCTCCATCTCACAAACCATGAGCTCATGACCTAAGCTGAAATCAAGAGTGAGACGCTTCACGGACTGAACCACCCAGGTGCCCCCAGAGAAGTTTTTATAGGAATATAATTGTTCCACTAACCTCCAATGTTGAATCAAATAATTTCATGTTTAATTATAATGCTATAAATCTTGAACTAAGTGGAAGGATAGAACTCTTAAAGGACTGTATAATCACAACGAAATTGCTAATGAAGGGAAAATGCGATTGCAAGCACACGGAATTAAAAGCAACCACACGGATGGGATAGATAATACTTCACTGGGACCCAGGGACCACTCGGGGCATAGAAATAGGAACCAAGTGTGTGGTGCAGATTCTGTTGGGTTTGGAGTGAAATGACAAGTAACTTGCTACTTCTGCAGGTACTTCGCCTCAAAGGGCAGGGCTGTGACACACTCTGGCCTTTGCTTTGTGGACATCCACTCTTCCGCACTAGATATGATTCCACATTAGCTCCGCTCGTGACTATAGCACCTGATCCCAGTGCTGGACCCAAGGGCGGTGTTGGGCTGGAGGGAGTCAGCCAGACACTGGAGTATTTGTATGTGCCGATTTTTTATTATTAATTTTTTTTAATGTTTATTTATCTTTGAGAGAGAGAGAGAGAGACAGAGTGTGAATGGGGGGAGGGACAGAGAGAGAGGACAGAATCTGAAGCAGGCTCCAGGCTCTGAGCTGTCAGCACAGAGCCTGACGTGGGGCTCGAACTCACGAACCAAGAGATCATGACCTGAGCCAAGGTCAGAAGCTTAACTGACTGAGCCACCCAGGCGCCCCTGTATGTGCCTATTTTTAAAAGATTGTTATTAACAAGAAAACACAAAGTGAAACAAATTATTATTGAAAACACTCCTGAAAAAAACACCATTTTATTAAGTTCTCTCCCCATGATGAATTCCAGGTCAAGAGATTATTAAGTGACAGGGTGTGGCTCTTGTTACATTGTGTCAGTGGACTCTCAGAAATCAACATTTCAGTGAAATGGTATTTCTCAGCTTGCCTCCGAGGCTGATGGCTTAACCCGGGAAAACAGGTGTTTGGGGCACAGTTGAGGCACATGCACAAATCACAGCCCGCGTCCGCTGCTGGCCTCACTCAAACCCCCTCACCCCTCCCCCGAAATGCCTGCCTGGCTTCTTCTCTCAGTCACGGTGAAACCAAAGTCTTCTCCAGGCCCCCGGGGCCTCTGACCTCATCTCCTGCTCCCTGCGTTCTCTCACTTCCTGCTCGCTCTGTGCTCTCGTGGAGGCAAAGCTCTTGCGCATTCCTCTGCCTGGAACATCCTTATCCAGGTAGGCATGCGGGGGGCTTGCTCCTGCACCCCCCTACCCATCCCGTTTACGATTGTGGGTCCCGCCTGTCTCCCCCACTCCCTGTCCGTCTTCCCAGCCATAACACATATTACCACCTGGCCTGCCACGCGTCACTTACCTGTTTATGTCTTTTTTCTGCCTCCTCAGTTAGCCCATAATCTCTCTGAGGTCTTACCAACGCCCCCCCGCCCCACACACACATTCAGCGCCCAGCACAGTGTCAGGCAAAGAGTAGGTGCTCAGTAAATATTTGTTGAATGAGTGAGTGAATGATAGTCGTGACTGGGGAGACATAAAGGCAGGTGGTAGAAAGTGAATTTCAGGGTGCCCGGGGGACTCAGTCGGTTGAGCATCTGACTCTTGATTTCAGTTGCGGTTACAATGCCAGGGTCAGGGGATCGAGCTCCACCTCGGGCTCCACACTGAGCATGGAGCCTGCTTAAGATCCTCTCTCTCTCTCTCTCTCTCTCGTAAAAAAAAAAAAAAAAAAAAGAAAGAAAGTGAATTCCAAGGGAGAATGCCTGAGTTCTGAGGTCAGGAGCAGGTTGAGGGGTCTGTCTAGGTGCCTTCCCTTGAATCTGGGTAGGCCTGTGATTGGCTTTAATCAGTAGAAAGAGGTAGACGTGATGTCTAGGACTTCTGAGTCCAGGCCTTAAGAGCCCTGGCAGCTTTCTCTTTCTCTTGCACGTTCTTCCTTCTCCACCTGCCGTGTTTGAGGAGCCCAAGCTATAAGGAGAGAGCATAAGAAGAAACCATGCGGAGAGGGAGAGACCCTGAGAATACACGGGTGAGAAGCAGTAAATGCAGCCAACAGAGAACTGAGGCTCCAGATAGGGGACCTGAGACAACCCATCCCATGTGAGCTGAGGCATCAGAGTTATGAGCGAAGAAGCTGTCTTGGATCCAGCCCAGTGGACATCGGGTGGAGAAGAAAGGAGCTGTGCCCTGACCGAACTCCTGACCCATGGACTTGCGAGAAATAAGAAAATAGTAGTTGTTTGAAGCCACCGAGTTTTGGGGGCAGCTTATTATACGGCAACAGATAAGACAACCAGGGTCATTACCTGAGCGTGTAAATCGGGTGTGAGCGGTGCCCGAGTCAGAGCTCATGTGAACCACGGGGCAAAAGTCAGGCCTGTCCGGGACGCGGGTGGGGTGAGGAGCCAAGAATTCTGTCTGGCACAGGTGAGAGCAGAGGCTGATGGAAGCTGTCAAGGTCAGGCTGGTTTGATCTTTCGTCTTAATACTGTCCCCCTCCCACCCTGGGTGGCCCCCAAACGGGACGGACTCTGGGCTTAGAAAAGCAAGCGTTTGGAATCCACTCGTGAAAGCAGGACAGAGAAGTAGAGGCGGCTCCTTGGAGCATTTTCCCTGGAGGCGATGGTGCGTGTGCGTGTGCGTGTGCATGCGTGTGTGCGCCTTTGTGTGTAACTATCAGAGAAGCGTGTCCCCGGGCTCTTCACCTGGAGCCGCAGAATCTTTGTGAAGCCACGATAATCAGCAACAGCCCCTGTGACATCCACCACATGCTGGAGGAATAAGTTCTGTCCTATGTGTAGTTTTAGAGGGAGTTTTGTGTTGCACGTGCACTTAGGCAGTGCATTGGCCAAAATGGGCTCCACGCACATTCCGAGCCACAAAGGAGGCTGGGAAGACGAAGGGTCGTCGTGATTTGTATGGACCAGTCACCCCCACCACTGGGTGCTCTGGGCACAGGTGGGCACTGGGCACACATGAGCGGTGATGCTTAGACGGACCTGGGTTCAAATTCCTCAGCCACCAGGAGCTGTGTGATCGTGAGTAAATTTCCTAAACTGGCGAGACTTGGTTTTCCCAGCTGTAAAATGGACGGAATAGGACCCGGTTGTCAAGAAGGCTGTATTAAACACTGCTGCACAGAGGAGGCCAACTTCCCTACCTGCCAGTTGTAAGGAGAATCCGTACAGCAGTACCCATTACAGCTATTAGAAAACGGAGAGCCAAATTTGAAGTCTGTTTATTTGCAGCTCATTTCAGAAGGCGGGCTGCATCCACTCCCTCCGACCCCTGTGGGGGTCTCTCTCTCTCTGCAAATGTTTTCGGTTGCACAGCATTTTGTTGAGTCCACGGGACTGATATCTGTATCCCCAGTGCCCCAAGCAGTGCTGGGCACACAGGGTGTGCTCAAGAATTACTTGCTGGATAAAGGGAGATGAATAGCCTCAACCCATTTGAAGGAGTAGCCCTCTAACAGGCCAGAGACGAGCGGAGGCTGTGTTTGAACTTCGTCGTTCCCGTCCGTAAGTCGGTGCTCACTAAGGGCAGACATCATTGGTGGCCTCATCCATGTTCATCCCCTCCTGCGTCTCTGGTCACAGAATCCCACCTGTGCCCAGAGCACCCAGTGGTGGGGGTGACTGGTCCATACAAATCACGACGACCCTTCGTCTTCCCAGCCTCCTTTGTGGCTCGGAATGTGCGTGGAGCCCATTTTGGCCAATGAGACCAAAGTGGAAGCCTGTTGGTTACGGAAGGGTTTCTGGGAAAGTGTGGGCTTTCTTGGTAAATGGAGGCCAATGCAGCTGCACCTGTCCTTCCTCCATCCTCCCGTGAAGGTGGATGTGACAGCTGGAGCAGGGGAAGCTGTTTTGTAACCACGAGGAAGAGGCCAAAGAGAATAGCAAAGAAGGTGGCTCAGAAACCTTTTATAACTTCTTGTTATAAAAGGAAGACAATTCCCCAAGTTGGTGTAGTCAGGTTTTCTTCGTTTCTTCTGTTTTTTAAATTTATTTTTCTATTTCTTTTTCTTAAAAAAATTTTTTTTTCTTTTCACATTTATTTTGAGAGACAGAAAGAGGCAGCATGAGCAGGGGAGGGGCAGAGAGAGAAGGAGACGCAGAATCCAAAGCAGGTTCCAGGCTCCGAGCAAGCGTTCAGCACAGGGCCCGACATGGGGCTGGAACCCACGAACTGTGAGATCATGACCTGAGCAGAAGTTGGACGCTCAACCAGGCGCCCCAGTCAGGTTTTCTTTTACATGTGGCTGAAGAATGACTGAATGATACACAGCCTGTCGGGTTGAAAACACTGAATCATGTATGACACATGAGTACAAAGGCTTAAAAGAGCCACTACATCTTCCTTGATTGAAGGGGTAAACTGGTAGATTCAGTCCAAGAAACTGAATTTTATAGAAGACTTTGATAAAGAATCTCGGGAGTCATGTGCTCAACTTGTCAATAAAAACAAAAAAATCTGCAACTTTCTTAAAGTGTTGAATGCCTCATTTTCAGAGCAAGAGCTTTCCCCAGGAACTTGTTAGAAATACAGAATCTCACAGGCGCCTGGGTGGCTCAGTTTGTTGAGCGTCCAACTTCGGCTCAGGTTATGATCTCACAGTTCGTGGGTTCGAGCCCCGCATTGGGCTTTGTCCTGACAGGTAGCTCAGAGCCTGGAGCCTGTTTCAGATTCTGTATCTCCCTCTCTCTCTGACTCTCCCCTGCTCACGCTGTCTCTCTCTCTCTCAAAAATAAATAAAAAAAACATTTAAAAAATTACAGAATCTCAGGTCTTATCCAGCCTTCTCGGGCTCAGGATCTTAAATTTAACAAGAGCCCAGGGGATGCATACACACGTTAAAGAGTGGGATGCACTATTCTAGTCTGAGCTAGAATTTCTTGCAAATGCCTTAAAACCACCAATGCCTGGTCTTGGCTCCGATCACCTAGATTATCTGGGAGTGGGCGGAGGGGGTGTCCCACTATTACTTAAACAAAGTTCCAATTGATTTCATTACACCATGAAGCCTAAAGAAAACCCAAGACAACCCCTTGCCACCCAATAGCCATGTCTTTGGGCAGGTTCCTTATTCTCTTTGAATCCAACTTATTTATCCATAAAGTGGCCACAAAATGAAGCACTTGCTCATAAGAGTTGCTATGGAGATTGAGTTAAGGATGTAAAGGACCTCGGGGATGCGCCCCGCACTGCAGCTGCTCAGGAGATGCGGGTTCTCCCAGCCTCGGAGCTGATGGGGATCACCTGGCGTGTGGGCTAGCCGTTCTGACCGCCGTGCACTTGGGGAGACCCATGTGCGGTGGGGAGGGCTGGATGAGCACTCCAGGTGATTCTCATCATTAGGCAAATATGAGGAACATTGCAAAACATGTTAGCTCTTCTCCTTATCCTCTCTTTGCTCTTTATCTGCACCCGTCTTTTCTGGAAAATTTCAAACCTCAGAGAAGTATAATATAATGAATACCACATACCCTTCACTACTACTCACCAAAGTGCATTTTACTTTATTTTCACGTATTCTCTCTCTCTCCACACGTGTGGGTGCAGGCGTGCGTGTGCGCGCGCGCACACACACACACACACACACACACACACACACACACACAATTTTTCTGACTTACCTGAAAGTAAATTGCAGACATTGTGACCTTGATCCCTAAATATGGCCGCAGGTACAGACTGCTGGATCCAACACTACCATCACATCCAAGAAGTTTTACGTGGATTCTATTGCATCACCTTAAATACAATCCATATTTAGATTTTCCCTATGCTGAAATGTTCCTAGTTGTTCCTTTTTGAGGCTCTCACTTCACTGTCTGTTGAAATACCTTTTCCCATGGTTAAGCCTCCTGTCATGGAAGAAAGCCTGACTCTCTGTCCTGTCTCTTTGCTGACCTGCTGGAGGCATCCAGCTTCTTGTCTGCTCCTGGATGTCCTTGAGATGCCTGGAGATGGTGGAAGACAGTTTCGTTTCCAGATCCCTCCCACCCCTATGTTGGTCATCGTCTTCTGGAATCTTGCCTGATGGCCAATGAACTTGTGTGATGGGTGGTGCCTGAAATTAGAGACGGAGGGTTCCAGCTTGGGTCTGATCCCCTAGAACAGAGCAGGCTTACTGCCTCTCTCTCGGCTTCATTTGTGTATCTTCAAACGAAGTCCATGATCATATGGGTCATACTGAGCCTGGGTATGCGACACTTTTCCATCAACGGCTAAGCACACCATCCAGTCCTTGTGCAATTACGTCCCTAGGTTGGCGCTGATGTGGAAAAAGAGACTGGAGCTAATATATGAGGAGACCATAGAACATTCCAGGCCCTGCAGAGATGGAGCCGGGAGAAACACAGCCCGCCTGACTGCAGGATCCTAGAGCCACCAAGGGTTAGCTGGAGACTACACTTTTCTGAGTCTCAGCGCTCTTGTTTCCAGAATGGGAGAACATTACAACTTCTTAGGTCTGCTGTGAGGATTTAGTAAAAACCCTCAGTCTAACGTCTGGCACATAGCAGACTTCTGGTTTTGGTGCTGAAGAAAAAATGGAATTTTTGGGCTAACGAGAATGTTCCGGTGAAGGCTGTGTGACACTGTGAATGTATTTAATACCACTGAATCGTACACTTCAAAATGGTTAAAATAGTGAATCTTAGGTTAAGTCAATTTTATCATAATCAAAAAGAGAATAGAAATGGAGATGTTCCAGGCCGAAAAGGTGGGTGGGAGGTGTGAGAAGCACGTTTCAGACAAAATCATAAGCTTCTGAGAGTGACTGATGAAATACCGTGCAGGACTGAGTCAAGGACAGCCACCACCAGAGACTCGCTCCAGTCCGGGATGGGCTCTCTCACTGGGCATTACGACCTAGGTCATACTTCACTGTAGTATGCACCCAGAGAACCTGAAAGATTTTGTCAAACACTTTGCTAAACTCAAGACTGAGGTGAAGTCAGCCCACGCGGAGTTGGAGGAAGGCTTATTCAGTTGAGAGATTGGAGCTACACTGAATTAGCGCAATCTTTCCTGCCTCCTGGGTGTGTGTGGAGGGCAAATACCTGCAGTCCTGGGAGGCGCACATACCTGAATATTTTATCCGAAGCTCCTCGGGTGATCCTAACATACAGCCGAGGTTGAGGACCCGAGTGAAGTTAAGGTCCTTTGTAGCGAAGGTGTTCCCTGTAGCGAAGCGCCCCTCCTTGTTCAGAGCCCTTAGAGCCAGCAAGACAAGCCAATGGACCCCTCAAGGGCTTGGCTCTTTTTAAAGGGGGCTGCTTGAAGCAACGTGAGCAGAAATGCAATTAGGCCCGAGAAGAGCACAAATATGTTCACGAGGCTGATCTTTTAACCAGTTTATTGTATTTTTACAATAATAAAAATAAATTAGTCATACACAAAAATAGTTGTCATTTTTGCTGAAGAGAAAACAGACTGTATTTGCTCATATAATTCACCTCCTCCCCCTCGCCTCCTTGAACAATAATTTAACGCTATAAGGGGGACATGATGTCAGTGGAGTATTTATAGTTAGCAGGTTCCTTGCTCCTGGCTAAGCAGGTGTGGGACAGCCCGGTGCCCCGACCCAGGCAGACCCAGAGGACACCCTGGAGGCGTGGTCAGAGCTGTGAAGGAGTCCCAGCTCCTTAAGCCCCTCCCAGCCCCTGGCAGCGGACCCTGCCTCACCCACTGCTCTGACCAAGCCTCGCTCGCAACTCAGTGTCAGTGATTCTACGAAGGAGGCAAGACAGACAGAAGGGATGAAAAAGACCCTCATAATTCCTTCTCGAAATGGGATGAAGAGAGAGCCGATTATACGCACAAACACAGTGTTTAAGATGGAAAGGTGGAGATCAGACAGACCTGTGTCAGGTACAGGCCAGGGGTAAAAGTCCCTCCCTGAACGAGTCAAAAAGCATAGTAGTTTATGTTCGATCTTAAAACCCAAAGAATTTGGCTAGTCAGTATACTAAATCGTAACTATGAACTTAGAATAACGCATTGTGTAGCACCTTTGCTGGAAGCTGGTTTAGTAGGATCAAATGATTTGCCACAATTGTGGGTTGTATATGTAAATAAATACCTAGTAGGTCCCTTTAAAATTAACATATTCTATTAATAGAACTATTTTGGTGTAGTGACTCATTCTGCCCATACAGTTCAGAATACACATTTCCTATAAACATCTTGTATTTACAAAGAACAAAATAATAAGTTATAACAAAGTATATCCTTCCGTCAAACTGAACCGGGGGTCAAGGAAGTCGAAGTTCGCTTATGTGACAGAATGGCTTTCCTCTCACTGAGGCAAGGGGCTCGCCCTCTGGGAGATGCTGAGAAAGTTGGCTGGAAGTTCCCACCCTCTCGCGGTCACGTTTTTTCCCCACTGTTACCCACTGAACAGAACCAGGAGGGTCGGATGGTTCTGGGTGGAGAGAATTACTTTGCTCCAGTAAAGGCGCTGCAAAGCGAGGTGAGTTGAGACAGAGGGAAGGTATTTGGAGAGCCCTAGTCTAGTCAACGTACTTCCCCATCAAGGTGTGGGACCCTCCCTGGGTTGGGAACTAGCCATCGGAACGTTGGGTTACTCGTCTACAAAGCAGGACCTTACAGGGAAGCTCTGACCACATTGCTAGTGGTTCTGAGATACGAGGCCACATTCAGCTCAGGTGAAGGAGCACCACTGGGTTCAAAATGGTGGACACAGAGATGGGAAGTACGTGTGCCGTGTACTTGCCATCTCAGACCAGGTGAATCAAAGCTGCTCTACCAATGGAGTCACCAAAGCCTAGACTCAGAAGGGACCTTGAAAGTCATATTGCCCGAGCTGAGAGCTTTGAATCCCCTCTCCAGCATCCCTGACAGGTGGCCATTCAGCCTTGTGGGGAGACCTCCCAGTAATAGGAGAGCCCTCTCCCTTCAGGGAGCTCTCGCCTGGGTTCTTCTGCAGGGGCTCAAGTCTGCCTCTCTGCAGCTTTTACCTCCTGGACTTAGGGTCACTCTCCTCACAGTGCTGCCCCATGCCTCTTCTCCAGGCTCCACGTTCTCTTGACGTCCTCTCCACCGTTTCTAACTGTGTGCACCCCTCCTTAGAACTGGGCGTGCTCATCTGAATGTTACACACTACTGATACTCCTCAAGTGTGGCTCCAGCAATCACAATGCAATGTGGCATCACTCCGACCGATGTTTTCTCCTTACGTCGCCTAAGTATCTCATTTCGGGTTTGTGCGTGTGTGTGTGGGGGGGGTGGGGGGTGGGGTGCCAGGGGCGCTTCCATCCCACTTCCTTGACTCACTGAGCTTAGTCAACTGAAACTCTTACATCTCCTCCACCTTGT